>JAOXJM010000023.1:2043264-2068750 GCA_026413425.1 Tringa solitaria
CATTTGTGAATCAAAAAATGGTGTCTTGAACATGATCATCACATATTTTGTCTCTTGTAGTAGATATGAACTTTTCTCCCAACATTTTTGTAAGAACACACAACATTTTTGTGAGAATACACCAGTGTCAGTGGCAGCACAGACCATACAGGAACTGGCCAGCACCAGTGTTTGGAGTAAAAACCTAACTCTATTTTGACAGAGATTCCCTGTACATCTTTAGCCAAGTCTCTTGGGTATTTGGTACTTTGACTTGCCATCTGTACAACAAGGAAAAGTTAATCCTGCCTTCAGCAGAGCTCTCTGAGGATGATGATACTGGGGTTTGGGAGGGACTCCGATATGCAGCATGCATAATGCCCCTCAGATACCTAAAACAAATCCTTCTGATGAAAACATTTATAGCCCTTTAGTTCCTAATTCCAACTAGACATTACTACATCAGCAAGATGGAGCAAGAGAAGCCTGTTGTCTTAACCAGATCTCTACTAGCTGATCAGTTTGCATTTTGACTGTGCTAAGCCAGCACACTTTGCTTCTGTGCTGCCCCCCTATTCTGCAAGCGATGCAAATACCAGGCATTTTAAAAGAAAAGACACACACACTCACAAAAAGCAGTGCTTTGTGAACTACCTGCTGCCATCATGGTCCCAAGTGACCCAGTCCAGCTCTGCTGCGTGCCTGCTATCAGCATCACTCATGTACTCTGAACAGCTTGTCCTTACCCCATCACTCCACACATGGGAGACTATCCCCTTATTACCCTCACCCAGGGCCCTGACCTCAATTATTAACTGCATTTAGCAAGGATATTATTAAACCCGACTCTCTGCTCCCAGATGAGCTATCATGTGTCTCTCTTTAACCCAGCAGGAACCTTTTTCTCACCCCATGCCCTTCTTATTACCCTTTAATGTGCCCTGAAGCCTCTGGAGCGATCCCATCCATCCCAGATAATGTAATTTCTAGAAGGAGAGTAAAAAAAGCAGAAGAGTCCATTCCTGAAGATTTTTTCCTAACTGGTTCCAAAAATTCTTTCCATTTCCTTTCTATTTTAATCATTCATCTCTAATAACAAATTCTAAAAACCAACAGGTCTCTCCAGTCACAGAAAACCGCTCAGCTGCGGATTAAAGCATGTTACAGTTTTTAGCAGGACACTAGATCTTTATACCTGTGAAAACTGATCACAACTGTCTATTATAATTAAAAAGCAACTAGATATTAATAACTAACTACTAATTAGCTCACATGTTAATCGCAGCTTTTATGCCAAACAAAAACAGGAGTGTCACTGAAACATAATATAAAATGTCAGCAAATGTCTCCACTTCTGTGCTTGGCAAATGCAGTGTGCAATGTGCTGATGACATCAGGGCACCGAAGGGCATTGGGCAATGCTCCGGGCTCCTCTTGGGCTTTGGCAAAAGAACAGCTCTGTGCCGGGCTGTGGCTGGGGCATAACCCTGGGTGTAGGTTAGAGCAGTCTTAAGGCAGCTTTACTTCATAAGCAGCAGCAAAAGCCCAGCAGAGGCTGTCCCAGCAGCTGAACCAAGGAGACCTCAGCAGTCGCTAATCCTGTTTTCTCCTTCCTTGCTCATTTTCTGGAGGCTTGTACAGTGGGATCTGTCAGGATTGATCTCATGTTGGCAAAGGAATGCCCCTGTGTCACCCTCAAAACCCACAAGTGCAGGTAAGACCTGGGTTAATTGGTAACCTCAGTTAGTTAGAGATATCTGCAGTGTACCTGCATCTCAGAGCAAGGCTGTAGCCTTTGCATAACCTATTCAGCAGCAACAGTGGCTGCCCAGCCAGCAATGCATCTCTTCCATCTCGTCTCCCATTTCCAGTACCAGACACTACACCAGTAATCTTTGTTGCAGCACCCCATGGCTTCAACCGACCACAGCCCATGCTAGCACTGTCTACCATGCTCCATCCACCTGGACAGGCAACCCCACATCCCTCCCAACACTGCCTTGTGTGAGAAGAACTACTCTGGGGCTGCACTTCTGAAGATAACCACCATATTTTTCAATTTTCACTACTGTCCTCTACTATGTGTTCATTTGGTGCCCAGAATCCCAAGGCCCTCATCTACTTCAGAGCCCTTAGGGGCTGCTATATTGCAAAAAATACATACCAGTGAACAGTTGGAGAGCACGCAAACATTCATCAAACCTATCCTTTGACTTATAGTAAGCAGCTGAAAAATGCAGCAGCTTTCAAATAAAATGCTATGACTGAATATTGCAAGCATGATGAACGCTTTGTGGATGAGAATGCTCCCTCCCCTCAAAATATTTGTTTTCAATACCCACAAAGTAGTATAATGTCATTTAGCAAGGAAAATTCTGGCAGTCGATGCACAATCTGGCAGAGCCACAAGTACTGTAGGTGTTATGATACACACACAACATGTTTTACAAATAGAAAGTGGTTTCCAGAATTCTTTAATATATTATAATTTCCCCCACCTCTGCCCAAAAAAGCTGCAGTTATGAAAATACTGTTGCATACTGAAATATTAAACTAGAAATCTGAAGAGAGCTGGTTTTTTTAAAAGCTCTCTTTTCAGCTATTCCTTCTTCTCTTTTTTTTTTTAAGTCAGGTATGTTTTTAGCAACTTAAAAAGGTTGGGTTACCCACAAGAAGTAGTAATTTTTCCACCTAGCAGATTGAGGTATTCATACCCTCTTTAAACATTTCTAAATTTATTCTCCAGTATTATTCAAACAGAAATATTTGCATGTACACCCTGAATTGGATAAAACCCTTTCAGTACTAACCCATGGGTAGAAACCACACAAATGAAGAAGATTAACAAAATGCACCTTCTTTGAATCCAAAGAGCCTTTGGAAGAAATCCTTCCAAAAATCCTTCTATCTCAGTTGGTTATTAATATTACTTACTCATTTTATAGGAGAACCCTGCTCAAGAGCAAACCTAGTACCAATACAACCCACAATGAGATATGCCCCTTACCTGGAGAACTTGTCAGTTAATAGCCAGATGGGTAAGGAGTTATTACCCTAATTTACAGGTGGGAGACCAAAATAAAAAGAGACCAGATGAACTGCTCAAGGCCACCCAAGACACCTGTGTGAGCAATAAGAACTGAACAGTTTTCTTGCACACTAGTCCCATACCTCAGTCACAACATAAGGCTTCCTTCCCAAGAAATCGCATCAGCCGCTTCATCTGAATTTTCAATGTGCAGAAAAGCCGAGTTTGAACTTTTTCAAGTCTCTGAGGTCACCAGCTTCACTCTCAGGTGATCACAATCACTTTCAGGAACAAAACCCCCTTGGAGAGCATTCAGGTGTGAGCAATGAGTCATGCTGCTGTTTGTTAACGACTGCCCCATCCAATGAAAAGCATGGCTACTTTTTGGGGGGGGGAGTACGTCCAAACCAGACCTTCACACAAAATCACAGAGTGGAGACACCAACCTAAGCGCACATGGAGTATGCCAAAGACATATCATGCAGTGTTAGCAGTAACATTAGCACTGTAATAGCATCTTACACTTGAGGTAACAAATGGAGATATGGGGGCCTTACTTTTCCTGGGCATTGGCACAGGACTGCGGACACGTAACAGGGCAGGGTCAGCACAGAATTAAGTCCTGCTGCTTTGGTCAGCACTAACTACAGAGAGAAGATATGTCAGAAGGTTCTTCTAGGAACCTGAATGCCTGGACAGCTGGCTGCTGGTGACCATCCAAATCCAAAACCAGTGTCCTAACAATTTCATAGGTATTTTCATAATCCAAATGAAAATGTTTCCAGTTTGTCTCAGATGACAATCTCCAGGAAATACACTGTTCTTGGTTCACTTTCTTGTGACAGGGGATTAGCAGTGAGGCAATGGTTTCCCCTACAGGGAGAACAGCAAGGTGGAGTAAAACTGCAGTCTACAAGGGGGTTTGGCAGGCTGTGCTACCCCAAGTACAGGAGGACCTCAGGGAGCAATACCTGGAAACTACTGGGATTTCTCAGGCTCTGTGACCTTTTTATTTCCACAGCCTACAAAAGTACCTTGTTCAATCCGGTATGTCTGTTCCACAAAGAAGAACAGCCTTTCCAATTGCAAACACCCATGCTGCCAGCATGGAACATCTCCCAGGCATCTTTTAATTGCTACACATGAGGCAACCATGGGGCTTTGTGTAGGTTGTGATGAGGGAGAAGCTGTCATGCTGCACTGCTACTGATGAGGGGATGATGTGATGCTGAGAACAGGGCTAGCAATGTGGTACCTGTGCAGCAGCTACAGATTACGACCACAGGTCTGCCTGTAGCCTGAGGACAAACCTGAGAAAATAAGTTGGTGAAAATTACATAAATTACCTAGATAATGCTTGCTAGAAAATTAGATGTGAATTCTGCTATCCGTTAGTCTGCAAGTAGCTCCACAGACAGCAGAGGAACTAACACTAAAACAAAATATTACTCAGCAAAAGGTGAGGCTGAGTGATTGTGCCTTTAGCATTTCTTACCTGTTTGCAAATAGACTCCCACCTTTACAAGTCTATTTATTGGGCCAGATCCTCACCTGGCCAGCTCCTCTGAGGTGAATTCAACAATGTTGATTTAGGCTAGCCCTAATTCATGATTTACAAGCATTTGCTGATAGTTACTGTAGCCTGATGTCTGTTGTTTGCTAAATTCAGTAGTGTTGCTTGTGGTATTTCCACCTCCTCCTGCTGCACAGGTGCCCCAAGTCATAGGGTTATGAATGCTGAGCCCAACTTTGCAGCACCCATCAAGCCATTTGTGAAAGGCTCTCTAACTTGTCTTTTCTCCTTGAAAATTTGACCTGGAAGAGGTAATCCTGACCTTCAGTCCAGTCTCCAGACCAGCTGAGGACCAACCCAGCAGACCATGCGGTTAGGTCCTGAGGGACTTAAGCATATGCTTAAGTTCTTTGCTGGATCAGTGCCTTTACAACCAGTCCAACTGCTTTGTTAGCAGTGCTGAGCACCAAGGCTGAGCTCCAACAGGAAATAGCAGATTCCCTTTGAAGTCCTGCCACTGATGTTCACGTAGGTGGGACTTCAAAGAAGAGCCACCGCTTCCCCTCCCAGTATCGGAGGCCCCAGTGTTGGAGAAGCAGTACTGCTGGTTTTAATTGCATTAAGGGATGCTTTAGGGCGGACGATTCAGCCCTTCTCAGAAAAAGGACAACTTAAAAAGGTTCCCACCTGCTGGCAAGAGACCCAAGGGGAGGTTAAATCACACCCCAAAATACCCTTTAAAACGAAGGTCTGTGGAAAGAAATGTCTTCGCCTTTTGTTAACTTTTTTCCCTAGTGCCACTGAAAACTACCTTGTGTACCTTGTAAGCATCTAGTTTACTCTGGAGCTGTACTCCTGGCCATTGTAAGGGCCTCTCGCCAACTGGGATGTGGATGAGGAATGGCTAACCTCAGTTCCCATAATAGACATCACTGGAAAAACTGACCTCAGCAACAGCTAAACTGAGCCAACACGAAGAAATACCCCCACAGGCAACCTACATGTCTGATTCTACTGCTGACTGACTGTGCAATCATACACAGGAGCTCCTTTAACTTCTCTGTGTTTCTTTTCCTTGAGGGAAAACAAAGCAGAGAAGCCCATATCCCAAATAGTGTAAATAAATTCAACTGATATCAAAATGCGGCTCTGCCTTTTCTCTTTCCAGTCTTGCAGATTGCCAATATCCAGCTCTTTTCTAAACCTTCAACCAGAAGTAAGACCCAGCCAGATGGGAGAAAGATCAGATCCCTAACACAGAAAACCATGAGAACCACTGAGTACTGAATGCACTAGAGAAACAGTCAACATGCCTAGGGAATAAGAGAAACAGTGCAGGGTTTACATGGATTTGCAAAGCTCTTCCATTTTCATATTGCTTGTTTTTTCTCTTTCCTAGAATTTACTTTATATGTCCAGATTGCATATATTTCTACATTTAAAGCTAGCTACATAAGGCGGCAGAAATTTTGAAGGAAGATGAGTGATTTTCATATTATTGGAGGACTGAGTATTTTGTGACCTCATTACACAGAGTTCAGCTGAGCTTTGCTGTTCAGGTCACTGACTTGCCATAACCTGGTCATCTCACCTGGTCGTTTTGTATTTTGTACCTTCACACACAACACTTGCACATTGTTTGTTGAACAAACCCAAGTCAGCAATAAAGCTGTGAATGCCAGTGGGGAGTAATAAGAGGAGAAATTTTACCCCAACAAAACCAGCTAAGCAAAGATGTGCCCCAAAAGTGCAGAGAGAGTTTGATGCCAGACCCTGAGGGGCTCACAGCACCAGCAACATCAGTACAGTGTGACAAGACTGGACTTGACCACTCAAATGATCCCAGCCCAAACCGCGATGTCTGTCCTGACGTGAAGAATGACCAAAAAAGCTGAAACGAACTAATTTCTGGCTCAGGAAACTAAAATCAGTATGGAAAGTCACTTACGTGCCTTTCAGTGACACTGCCATGTGGCTATGGCTTTGCTCAACCAACTCGACTGCATAACAGCTTGCATAGAAATGCTTGAAAAAATACTTATTTTTCTCAACAGAAAAGCGATTTTTTTCAGTATATTTCTCTTAAAGTTTTGAGCTTCTACCAACAAAATGCCAATGTGCATATTCAGCAGTTTCCCATTAAAGATTCTTGAGATTTAGGAGTCTGGGGGGTTTTAATTGCTATTTTTCTGAATATTTAATCAACATTTTCCACTGAGGGAGAAAAAATATTCTGGCCAAGCTTAGGTTTCCTTGCAAGGTTGAGAAGGGCAAGGGGGAGGAGGGGTCGCTGTATTTTTCCTTAAAGACACAAACATTCTCTTATAACTTAAGTCACCACTGCACTTGTAAGCCTGACAAATTTAGAGGACTTAAAATCAATCAATAAAAAAAGAGCTTAACCACAAAGGAAGTTCTGGTTAACCCTTCAGCTTTACATCATAGACAACATTTATTTTATCACAGCCTTAAAAAATTAAAATAGCAAAATGCATCTTCTTGGAAAACAGCAGTTATTTTCTTCCCCTGCTCAGATATTTTTATAAGCCTGGTTCCACCAGCCTCACTCATGTTGAGAATCACCTTACCCTGCAGGGCAGACCATTTATTTAGAGGCAAGATATTATGTCCCAAGCAGGACACTAAGATGCCTCCGCCCAACAAAAACTCTACTGTGCTGCTGAGCTGAACCAGCCTACATCCCAGGTCCAAGTCTGGTTAGAAGCATTACCCATACTGTCTGGATATTGGCCTCTATAAATAAACAGGCAAGAAGGTTTGGAGAAGAGGTGAAGCCTTTCTCATTAGTTGTGAGCAAGGAAGGAAGTTGTACCTTACCAAAGACTGTGGGAATTCACAACTTCTTCCTTTAATAGCACTGCTGGAGGCAGAGAGGAGCAGGGAAGAGCAGCCTTACAGGGATGGTCCAGCAACATAGCCCAGACAACCTGTGAAATGAAATACTGTACATGAGTAAGGGTGGCAGAACTTGCCTCACAGATACCTTTCTTGCTGGCTAATCATAACCACAATTTATGGCTCTTTCCATTAAATCTTAGCAAGAGGACACAATGGCACAGAGACTGACTTGAGTTGCTGGCAAGCATATGTCTTAACCCAAATTTGTTCAGAGAATTGGTTCTGGTAGTTTTTTGTCATCCCCCAACATGTTCTTTTGGTTGTTTATACATATAAGCTTCAGAAAAACTTCCATTGGGAAAAGGCTTTCCTGGTCCATGAGGAAATTTCTGTTAAAAACACACATAAACAAACCTGCCCGGAGCAGCCAACGGTTTCAGCATTCAGCTGGAGCAGAGAAAACGTGCATTTGAAGGCCTGATACAGACCAGAGAGCTGAACTTGGATCTCCTAAATCCAAGAGGGATATCTTAACCCCCAGGCAGAGGCCATTCTTGGATGTTGCTTTCCTGTAGGAGTCATTTCATATTGGATGTAAGTCATAAAATATTTGCTGGTAACAGTGAGACCAATTCTGCAGCCTAGAGGCCAGAACACTGAACCAGAAAGAGCAGGAACATGACACTGGGTCTCCCATACGCCAAGCGAGTGACTTGGCTATCTACTGGTTGGTTTATTGTGGTAATAAGGGAAAAACAATCCTTTACGGATCCTGTGTATTTCAAGAGAAATGGAAAACACTTGAAATCTCACAACATCTTGTGCAACAGGAGAACCATTTCCTACCCACTGTTACAGGGGGGTAGATCTGCAACGTTTATCACCTCTTGTCGCCAAAGTCAGAATCTGGCCTGCTGCCTTCCACCCTAATTCAGAATGCACTTTCATCTCTAGTATAAACACCAAGAAATATCAAAAGCCCTGTTGACAGTACTGCTCTCATTTTCTGCTTTAAGAAGTTGCCAAAATGTACAAAATTAAACTCTCCAAGTCACAGTAGGCTGTTTTGTCAGTTTATTCAATTGGTAACGTAATACTATCGTAACCTCTATCATTCTCGCTCTTTTCTTTTTTTCTTCCCCCACCCCCTTCCTTACTTTATTTCTTTCTTAAATAAGAATTTCCCCTGGAAGGGAACACAGTTCCTCCAAAAATTATATCACAGCATCAGATTTCAAACCGGCAAATATAAATCAAATATCTTTCTGTTGACACTGAAGAATATTACTTTGTGCTATGCATCCCGCTGAAGCATTGTCCAGGCCAGGGTAGGTAGACTATGGATATTACCGTGCTAAAGGAGCTTCTTTGGGAACTTTCTCTGAAACTGCAGGAGTCAGAAAAAGGCATCCTTCACTGTCTCTTACTTACTACCTCAAAGAGCACATTTGAGGACTGGCCCCGTATTTTTAATTTTATTCCATGTTTTCTTTTTCAAAACTAATGGGAAATTCTGGGCCTCAAAAATATAGAATTAGGTCCTTTCTTATTCTTTTTTATGAAAACAAGAGCAAAATAAGTAGCAGCATTTAACAAACAGCAATTCTGTGGAAAACTTCTAGGAAAACAGGAGCAATGCCAAATGTTTCTCTAGCACCGGTGTTCCGAAGCAGGGAAATACATCCCCACAGTAAGGCATGCATGACATTTGCAAATGACCTTCACTTGAAATCAAAGCATAACATATATTACCTCAGTACATAATTCATTCTTAATCTATTAATGATATGACTCATTAAAATATTAGTAGCAGTAGCGGTGTTAATAGAGTAATACTACTAATAATGTCATTGTAGTGCTAACAGGTTTCAACATGCTAGTTCTTCTACACACATAGAACAAAAGCATTTGTGACCCAGCATCACAGAGGTGGTGAGATGAGAATTTGATAGCCCTATCGCCTACTTCATGGGATGTATGCTATTATCTCTTGTTATCTCCCTGAGGAATCACAGAAGATCAAAATCTGCAATCATGAGGATTGTTCAGGCGTAAGATCCCTGATGGTATCTTTGGTGGACAGGGGATGAAACCCTAAAGAATAGTTTTTTTTTCATATTACTTAAATGTTTCAGTTAGTACTCAATCAGGCATGAAATGCCTTGTAGGACCTACTGAGCTCTTGTAGAGATTTCTGGTTCTCCAGGTTGCAAGAATACTCTCACCTCAGGGAAAGGTTTTATGAAGTCATTTTGAAGAACTTGTCAAGAACTACCAGGGAGAAATAATACACAGCATAAGAAAAGCTGTTGTAGGTCTCATTTTGTACCCTTGATATCCTTGCTTGGATATCCCACCTGAAATAACTTGAGGAATCGATCTGTTAGTTTGGAATTTCCAGAAGCACAGTTGCCCTGATGTTGAGGGAAGCTCCCCACATGGCTGAGCCCATCTGTAACCCCCAGCCAGCATTGCCACACAGCCAGCAAACCCACAGAGCCTAGCAAAAGCACGCTGACCTACAGCCCAGCTCTTCCAGAGAAGCGACAGAGTCATGGTGGTTGCATTCTGTATGCTTGCACAGGACAGTTGAAAGCGATTGCGTAATTTCTGATCATATAGTGTGGATCTGCTTTACCATAAGTGCAAACACTGCTCACAAGATTTGGGGTGACATCCAGGTTCAGGTTTCAAGTATCATTAAAAATCTGCTGCTTTAAGAATCCACCTTTGGAGACAGGCCCTTCTGTGGTTCTAGAAAACTGACTATGAAAAAAATCCTGGACAGTATCCCCGGCTTCACACACTGACAAAATCTGCAAGCAGGGGTCTGCCTCTGCACCTCCATGGTCATGGCACATGGGAAAATGAGCCATTATGTGATATCTTGCCATGTATCCCTGAATCTGTGGGATCCAACATCCACACCACAATGGAAAGTAAGACTGGGCAGGCTGGAAGCCACAGCTGGGGAGGAAAATATCTACAGTAGCATTATATAAGAACAATAAAAAGCAGGACTATAATTACTTTCCTGCTCACCATCACAGTGTTGCAATGAAGTCTCTATCATTAACATCTCATCTACATACAAAGGTAGTGCACCTTTGAGTACATTAGAATAGTGAAAGAACTACAGCTCTCGCTGGAAAGAAAAGTTGTATGGTATAAGTCGCTTTTACACCAAAATAACTGCATTCACATGTGGTCTTGTCCCACTACAACCAGTGGCAAAAAAAAAAAAAACTAATATGGAATTATTTCCTAACAAAAAAAACTGTACTGAGGCAATTTTTCATGTAAGCCAGGCCTAAAAATGGTTCTTAGAATAGCCGCCAGGAAAATTGCCTAATAGTCCAACTCTTCCCTAAGTCTCATGGTACCCAGTATGGCTTTTAAAACTCCTGTCCTTGCAATGGCACCAGCTAGTCTTGGTGTCTGCTCAGAGACATTCGAAAACAGCAATGCTGAAGGTGTGAAACCAGAGGACTGATGCAGGCTCCAAATCCAGAATTTCAAAAGAAAGAAAACACTGGAATCATAGCCTATTCACCACTCAGGTGGGCAGCTAAAGGACACCCATTGAGGCTGAGCTCTGGTGCTGCTTCAAGGGAGCTCTCTGGCCCAGACAACAGCCAGAGACATGTCTCCAGCCGTACAGCCAAGGCTGCCACAGCCTTGCTGGAGATGGCTGGGGCCATCCAAAGAGTTGTCAATGTTTATCTTCATAACTGGTTTATCTGGCTCCCACCTCCTGGCTTTTCAGAGCCCCCAAACTATTATTATCAAGAAAATTGTATTAACTACTATGTGACCAAGTGAGTAAGTAGACAGGCTCACCCACTGGGAATGGGAAAACAAATTCTCAAAGCCAGATCTCTCCTCCTCCCTTTCCTTGGGCTTACCTTTTTTTTAAAAGACAGAATCAAAACCAGTCCAGGTCACCCCATGCCAGGTGGGAGGGACAAGGCTCCAGGATCCTTCTTGCCTGTTTTTGGCCTCTTTCATAGCTTTGTCCAGATCACCTAGATAATGGGCAGAAATCTGACAGCTGTGTGCTTGCTGGAGTAATCTTGCTACCTTGCCACAGCCATCTGCCTTCCGCCTCCAAGTTAAACAATCCCCTGCAATCTCCACTGGGGCAAAAGATAGCAAGTGAGTTCTCCCTTCCTCACCATCCCAAAAAGAGGAAAAGCCCCCTGATGCCTCTCTCCCATAGCACTGCTGACTCTTGATAATCTATCCTGTGCAAAGAATATATAAAACGCCCATGTCTCAGCAGGGGAGATACACTACTTGGATCACTCAGTGACTCCACAACTTTTCTGTGAGAGCTGCAGAAGTGTGAACTTTACCTTTGCAGAGCTTTTGTGAAGCCTCTGCTGCTGAATCTTACTCTTCTCTAGAGCTAGGGGCAGTCTTCCCAATGCTTCAGCACTGTAAGAACATGGGCTTTTATATTCAGGCTGCTTTTATGGAAGCTTTTGAGAGGAGAGCTCCTAAATTGAAACCACATTGCCCAGCCTGAGCCAGAGCCTGCTGCATGAGCCCTGTCTACTCCCTGAGTTTTTCCAGTGCTGATCGCTTCTCAGCGAGAGCACGGAACAGTGGGGTTTACAGCTCCCGGGAATCTGCCAACACGGAAACAGTACTTGACTAACCGCTTACAAACCTCCATCAGAGCTCTGGGACACTCTTCCACCTTTCCAGGGTCTTGGTGGGTGCAAAGTGGTCTGAACAGCTCTTTGTGTCTGTAGCTGTTACAAAAGAAACAGCTTTCCTCATTTTTTTTATTTTTTTTTTTTTTCCAAAAAAGAAGCTGTTGGGACGTGCTCACCATCTCGATCTCTTCTGATAACCCTTTCGGCATCCTTCCGTTTTCTGGTTATTCATTTGTTACCCCTGAAATCTGATTCCTGATCTCAGCCCTCTCTTATCAGCCCCTTTTGCTGAGGAGTTCCAAAGCAACAGGTTAGTTTTAATCTTTGTGCTCTTTCTGTGTCCCCGAGGCCTCGTTTTGCTGGGGGAGGGGGTGAGTGATAGGACTGACATTTGTGGGGGGAAGGGGCTGTCATCCATTAACTCGCTGTTATCTATCTATTCATCTGCCGGGCAAAACAAAGGTATGATTGTTGCTCCAGCTCACAGACCTGCGCTGGCTTCACTCCAGCTACCATGGGTCATAGGAGCAGAGGAGAATGGAGGCATGGCCCAAGCACAGCCCAGCAACCAGAATGTAAGGCCTCTTATATGGGCTCTGTGCTGAGGCTGATACAACCACGTCCTTCCTGACAGCTGGTACCCAAGTTGCCCTGCTGAAGGGAGCAGGTGAGCCCATCTTGGCCATAGGCTTCCTCCATTTGGGTGGATAAACCTGCCCATAAAAAACGGCATTGATTCTGCACCACCCTGGCATCTGGCAAACCCATTTTGGGTTGTGCTCTTATTTAAGCAATTATATAGGATATAGGGTGCTAGAACATGAGTTCCCTTATCTCTGTTTCCCACATTACACCCTTTCCTAAGGCAAATTGATGCAGCCCCATTGAAGCAGAGGCACTGATTGACACCAGCTGAAGATCTGGCCCAGATTCTGCCATGCTTTGCCTCTGGGTAGTCATTTACACCTGTTCAGAGTGCAAAAGGCAACCAGCAGCAACCGCAGGAGCTGCAAAGCAGTGAAGTCCCATCCCATCGCCTTCAGAGCCCAACATGCCACGCACTGATCAGTGGCACAGGGCCCAGTTCCCCTTGCATCTAAGTTGGTTTTGGCGTTGCACATAGGCATCCTCTCTTCTGCTTCTAGTAAACCTTGAAATTGCTGCCAAGTCTCATGAAAGAAAAAGTTGTGACCCAGTTCCTGGAGGGTGACTTAGTGTAAATAACTTTCAGTGGCATGATGACACCCTCATGAAATCTAGCAGTGCACTTGTCAGTCCATGTAATACGGAGCCAAGAACCAGTCCTGATCCAACGTTAAATGGTGAATATCTTTTCCCTTCCTTGCACACGCAAAATCCCTGGCAATTTCTGGAAGAACTGTGGTTGTGCAAGCCAAACAGGGCTTGGCTTATTTTCTGAATCATCAAAATAGTGCCAGTTCTCATGGACAACATCAGCTTTTGAGCAAAGCTCGCCAATACTGAAAAAAACCCTCTATGCCTGAATTAGACCCCAGTTCACTGCAGCTAGCTGGCGTTGTCTCTTCAGCCGGCTTTAACCTTGTAGCCAACGAGTCTTCCAGGGATGAGGCAGGCTGATCTCCATTCACTGCTTGCAATACACCTGCAGGAGTTGAGGCTGAACTTTGTCGTGTTACTGATCTCAGTGACACCCTGTCTAGCTTGGCACTATTTGGTGGCCTCAGAAGAGCTGGTGCAAACAATGGCAAAGCTGGAAAGCCACCAACACACATCTTCATGACCTCCATTTTTCTTGGAGACTTCCAGGCATGACAGTCACTCTGGCTATTTCCACTGCCATCCAAAATCCAATGAAATTATTGGAAGGCCTCCGGAACCAATTTCAAACAAAATGGATCCAGCATTTAAATCTAAGGCACCATGTTTAGATCTGTGGGTTGCTCTGGGCTTCTAATTTCCATGGGGATTTGCATAATAAAATACAGTAATAGGCTGGGCAAACACATTGAGCAGTGGCTGTGAGCCAGGAACTAATGAATTCCACTGCAGACTGTTTAGCTCTGGACAAGTCACTTGACCTTCCAAAGTCACATCATGAAATGGGGAGAGTAATACTTGCCTCACAGGGGTGTTGTGAGGATTAATTAGTTGCTGCTTGTACATTGCTTTGATGATGTTAAGAACTACATGGCTGCTAAGTATTGTTATTGTATCATGGCTGGGAAGATATTGCAGTCAGGGCTAAATCCAGCCCTCATAAAAAGATGCGTCTTTCCCCATGTCTTGTAAAATCAGCTGCTAGGCTTGCGCAAGGAGCATTTATATAACGTTGGTACCAAACATCAATATGCACCTTGTACCTTTGACATTGCCAAATCCCCAGAACAATAGCCTGCTGGGAGTCATGTGATGCACCATCCTGGTGCAAACAGCTTTGGGCAGGAGCCCAACTTCAAACTCTTTCCCTCTCTTTCTCCACGAACTGAAATTAGTAAATGTTTCCATCAGGCATTTCAGCAGTGACCTCAGGTCTAGAGCTCAGTGTGCCATACAAAGCCCACGGGCACACCAGCCCAGGTAACACACGCTACACGTTGCTGAGAGGACAGCCCACGTGGGACAGGATGCCTGGGACAGCCAAGCACACGCCTGCACACGGCAAAGGCACGAGGGCTGCAGGGAGATGGGATGGCGGCAGGAAGACATGGATACATGCACGAGCACAGACAGAAAAGGTAAGCTCCTGTTGCCCAAACTCTAACCCTTGGGTGGGTGCTTCCTCTCTCATATACTCCCTTTGCTGCCCTTTTGCTTCCTTGGCATTTGGGCCTAGATAAGACAAAGTAGTGCTCAAAGAAAAGAATTCCACTGACTGCAACAGGCTACGGCTCAGGATCATTAATAGGCTCAAACCACAGTATCCAGCCTACTCAAGGAAAACATAGGAGTTATGCATCCAAATTTCAGTGACATTTAGTGGAAGTCGGCCAAATGGCTCCCTTTGATTCCTTTGAAATTTGAGCCATAACTGTCATTGTATCTTAGACGTGTGAACTGCTCTGAGAAGTCTCCCATATAGATTAAACTGCGATCAAAGAGTTCCACTAAACTGAATTTTATGAAGATGGAGAGTTGAGGTGAGGCTGATTGGCAGCAATATTATCTGAAAAAAAACACCCCAAACCTAGCAAGTTTGAAAGGGTTAAAGAAGAAAGTTGTTTTGGGTAGATGGTGTACATTAACTATCATTTTCAGTCAGCATGCAATGACTAGTTAGCAGGGCTTATCATCCCCAGCTATGTAAGGAATTACAATAAATGCCTGAAATACAAGCAGGTTTCCGGCTTAGGTAGGTAAATAATGGAAGTCGCTATTTTTGTCTGAGTCGCAAGAATTCCCTGAGCACGCAGGCTCCCCACCCCCTCCCCACTGTAACACAGCTAACTCTACTCCCTACTGTTTGGCAAAATGAGGTCCTTTCATGCATCCTCGGGACTTTTGCTTTGTCTGCAGAAGTAGCCGACTCACTATTTCCTTTTTGGTGGAAACCGAGAGGTTACATTTTCTGCATTCAACTGTTTTAAATACTTCCACAATTTAATGACCTAAGGATGAGTGGAAGGAGACATAAGCTGCTCTGAGAGAGGGACTGCATGATTTGTGGGGGAAAAGTAACAAAACAAGCAACCAGAGCATAATTCTGGCACTGTCAAAGCCCGCTAGTAATCCTCCTGTTGCTTTCAATGATGTGAGGTTTCCCCTCTGCAGCACCAACCCGCACAGAAAATACTCTCAAACTACTCAGTGATTCAGCTGCTGTTCGAACAGCCACTGGAGAAAAACTCCGTCTGCCTCTGCAGGAGAGAAACAGGGTAAACTTTGGATAGCACTTAGTAGTAAATAGGGAATAAAGTCATTACAGTCAGGGAGTTTATTCTCATTTAGCCCAAGGCCCTTTTCCCTTCCCTGGCATCCCCAGGCACGTGCCTGACCTGGCCTCTCTCGGAGGCCCCTTTGAGGTTGTGAGACGCAGCCTTCACACACCAGCTGAAGAAAACACAAAAACACGGGGCTCCTGCCACAGGAAGGGAATAGGGGTGGGATCCCGAGCCTTATGAAGTCCCACGTTGATTTGGCCAGGCTCCAGGTAAGCCCATGAGAGCCTCAGCCCCTTCTGCCGGTGAATGCACAAATTGTTTTTGAACCGCTGCTGCGGGAAGCCTGGCAGAGACATGGAGACCATGGTGCCAGGGAAGGGTTAACCAGTGCCCTGCTCAAAGAGCGGCCTCCCTCACAGCTTCACACATGCCGTATTTCTTAGCAAAGTGAACATATTAACACTGGCATGCTCCCACACACCGCCTTGGCTCTCCTCCAGGAAATCATAACCCAGCTATTTGGCACACAAGGCCGCAATTTTATTTACACAATCAACTTCTTGATAAACATAAAACTTACAAAATATACCACGCCCTTAAAATAAAAAAGGAAAAACTGGGGGGAGAACTGCTGTAACCTGACCTTCTCAGCCAGAAGGGCCAACCTGCTTTGATTTGACACACTCATCCCCAAAGAAATCACCTGTGGATACATGAGGGCTTGCCTGGCTTTAAGGCAGGGTCCTGCTCAGGGAAGACATGGGGGACTCTGCGGGGCTGGGAGCTGCCAGAGGGATTTGGGCTGACTCGGGCAGGTTTCCTCCTGGGCACCAGGGAGTGCAGGCAGGGCTGCCAGCACCCGCTGCACTTATGGCCCTCAGGCCCCCCATCTTCACCTCCTCGCTTGGTGCCACCACTGCACCTGGCCAGAGTAGCTGTCCCCTCAGGAGGGGAACAGGGCCCCGCTCTGCCAGTAACCACAAAACAGTGGGAGCAGGCCTCTTTTACTGCTCTTACCCTCCTCTTGATGTGAATCTTGGGAAAGGAGTCTTTGTGTCTCTATTATCATTATAATTTTCAACTCTATGTCCCTTAGTCAAGCTAACCAACTTCAAGTGGAAGTTGAAGGTTTTATTTCAGGAGGAAAAGGTTGCCAATTTCATGTGGCAATCAGATTTTCTGGAGGCAAACTCCAATTTACCAGAGCAGCAGTATATTCAGCTGGGAAGCAGGGAAACCTAAACCTTCAGCAGCCCCCCAGGGCACCTGCTGCTTTAGGTGAAGTTCTGCCTAAACATCAGATAAAACTGCATCAGCCTTGCAATGAACTGAGAGGCACACATGCATGCTGCTTTTATCTAAAGTCACCTGAATTCAGCTCCACTACCTTCTCCTTCACGTTTTCAGCTCCCACTTCTCCACAGACCCTTCAAAGCCATTGTCTTGCTTGACCACTTGAGAAAAGGCTCACAACACCTTTCCATCAACTCTGTAGGCACTGGAGGCCAGGGTGGCATCCAGTGCAAGCTCTTCAAGAGCCAGGACTAACAATTGTTCTGCTAAGCTTCAAACTGGACACATGAAGACAAGGAGATGCTTAAACACAGCCTGAATCCCTCTCAAGAGAAACTGAATGAGAAAACATAATGGACCAAGGGCATTAAACTGATTTATACCGGCTGAGGATCTCGACAAATCTGCTTTATTCCTTGCAGATAAGAAGATCTGCCTGAGGCTAATAAACTTATGATAGTTTGGGAAACAAAAATTGATTCTTTTTAAATTTTTTTTTCTTTTTCCCACAAATGGGGAGAACCACCTTGAAATACCTGAGACACACTGCAATCATTTAGACAGATAAACATCTTGATTCCTAGAGATAACAGGAGCTGAATAGTTGGCCTCAAAATCAAGCATTCGTGACAATTCTTGAAACAAGAACGTCATTACTCTACATTTCCACAACAATTTACCTAAAACTCCAAAGAAAACTATTCTCCCTTTGCAGCTGGAAAATGTACTGTAAACACACTATCCGAAGCCTTGCCGTAGCTCCTGAACACCCGGAGGTGGGTGTCTGAGCAGGTCCCCTGGGACATTCTCTTGGGCACAGCTCAGGGTCTAAGTCAGAGCCCAAGACACTGGCTGCTTTGGATGAATATCTGGCTGACCTCGGCATAAACATCTGAGATGTGAAAGAAGGCCCCCTCCCAGGATAGAGCCAAGGCCAAGGAAAGAAACTCTGCAGGGCAGGGTAGTCCTGTAGCATGGCAAAAAGCACTTGCTTTAAAGGACAGGAGAGCAGGGGATTTCTGAAATAATCTAGTTGTTGCCTGCCACATGGGTCCACCTGGGCAGATTGCAACTGTAATGGAAATTTCTCAGGCCATCCATTACAAAACAGCTACCATGCATTCATTCCTCTCCCTCTCCAAAAAGTAGCAGCTGAAATAAGAGCCACCAAGATCTGTCAAGAGGAGATCCTGTCCTTCAGGGACTGCACCTTGGCTCATGTGGTCAAGTCTCAGAGAGATTCTGGGGACACTGCAGGAGGCTACTCCAACCAAAGAGTTTGTGGGTGCCATCTTATTTTTGCAGCATCCATCCCATAGGGTCTTGCACCAACCACTGTAACAAAACATTTGCAAGAAGCAGCTTAGATCTGTCTGCTACCTATTCAGCTGCATGTGAACAAAAGGCTTTCCTTATATTGTGAATAATTCCTTCAAATATCAGGTGTTGCCCAATTCCTCCAGAATGGCAACTCCAATTTTATGGTGAGTAGTACTATATGTAGTGACTTTCCACTAAAATAATTTTTGTACCTAAGAACTTTATCTCTGATTTAAAGTCAGTTTTCATCCTCTGTGAATGCAAGGATCCAAGGGCATCTGACGCAAAAAACAGAAGGCAACTTTTGCCCAGCTCTACGTACTAAAATCTCAGGATTTCTAAAGCCATTCTCAAGAATATACTTTTCTGGATGCTAACATGACTAGAGTCATATAAAAAAGAAACAACTCACAGTACGCAGACAGTTCATGTAAGTGCTATAAACCAACAAACCAACTGAACTGGTTTGCTGAAAGCATGTTCTGCAAAGAGCTTCCTTAGTCCGTTTGTTAATCTTACACAGTATACATTACCTCCAAAAACTAAGTATCTTGTCAGGAATGACACTTAGATACCAAGTATTTCCAGTTGCATGTAACCACTTAGCACACTGCTGTCACTGCCCTTTTGGCCCAGGCACATAGAAGTGCTCTCCATCTGTAGAGACAACGGCCCACAGTCTGTGCTGTTGGCTGTGTGCAGACTCCTGGGTAGCTGCAGCAGCATCAGCAGCTTTTCTACAGGGCAAAGGTGGGCTGAGGAGAACCTACAGCTATCAGTCAAACAACCTCATCTAATGTAAACCATCTCAGAAAGATTATACCACTGGCCAACAGCCTAGAGCGGCTCCTGCGCTGCAGCTCTTTCTGTTGCTAAACACAGGGAGACAACACTGGCAGGATCAAAAGCAGCGAGTACTCAGAGCTCCCTTGAGACCTCCCATGTCCTTTCCACCATTTGCAAAGTTAAAGGGCTTTGCAAAATTGAGCAGCCATCAGGAGAACATAATTTGGACCACCTACCACTGCCCCTGCAGAGCGATGATGCTGGGATAAGGACAAAATACAAGCCATCTCCTTGCCATCTCACAACTCATGCTGCATTTGCCCCCCTCCTCTCCTGCACTTCTGCCCTCTAAAACTGAGAAACAAAGACCAGGGAGAGTCAGGGCCCAAACTAGAAGTACCACAGTTCTGCAAGAAAGGACAGGGACCTTCAATTTGAGGGATATTTCCAACAGAAGTACTGATGATTTCTCAGGAACGGCCTCTAAATTAGCCTCATCAAGCCTATTTCAGAGCCACAGGAGGGCAAGATGTGGAGGAGGACATCAAGGGTGCTTTCAAACGAACTGAATCAGAGGTTTACCCAACCCCGCTCTTTCAGAAGTTTCTGAATAACGCACCAGCTTGAACCACTGGAAAGAAACAAATAAATGAGCTGGCAACTTTCACAGGGAGGAGCCTTGAAGCCCAGTTCCCAAGACCACGCCAACCAGCTCCGTGTGACAGCATACAGGAATGAAAATAGGTAGGTAACATTAACAGAAATACACTGAAACTTAATAACAGCTGCTTGTCAGGACATGCACGGAAGAGAAATGGCTCATAATAGCTACAGCTTGTATTATGAATGTTTTGTAGCCATCTGGCTAACAGAGCTGCCTAAATGTTTTGTGTGTTCTGTGGTAATCCACAGTGCATGCTCTGGAAAGGAGACTGTCAAGCTGGAGTCCTAACATCTGTACTAAAAGGAGATACCGTTTCTCTTGTCAGATGAAAATGCCTTAGAACAACAGTGCTGCAATGAACAGAGCCCCTCACGAGCTAAGGCTGTGTCTTCCTTTGGTGTAAATCAGTAAGGTTCACTCAGGACAAATGGAGTTATCCCAATTTACACCAACTATGAGATCCAGCCCCATTGTATTAAGCTCTTTTTGGTTCAGTCATAACTTTCATGTGTCTATCAGTAGATTAAAGCAAAGGCACAGTTTAAAAGAAAAAGTAATCCCCCTGCCTTTCCTCTCCTGATCTGATTCACATACAAAATGGGCTTATGAACTCAAAAATTATGGGAGGGATTCAGGGAGGAGGAAAGAGAGACACAAGAGCCCTTTTATTTTGCATCTTATTCACAATGAAAATTGGCACAGAAGCCAACCACATACATTAACATAGTTTGGGCAAGTTTAACTCTCATGAATACATTTCTGTGGAAAAACTATGTGACTATGGAAAAATCCCCTCTTTTTTGCCACTTGAAAAGATAACAGGCTTCTATGTGGAACATACCCAGAACTTGCCTGATTCAGAAACAGGGAAATACAAAGATGAATAAGGCTGAGTTTCCCATGCTAGGGGCCCATGGAAACTGAGAGGGGAGGAAGAAGTAAGGCGGCCCATTGACTCAGGAGAAGGACTTTCATCCTACAGGTGAAGGAAGTATTTGAAAGCACTAGTAACATTGCAGGCCTGTTCCAGAGCCCATTTAAGTCACTGGCAAACATCTCATTGACTTCACTGCGATGTGGGTCAAGGCTAAACAGTTTTAAAATATAATCCAAGGCTATTTCTACATCACTGTGTAATGAGTGGGATTCAAAACAGTTGAAGTGTGCCCAGCCCTGTGACTTACCTGCTTTCTGTCCACATTTCTGGCTGCTAGCCTGGATGCTGTTTGGGCTCAAAGTCTCAATACTGCACTGAGGAAGAGCTGAGCTCAGGACCTTTTTGGAGGACTCTTGGACTGAGATGCAGATTAGACTACACCCATGTCTAAGTCAGGCAACCTGGAGGAAGGAAAGCTTTGGCCAAATGTATTGGGGCATCAACTGCACCTCTCTTCTCACCTTCTCTGTATCTCCATTGCCCCTCTCCAAACTCAGGCTGAGGGCAGCTCTCACTGTGAGTGGGAGGGTTTGCAAAGAGCAGTAGATGTATCTGCTGGAAAATGAGGACATTACTGTGTCTGATGATGTAAGTGTACCTGGCACCCAAAATCTGGAATTTAGAGCTAGCCCAGCCACAGTGACTTGCTCTGGGATCCTCTGACCCAACTGCAGTCCAGATGCAGCCTTAAGAGCCCCACAGAATTTCAGTGTTACACAAAAATAGTGACCCTGCCTCATACGCCCCAAATTGCAACCTACAAGCTATTGCCATTCCCATAAGAAACCCTTCATCCTTGCTCACCGACATCATACAGTGCTAGCCTTGCTACAGTATGGCAGAGGATTGTAATCTCAGAGTGAATATTTTTTTTGAATGAACCAGTTTGCTTTATTATTAGCCTATCTGATTCAATAGTTTGCATTACAAGTCCTTCGTCAGATCACTTCAGAAGCATGCCATTGCGCTAGGCCTTTAATATCTTGCTAATTAGTTTCATAAATTACTAATTGAACTCTTTAAATGACTCATATATTGGTATGGCAAGTCTCACCAAACAGAAAACTCAGTGATCTCAGAAGAGGATACATCATAGAATCAACCTGTCCAGCTAGGGGACACAAATAAAACAGTGGGGTAGGAGGAGGACAGGGAATTTTCCTCCACAATTAGCAGTTCAGAGCCCTTATCACTGTGATGCATCTAAGTACCACATATTTCGCACCTGCCTAAATGTGGATTTTCCACTGATGTCAGTGTGTGGAGAAGCAAGGCATATAGATACACACATCAAGGGCAAAGGATCTGCAGAGCAGATCAAAAGGGAACATTCTACCTCTGGGACAAGTCCGTCCATAGTGCTACTTCTGTTGCTTTAATGACACAATGCACATCATCACTGCTGTCTTCACTAAATCTGGCCCTAAGGAGAGATGGGGTTTGACAGGGATCTGTGAACAGGATTTTTCACAAATTGTCCAACGCTGGCCACTTCCAACAATGCCAAGAAGCTATCATTGCCTTTTCCAACACAGCTGTCTCCAAACGCAACCTAGAAACAATGTCATACCTGGTACTAGCTTGGCAGCTGGCAAAAGGTAACCAAGTATTTCAGAACCAGGTCTCCAAAGGCACAATTCTGTTACTTACTGAGCTAAGCTGGAGACAGGTCATCAGGGCTTCAAGCAGATCTACCTGACTGACCCTTCACTCATTAACCTGCTGTTTTTCCCTAGGAGCCAGCCTGATCACCACTTGCCTTGTAGCAAAGGATGGGTTTTTTCTCACCTAACTCCAAATAATACCGGTATCTACATCTACTCAGCCATATTCACCTCCCACCAGAGTTAATGGAGTGAGTGGGGACTTCTGGGGAGTAAATCACCCAGCCTACAGCAAATGCCTCGCTTAGGATGAGATTGGTATTTCTCCCTGACAGTTGCAAAGACCATTTAGCTCTAGATCAGCTGTAGACATCTACATACAGCCAGAGGAATCCCACCCCAAGTGAGTGGTCAGATGCTGAGCTGCTGCAACAAATTAAAAGCACAGTTGTTTTAGACACACAATTGGCCCTGTGTGCGTCCTTTGCTCCTTGCCCACCTGTTTTGCCTTTTTCTAATCTGCCTTTTATGACTAACCCTAGGACAGGGAACACACTGCTGTTCCTACACCTCCAATAAGCAACAAGAACATGAAGACCGCCACGTGTGCACAGGCGGTGCTGCTCTAGCACAAAGGCTTTAAGCAGAACTGGTTAGCCAAGTTCTTGCATGTAGACATAAAGCCCCAACAGGGACCTTTGAAAAGATCTCTGCTGGTCTCTCGCATTACTTGTCAGTGTTTCACCCAGCAGATTTCTGAATTTAGAAAGCTACATGGTTGCCTGCTGTATTCCCATTGGATTTGGCATCACTGGTTAACCAAACTTCATCCATTAGCTCCTAAGAGAAAGTCTTTATTTATTTTACCCACACAAGGTTTATCTTGTAGTAGGCATCAACTTTCCATGGAAAGACCATGCTCTACTACTATACATCAGTCATTAAAGGCAGCTTCTAAACTTTAATATCTCCAAAGGAACAATAATTGCGACCCTTTCAATATTTTATATTTGCAGACAAGCGGAATGAACTCACTGGAATCAGCAGGCGGTGTATGTTCAGCTGCTCAGAGCAATATTCGGCTTCCCTATTCCCAGTGAGGGCAGCTGACATCAGAGAAGCAATGCCCTGTGAATGTACCATTCAGTGGACAGGAGAGCCCAGAGTTTGTATGGTAGACATCAAAGTGTTTTGTAACATGCAGATGTTTTCCATGCAGAGGCTGAGAAAAGTGAGGGACAAGATTTTGTAAATCCTGTGCTGTGTTTTTTTCTTCATTTTCTCCCTCACAGACCCCCATTTCCTTGCCTTTTCTTATACGAAAGAATGATACCATTAAAAATGATAGGCTTTATCCTTAGCTGATCTAATTTGGTGTGACTACACTGACCTCACAGAGCTATGCCTGTTTATACAAGTTGCAAATTTCTCCCATCAATTTAAATCTATACAGATTTACATCATAGGGAATAGTGCTACATTTTTTCCATAGCTAATAAGCTTCTCAAAAAAATAATAATATACTTGACATCTATTAAACTTTTATTTGGAGATAAATATTTCAGAAGATGCCTTCTCCCATCCTATCTCATGTCCTTCAGCCTGCTCCTCTGTTTATTAGAGGGTCCTCCCAGAGCCACGTGAGCTGCAGCTGAGCTGAGTTGCTGAGGATAGTGCCCATGGATGAACCCAAGGCTGCTTGCTGACACATAGCTCTGTTCCCTTTCCATCTCCCCAAGTAACGCTGGGAATATAACCCATCCCAAATGTCCCTGAGTCCTTCTGAGGACAGAGCCCTCTTCACTACCACCCAAGCTCACAGATGTGATGTAGGAAAAAATTCCTGCTCTGCTTGATAGAGGGCAGCACGTTCAATTCACAGCTCCCTCTGCCAAAGTGAATTTCTTAACCAGCAAGCTAATAGCTATTTTTTAAAAGTTCTCCTTTTCTTTCATTTTCATTTCATGAAACATTTCAAGAGGCCTTGCTTTCATCTTCCTATGGAATAAAAACGCATTTCAAAACCTCACCATTTTCTATTAAATTAAATTCTTATGTTCCCACTTGCCCTAACCAGAAGCACTGTACCACTATGTCTCAAAACATATTGTATTGTGCTCTGATCTTGTGCCGTTCTGCAGACAAACACAATGAGGTTTCACGTGACATTATCAGCTGACCTCACTCAAAAATCCCCTCCTGTAAATAAATGCCAATCTATACATACAGCCCAGATGAAGACAGACACTTCCCATTAGGAAGCAGTTTGCTGACCAGGCTGGAGAGCTTAAATGCTTCTGAAAATTCAACAGCAACAACTCTTCTGCTGGACAATATGCTGACTGAGCTTGATTTTGAGACACACTAAATTATCCTGAAGAGCCAGGTGACTTAAGTGCCAAATTCCTTACCGCATTTACTGATTTAATTTGACCACTGAAGTTCTCCAGGTTTTTTTGGAAGCCCCAGTTGCGATTTCAGGAACCAGTATGTCCAAGACAATCCCACAGGCTGAACACTGTCATTAAAAGCATGACCTGTTCCTGCTGGAGGCAAATGATGGAATCCCTACAGGAGCAATAGCAAATTAAGTGGCTGTATCATCCATCTCAGCAGTGACTTTGTATTATGAAGCAAGATCCAAGTCCACTGGAGATCTCTCAGGCCATGGTAAAAGTCTTACATTTCTTCCAATAAAAACTGAGCTTGATACTGCCTAGTGACCTGCAAGACATGTTGGGGATTCATTTTTCTGGATGAATTCAGGAGAGAGAAACCAAGATGATCAGGAGCTGGAGCTCACGATGACCAAGACAGGCTAAGAGAATTAGATTTGTTCAGACTCTAGAAGAGAAGATGAAAGAGACCTTATTCTTGTCTCAGCTACCTCAGAGACAGTACTAAGAAGACAGAGTCAGGCTCTTCTTGAATCATAGAATCATTTAGGTTGGAAGAGACCCTTGGGATCATTGAGTCCAACCA
>JAOXJM010000023.1:2076092-2091958 GCA_026413425.1 Tringa solitaria
AATTATATTTTTAAAATAAATTTTGAGTTTATACACATGAGAATTTTCACAGAAAGATGTGACTGTAAAATTGAGTACATTTAGCCAGTCCTGGGACAATATGGTGTGGGAGTCATTCTTCCTTCATACAATTCTTCTTTTCAGGACCATCTAGTAAGTTGGTGTGAATTAACACTGGTCATTTGAAGTCAATTGAAAAAAATGGAGCTATGCCAAATTACATCAGTGAAGGATACAGCCTTTTGACTTCAAGTTATCCTCAGTTAACACTGGCGTAATCAATAAAAGGCGACATTTACTTCTCTGCCCAATGAAAATAGCCTGGATATTGGCTACTTTCAGAGAACTGCCTGAAAACATTCCACAAACCATGAATTATTCACAGTATTAAACAAATAATTGTGACTAGTAAACAAATATTTGAAAGTAATGGCTGGTTCATACACCATTCAAACATAGAGTAAGGGGGAGATATTCATCATATGAATTACCCATTAAGAATTACTGGCTCAGCTCTAGTTATAACTGATAAACAGTCATGTGGATAACAAGGCAAGTGTTTGGCAAGTCTCCTGCTTTCATTCACAGCAATATGGCTTCCTTTTCATCAGACACATAAGCTCAACTATTTATCCCCCTTCTACCAGAGAAACTAAATGCCTTCAGTGCACCTGAAAGGCGAGAGTTTTCCTGAGCCCTACTTGTCTGGTTAAATTCCAGGTCAGGCAACAGCACTCTGACAGAACCACATTCCTGCTGTAGTTTCAATTACCTAAATTATTCTTCACCTCCTGTCCTAAGCATGGGCATATTTTTGATGGCCTGAGCTGGGAAATGTGAATGCAAACTGCTACCAGATGTAGAGAGGAAGAATGATTTCATATCGGAGGCACTAGCCTCCGAGTCAACATATCTGAGTCTCTGCTGTTCCACGGGCTTTCTGTAAGCCACTTAGGCCCAAATCCCCAAAGGTATTTAGGCTTTTAACTCCTGTTCATTTTAGTGAGAGTTAAAAGCCTAAATACCTCAATGGATCTGGGTTTTAGCCTCTGTGGTTATGTCTACACAGCACAAGGGTATCCATAGTACCAAATAGGCACATCAGAGCTAACTCTTAACAACCTGGCTCCTGTAGAAAAGCAGTATCCTGGCATTGGTCTACTATCCAGCCAAGAGTGGAAGATAATCTGGTTGTGGATAGCTCTCACCACAGCATTTCCAGCTACAGCATGCTCAGAGCTAGCCTGGGTATCTCCACACACAGCATCACATTCTGCTGGGTGGGTACAACCCACATGCCTCAAAATTACCCTGCAATTTGGATAACAGCCTGCCTTGTTGGGACATGGGGAGAACACATACATCCCATAAGATTCGCATGGTGCCTAGCCATTGTGCTGGTGGGCAGCATGTAAAGCACAGGGAGCCAGCAGGCTTGGTTCGGCTGAATGACCCTGCAAATTCCATTTTAATTCAGCTTTTTAGAAAGCAACTTCCACTGGCCACAGAAAGGCAGCAGGGGGCTGTGCAACATGCTCCCATTTAAATATCTAGCATCTTTCACTTATAACAGTACATCATCTGACTGGGTCTCCGAAAAGAATCAGAGCAAATGGTTAATGTGCAGTTATGGTAGTTAAAAAAAGAAATGCTTTGCTGCTATTCTATTGTCAGTTTTGGCAAGCAGCAGTAGGGAAGCAAAACACTGATAACATTGCTTTATTGTTCATGTAGGTCCCAACCTTAACATGCTACATCTGTATCTTCTGTCTCAAGAAGTTGCTTTCTTTTCATCAAACACATTCCAGAAGTCAACAGTAAAAGCACTGACAAGAGACAGCAGATTGATCCATTAACTCTCACTCACTGCTAACAGTTCCTTGGCTGAAACTGGACCCTGCATTCCACTTGGGAAGATTTGGTAAGTTCAAAATGTAAACATGCTTGCAGGATTTAGTTACTGCTCTCATACGCTGCAGCTCCTGCCTCAGCTTAATAGGAGGTGCTGGGAATCTCTACAGGTGCTGTGCTTCTTACTTTATACATGCGTAATTAACTAACAAACAGGACAGGCCAAACAAGTCCTATGTGCCTCGTGTTAATATTATACTACATTCTCAGTTAGTGCTAATCAATGTAGTTGCAATGAAGGATATTACAGCATATAGCTCTTTCTAATATGTCTAACAATAATAATAATAAATAATAATAATGCACTCTGCCAGAAAAGATGCAATTAAATGAGCACATATTTTCCCTTTGGAGACAGGCCCTTAAGCATCTCCCTTTTAGCAGCAGATAAAATTAAAAGTCTTGCCTGTCATGGCTTTGAATTTGCTTTGCAAAACTAGCCTTTATCTTAAGTTAGATTTATCTAACAAGGCTCATTTGTTAAACTATTATTCTCCATCTGTATTACCAAAGCATATGGGGTCCTTGCTTCCAGATCGACACCCCAGTGCATCAGTCATTGTAAAAACAGAAAAATGCCATTTCTTACACATCTGCTAACAAAGTTGTACAACCCAGTACAAGCTCGCCTCCTAGTGTGGCTCTCTGTCCCCCTCTACTGACTACAACAGTCGGTCCTGGGTCCAGTTCCTGCATCCAGGGACTCAGCCTGGGGTGCTGTTACCCTCGGAGAGGTGACAATACACCTTCTGAGAGGTGGCAAGATGCTGGCTTATTCTGGGAAGAAGCTGATTTTTCCTGTGCAGCAGCTGGACAAACAAGGTTTTGTGCAAGCAGGCCTCCGAGTTCAGCTCCTGCATTGCTCACAAAACAGAACAGGTTTTTGTGCTGGAAATTTTGATGTGAAGGTAAAACATCACTGCAATATTCCAGGCAATCCCTTAATATTGTGATTCAACGTGATTTCTTTGGTGACCACTGGAAATGCAGTCGTGCTTCCCTTTGACTCTATGGGTCAGGTTCTTGAGACGAATTATATTTTCCAGGATGGTCATCTACTTCAGCTGAAAACTTAGTGCTTTTCAAAAGTTCTTTTTTGATGTGACAGCAACATTTCCCAAAGAAAGGGAGCACTTTTGAAAAGAAACACACCTAAATGAAAAGCCACATTTCTGCAAAAAACATGCCTTCAGTGAACACATGAATCTACGTATTCCTAGCCTTTGTTTTTCATGCAGACTACAGTACCACGTATGGTTTTGCAGCTCATGAGCAGAACCAGTAGATTGCAATGCACAGATGCCAGTAGCTGTTCCAGTGACATCACTGGGATTTTTGCCACTGATTTCAGTAGAGCCAGGATTTCATGCAGGACTCTGCTGCCATTGGACTCAAGGTTTAATTACACGACTCTTTACTAACTGGCTCTCTAGGTTTCTACAATGCTGATTTCCCTCCAAGGAAACCCTCCAAGGGTTAGTTCTGACTTGTTACAGGGGCTTGTTTGAAAGCTTCATGTTCGTTATGCTCCTCTTCTTCCTTTGGTAATACACAATCACAGACACAGCTCCCTATTCCAGGTCTATCTGTGTGCACATCATCGATATTTACATCTTTACACTTCAGTTTTTTCTCCTTTGTTGTTTCAAGTTTCAAATGCTTTTTGCTCTTCCCCTGGTTTTCTCTTCTCCATGATCAGGTCTTTTCTATTTAATACTCTTTTGTAACACAGTTCTATAAACAGATCCTAACTATCACAGATCCTAGCTATCACTAAATGAGCTAGGGAGAATGGTTTGTTGCTATTACTATGGGTCTTGTTTGGCAATTTGGTCTAAGGTTCCAGATCATTTGGCTCTCTGGTGTGGCCATTATGTCATTCCACTGTCAGATACCTCTGAGAGACATCCTGTGCATTCAGACTGTACTGAGAGACACACTGCACATTCAGACTGCAAGTCCTTCAGGAATTAGTGTTGGTTTTGCTGCCTGTCTGCCCAGAAGTGAGAGCGACAGGACCCGAGGTTTGTAGAGAACTGGGAGCATCTCCATAGTAATTCCGGAGGGATAATACCTATTGCTCAAGTTAACTTACAACACCTTAATTTTCAGCTGTGACTTTGTCTGCCTTGCAGTCAAAGGCACAACAGCAACACATTGACCAGCTTCAATCTAGCTGCTTTGGATACCTATGCAATGGAGACACAGTGTTCAGGCACCAGCACTTGAATATGCATGCCGCATCCCAGGCAGGCTGGCTTGTCCAGCCAACCCTAAACACCTGTGATGATTAAAGCTAGTTCTTATTTGATTATCTGCACTGCAATCACAGCTCCCAGTTGCAATGTGGGTGCACAGCCAGTGACCAGGGGACCGTTCCTCTCCCTGTGCTGTACTGGCTGAAGTATGCACCAGCTGCGCAAGAAGCAAGGGGGCTGGAAGGCTGTACTCAGCTGGTCCTCCCTGCCTGCAGCCCACCTGTTAAGTTCCACAGCAGCCGTGGTTTTGTTAGCAGCTCAAAACACTGCGAGATTTCAATCTCCCCCTTTCTTCCCCACAGTCTGGAAGAGAAGATAGACTTAGGACTGGGACAGCTTGAATTTATTTTAACTGCTTTCTCAACAAGTGATCTGTTAAATAGAGAGAAACACACTTCTGTATGAAGTTGCTATTTGCATGTGTATTCTAAATAATGGAATGAGCATGAGATAAGCTATCACGGAGATTTACAGAAATTGAATTACCATCCTTCTTACATCAGTTCGGAGATTAAAACTTGTTTCCATTTGAAGAAAAGATCCGAACACCTTTAGAGTGGCTTTATGTCTTCTGACAGGTTTGCTTTACTGCATGTTTTACTTGTCTCTGATCCTGTGAAGGATGCTTGGGGTCCTGGAAGGAGATGCTGAAAATCACTGCACTGCTATCTGACATAAAGAAAAATGCCACCAGCTGCAGCTGAGTTATGTGTGAGCATAACTAATGTGAAATAAGAATAAAGCCTGTAAGTATCTGAGTTTGCAACTATGCTCTAGCACAGCTGGTGCACCTGTAAATTCAGATCCACAGATATTGTTATGTATCTTATCTGTACACAGAAGTGCAATAATAAGTAAGAGAAAGGTAAGATTCTCCAGTTTTTAGGGGCTGCACTGAAAGGGCCTCTGAAAGCTAAACCCTTTGAGGACATCTCAAGTCTCAGACACAGAACTTCAAATTGCAAACCACTTCTTTGCCTAAATTTGCAAAAGTCAAGACAGGGCTATAGCTGACAGAAAACCAGCTTCCCTAATGTCTGGACCTGATTATTCAGACACATTTTCAAAATGAGAACTATGAAAAAATCAAGTCCAAGCACTTGTGAATTTCTGCTGACCTGCTACATAACTGCTTAGTGTCACACATTCAAAATAGTCCAACAATGTACATGTTAGCAGGGCTGCATCAAATGCTTCAGTGTCTGTCTTTGGCAAAGCAAGCATAAATTTGGATATTTGTTTAAAACTTTTTTGTATCCCTTAGTCCACGAAGCCAGGGTGAAAATTTTGTTGGAATAATCCTTCTCATGAGGTCTCCAATAATACCTGCATCCAGCTGGGCTAGAAAAACACTCGGAGCAACCTTTCAGAGGCTTTCCTCATTTTGCCTTCCAATTCCAGCTGGGACCCGGAAGAGCAAAGTTTTGTAAGCAGGACCAGCAGTGGGAGAAAGAAAAGTTTTCTAAGTCTTGGTAAACATACCCGTACAAGCCAGCATAGAGTGCCTGAATCTGCACATACCCAAAGTCCAGTAATTTGGGAGAGCCATAAACAAGTGTAACTGGCTCTACAAATCATATATTCTCTTGATAGAAAAATTCAGCTGCGTATGTGCTTGAGCCTCTGCACTTAAGTAATTGAGGAAAGTAAGTCACTTTACATTTTAAAAAGCTCTCAGCTGTGTCCTTAGTAATTAAGATAGCATGGATGCAATAAATCAGTTCATGTGCCAACCCACAGAGGTCAAATATAACCAGGCAGCAAATTATAGTAAACATTTATGAATGCCTTGTATACGGCACATGACCCCACCCACTCCTTTTGGCACAGAAGCCTGCTGTTGATCGCACTGGTCCTTCTTGCATTTCATGTCCTCATGCAAGTCACACCAAGTAGCCTCCCTAAAATATTGTACTTGAACATGATCAGACTCATTTTAATCATTGTGTGTATTTTAAATGATGACTAACACTCTGAGAGGATGAGAAAAACCAAAATGGTCAGGGAACTTGTTTCAAAAGAGGAACAAGGAAAATGTAAATTGAGGTTTCTATTTAAGCAACAAGAAACTTGATGCATCCTTCTTCAGAGGAAGGATGGTCCTGTGGCTGAAGCACAGGGCTAGGTATGAGACCCTGCTAATCCACAGCATTTCTCCAGGATAGCACAGAAAATCCCTGGCAGAATCCCCATGTGACCAGAGTTCACCAGCTCCCCATCTCTGAAAGGGCGATAGTTATGCTTTCATACTCCCACCCTTTATCTGTCTTGCCCATCTATACCAAAAAAATACTTCATTGAAAGGGACTGTTTTTAATTTTGTGTCTGTGTGTGCTTAGCACAATAAGGTACTAATTTTAGCTGAGTTCTCTGAGTCCTCCTACCTGGGAAGTGAAACAGGCATTTACTGCAGAGTTAATGACCAACTGAGATTTCTTGATATTATTATTATTTCATTTGTACTGCTGTCACACCTAAGAGCACCAGCCACAGACATGAACCTGTTCTGTTTGCATTTAATGCATACAGAACATAATGACAGTGCCTCTCCCAAACAGCTTAAAATTAAGTCCTACTCTCCCTTCCCCCACCACCAACTTGCACTGAGTTTGTTCCAGGGAATGCTCTTCAAATACATCTGCCAATGTGATAGCTTCAAGTATCTCCTTATGCCTATTCAGATTAGACATAGATAACACCTGAGAAGTGCAGATGAGATTCTGATCACAACCAGAAGGAAAGTGAGAAATATTTCTTTTCTGCCAAAAGGTTCAAAGAAACAAAAACATTTCCTGTGTTTTTAAATGCAGCAATGTCCTGCTGATAATTTTTTTGACAAAAGGCAAACGAAAACCCAAATAAGAAAGACCTAGGAAACAACCTGATGTTTTGTTTCCAGAAAAGCAATGCATTTTGATGGAATTTCAGAGTTTTCACAGAGACTTGTCTTGAGAAAAGGCATTCCTACTTTATTTCCCAAAATATCCCTTGGCTTTGACCCCAAAATGTCCATCTGCTGCTGCTCTCAGTCCTGCTAGCAAAACAGAGACTTCTACACTCAAGTGCAGTGGGTTTGGGGTATGAAATCCACCACTGAGCCCCTATCTTGACTTCAGTCTAAAGCCCTTGAAGCTCCTCTTCCATGTTATAGTATTTAGGGAAGCCTAATACAAGATAGTACATGCTGCACTAGAGGATACTTCAGGCACTGAAGTACAGTAGAGCTTCTGGTAGGGGATGAAAGAGATGGAGATGTGAGATGTCTCATGTTTATGAGCCATTTCCTTTCCCTGGGGTGGCACTGATCTTTGAGAGAGACTTTCTCTCTTTCTTTCTTCTAGTCAAAAAACTTTTCAAAGGAGGTTCCTTACCAACTTAAGATGAAAGGACAGGAGACGGCGTGCATATCTCTTCAGCATCAGTGCCTGTTTTATACATTGTACACACCTGGAGAGTCTTGGAATACAAGAGAAACCACCTGTACATCTTTGGTTACCAGAGAAGTTTCCAGAGCAAGTCTGGGACTCTTCAAAAACTGGCATTTTACCAATAAGTCACAGGTTTGGTTTATGTAGGCTCCTCATCTTGTGCAGATGTGCACAACAGAGAGAGCAGGGACTGAAGGGGAGCCTCATCCCAACACTATTTAGCTTTTCATAACTACCAAATGACACTTTCTGAAAAGGAAATTCCTTTTCTTCAAACAGTCAGCAAGAACAAGAAAGAATAACGATGTGGCCTTCCATTCTGTCCTGCATTAGTACCTCCCTACTATAAAAAATGCCTTCCAGGTAGAATAATTTCCTGAATATCAAAGTGGATAAGAGCTGGGGAAAAGGAAGACCTGTGAGGAAAGCAAAGAATCCCTTTTAGGAGGAACATCGTAGTGCCTATTATACCACAGGATTTTCTCCTATAGGTGTCACCACTTGCTATTTCTCACCCAATTCTCACCAAACCCCAAATTCAATGAGCTTGGAATATTACACAAGAGCAGATCCACTCAGACATCCTTTTGGAAGTGGTCAGAACTGAATAACGCATGTCATTCATGAAGTATTCACTGCAGGATGCACTCACCCACAGATGTGCTCACCCACAGGAAAACCTCCAAGCCCCTCAAGAGATCTCTTCCATGCTTCCCAGGTGAAACTTCTCTTGAGTTTGGTCTGACTAAGAAATGGTCAAAAAGTTTTACAGAAATAGGCTCTGAGAGAGAATATTGTAAAACATCCAATATCTTCTTAACCTGGATTGATCAAAGTTGCTCATCTAAAATATGTTATATATTTGTAGATATGCAGCAAATTATCTGACTGGATGCAAATGTTTGCCCCATGAAGATTCCCATTCTCCTCATTGCTTTCACTGGGAACACAATGTGACAGTATCTGACACATTTTAAGAAAGGATGGCAGGCTTTATCAGCACACTTAACACTAATGATACTCACACTGAACCATATAATCTTCACAATATTATAAAATTTCCTAGATTTTAACCCTTATCTCAGGCCATGTGAACCAAGTTTAAATGACAAGGAATTGCCAGGCCCATCACCTGAAAATGTCTAAACCGACTGTCTTCCAAATTATCCCAGATGCTTGTCTTTTAAAGTTCTCAGGGTAAGTTATGCTCAAGTTTGGGAGTAAAATTTGAGGGGCCAGAAGGCAGAAGTCTCTCTGCCAATTTTATTTTGAAGACCTTTATGAAGACCCTATAAATACAGACATGGGTGTGGCAATCTAGGGAGTGATTATCAGAGCTGCTATTAGAAAAAATAAAATAGTAAGACTCTAATTCCCACGGGCGCAGAAAATGAAATACAGAAACATGAATCCGAATAATCACCAGTCAAACAAAATCCTAGAAGGCATTATTTCCAAAATCTCATCATTTTAAACCAGTGGTATGATTTGAGAGGTTTGACTCATGACTTCTTAATGCTTTGGGTTAGCAATGCTAGTTGACAGGTCTTAGTGGATGAAGTGAGCTGTACTTAGCTTCCTTAGCCAGGAATCCTAATATTAACAGCTCATTAGAAACCTCTCTGTGACATATTATTCACATGGACAAGTACTTGCTCAGGAGCAATCCCTCTGAACCCAGCGTAGGGAACAAGGGAAAGGAACAATATCCAGTACACATGCTTCCACAATTGGGTCTGCTGCTTTCAGCAGGGTGGAAAGAGCATTTCAGTGGGCAAATAGGTTAGAAATGAGTTCTACTCATGCTATAACTCTCTCCTGCAACACAGAATTAGAATCGGGATTTGTGAAATGTTTCTCAATTTTCCTAGGATGTTTTTCTGGAAATCAACCTCATGTCTACAAACATTACTGCTACAAACAGTGGCTCTGCTCCATCAGTGCTATAATGCACCACTGGCAACTTCAACCCCACATTGAGTATGGTTTGTTCTCTGCAGGATCATTTGATAGAGCAGCAGCAATGTTGGCCACAGTTACATAAACAGAAGCAAGTCCAGGGCTGATTATGTATTTTCATTGATTGAAGAGGACTTCTGAAGGATCCAATATTTTTTCCAGCATTGCTGATTAGAACTGGGCAAGATTTTTCTGTTGAAGGATGTTGGCTTCTTCAACTAATACAATTCAACTGTTGACAAAATTTTGGAGTTTCATTGCAAACTCAATTTCAACAAAAATCCCTAATGAAACACTTTGATTGCAGATCAGAAAGTATCTTTGATAAAAAAACCAAAACACTATTTCAGATGTTGAAATTCCCCTCTATGTGAGCTCTTGCTTTTGTTTCTTGTTGCAACCCTCTCACAAAAGCAATTTGCATAAAACATACATCAAAAACAGCAGAGGAAGGGATTTTTGAATTGTACTTTTCCGCATGGAAAAGACATCTCTGAAGCAATCCTATTGCTAATACATATGGAGACAAAGCAGCATTAGTAACTTTGCTATCATTTAGGATACACAGCTATCATTCATCTTTGGATCTAGGAAATCACGCTTTTTACAGACATTCAAAGAACTTCAGATATGGGACAGCAATCTTTGGAATACATCCATGAAAACTTGATGAAAATTAAAGAAGTACTGAAAAAGTAAGACTGAATTAAAATCCATTTGACTTGACTCTGGGGTTCAATGTGAATCATCTTACCCACATGGAATGGCATTTTGATTTCAAGCTACTCCACTAGTGTACTGTGGGTGCTACTTGGGAAGAGGAGAGGCATTACAGCTTGGCCTACTGTTATTTAGAAACAGAATTGTAATTGTGTATTGAGTTCTTATCTTAGGATGAGGTAATCTACAGTATGCTGATGAACATTTATCAACTGAGCTGGTAAAGCCCCAGGGAATGACAAAGGGGAGAAAGAATGGGAAGGAGACACATTGGCTGTGAAACACTCCTTGCTAGAACAAGAAACAATAGTGTGCTGCAACTGAAAAAGAAAGAGAAACACTTCCCGGGACACCTTGCCGAGGTACATTACTAAATAGAGATGAGTGTATTTTCAATGACAGGTTGGGCAGTATATTTTCAATGACAGGTTGGGGCATCAAAACCACAGCAATTCTTGCAGTGAGACACAAGGTCTTTCTAAGGTTTATGTTTAAGGTTTCTAAGGTCAAGTGACTCTTGCTTCAGATCAGCAAAGTATTTGTTTCTCACGTAAAAATATTTAAAATAACTTGTAGAAAGTAAGTACTAAGCAACTCTTGAATACCAGAGACCTGCAAAATCTCTTAAAATAGATACCCACAATAGCACACCACTTCAAATTTCTCCACATTTATTCCATATAGTTGAATCAGTAATTTTCCAGCCAGAAGCTTATCAAAGCGTCACACCTCAACATTCTAGTTCTTATTTTCTGGCTACTCTTAACTGACTAATAATAATCTCAAAATTAAAAAGAAAAAAATTAATTCAGATCTCCTGCTGGAGTCAAGGTCTCCATAGGAAAGGAATCCAAATCCCAAACTTGAAGAAGAACTAGATGATATTCCCAATCAAGCATGCTTAAAAGGGGTTTGGGATGGAAAGAGCTGCAAAGCCACAGGCCGAACATGTGAGAACTACAGGGAGATGTTAAAAGCAAGGCAGTAAGAGTTTCACACTCATAGCATTTTTTAAAAAATATTTGGCCAGCGCTGGTTAGATATTTCAGGAAGCATCACAGAGCAGAACAAGAACTCTGACGGCACCTGGAACGTACATGAGCTGCTTGTACTGCTGCCCATCCTCTTTCACAGGGAATTTTGCATGCTACTCCCACCACCAAATTTGAAAGTACTTCCTCTAATCCTTAATATAATTTCTATAACTTCTATACAGCCTTCCCATTGACTCAAATAAGCACTAGGATCCGGGTGTAAAAATCATTTCCAAAGAGGAATACAGATGTCACATGAATTAATAAAGCACATGAAATGAAGATCTGGAAAAGAATGCTTTCCACACCTTTACCTACATAGCAGCGTGCTGTCATATTAGATTAAGACTCTTCATTGGTCGCATCACACACGGTGCAAAGCATGTGTAGTCCCGTTATGTGCTCCATGGTAAGAGAAAAACCTTCAGCCAACCTCTTTCTGCAAATCCTGCCCTTAAGCAGAGGTGAGGCTCACTGAGAACTCACTTGCTGAACTACCATTCTTGGTGTCTGACACAAGGTTTAAAGGGGTCTGAGTTTTTATAATCCAGTTATCCTGCATTAGGTATCCAGACCCGAGACCTACTATTTCACCAGTGATAATCTTGTTCAGAAACATGTTCCCTCATTTCCAGCCCTAACTTTTTGTCAGAGAGCAGGCTACAAAACCAACATCAGTCTCTGCCAGCTGGTTGAGTAACCCCACAGAAATGTGTACACGAAGTTCTCCCAAATCCCATACATCACAACAAATAATTGATTCCCTTGGTGATGTTTAGGACTCTTTGTCAATCTGACAGCTCTTTCACAGGCTTAACAAGAAGGAAAATAAAGAGTAACTTCAGCAAAACTTGTGCTTCTTGTTCATGCAGGTCACTGCTGTGGCAGTCACCCAGCCACAAACTCCGGCACACATTAACAGCTCTTCCTACTGCTGAGCTGGACTGCCAGCTAGTGACAAATGGAGCTACATTGGCACTCAAAGAACTTAATGAATACCACCATCTACTGGCATAAAATGTGGAGGAAGCAAAGGAAAGGAGTGGGGACAGCCGGGAAGCAAGGAGGGGAAAGTTAAAGTGGCTGAAGAAAAATGAATAGCAATAAAACCAAAGCTACCTATCATAAAATAAAAGGCCATTTATTTGAGTTTCAAAGGAGCAAGGGGAAAAAAAAAAAAGATGGTGGGAGCTGTTTTCCTGACAAATTGCCACATGCACCATGCAGCTGGCTATGAGTGCTGTGCGGGAGCCTGTGGACAAAGCACCAGAGGCCAGCTACTGGGAACCAACACAGTTCTGTCACAATAGGAGCAGGCAGGTCAGCCCATACCAGGCAGGCTTCTCCACAGTCTACAGACCCTTAGATCATGCAGGCTGATGTTCTGTGTATCGTGGGCCATTACCTCAAAATCCTTCCTTATTTTAGCCCCAAATCTTGTGTTTCCTCCAGGTGCCTAAAAATGGTGTGTTGAGTTAAATGAAAGCCACCAAGAGAAGTCTAGAGTTTGTTTGAATAGGTGGTCATCTCCTTCTCACATCAGTTCCCATCCATGCCAGTATCTCAACAGAAGGCTATTGCCCAGAGATTCTAATTGCTCTAGTCTGGCTTCCTGCCTTAGGCTGCTCCTGGACCTTGCACGGCTGCGGCCAGCATGTCCCAACATACCACAGCCTCTGGATGTCTCTGTGTTACAGAGCTTCTCCACAAGCAATAATGCTCACCCTGCTATTGATCTGAGCTAGATAGGAATTTGTCTCCAAGATAGGGAAGGCTCCATATGTCATTACCATACTGCTCAAGTCATCCACTCACTTCAGTCTGCAAGGCTGTTATCACACTGATTGCTGTATGTACACCTTCCAGGAGTGACTTTACAGAGTCATCTACTCACCTAGAGTCGTAATTAGAGACAGGAATGTACTATTGCAAAATAGATTTAATATTCATTTGAATCCTTAACATTAAATTGCTTCAGCTGTGTGCCAGCCCCCTTTCCATATTTGCTTTCAATGACTATTTTAACAAATTAATTTTCTGGCAGGAATATTTGTGGAAACAGTATGCTTTAAATCAGTACTGGGGAATGCTCCTGGGAAAGAAATTTAGTGTTCATAATTGTGCGTATTGTCAACAGAAATCCAGTATTAAGTGTTCTGCTTATCCAATCCCACACGCTGAGCTGCAGTTCAAGAGGCCTCCGTTCAGTCCCTGTCTCTGCCAGACTCCTGTCTGATCCTGGGCAACTCGAGCAATCTCTCCAGTTCCGTCTGCTCCTGGGCCAGCACAGCTACACACGAGAGCTCAGGGCTTGCAGCATGGCCAAAGCCTACCTTCCAGCGGTGACTGTACAGAGATGCTTCCCAGAGCCAATAAGAACATGGGTATGGCTGCCTAGCACAGGGCAAGTCTACAAATATGCGTTTTTAATTGGAGCTGGCCAATTCAGGTTAAAATAACAGTGAGGGCTCTCACATTGCTTTGGTTCATCTGATTTAATCTGAATTATTTAGCTCAGGTTAGCAAATCCAAATTAAGAACACACCTGAATTTTTTGCTATGGAAATATCCATCAACCCTAATCTTTCCCAGCACATGCAGGTCATAGAGGCTATAAGAAAGCCTTTACCTTTTCTTCTCATCCCTAATTATACCACAATCTATTCCCTTTCTAGACCACAATCAGCCCTGAAAGTCTACCCCTTCTCCTACAAAAGACCAAATGCTAAATTAAAAAAAAATAGTTATCTCAAGCCCTGATCTTACAGCTCCCTTTGCAAGGAAAGGGCTCAGACACACCAATGAGTGATTTCATCAGTTCTCTCTGCAAATGCTGGGTTTTTTCCTCTATATGAGAAAGGTTGGAGAACTAAGGAAATCATATTCCACTTGAACTTTCTGCTGTTGTGAATCTTTTCTCTCTCTCTCTTTGGTCTATGCCTTTTTCTTCCTGTGTTTCCCTCATTAATTTCTACCTCCTTTTTCAGTCTCTCCTGCCTCATCCACATAGCAATGCAAGAAGAGATGGTAGCGCATTACCCAATTATTTCTTCACAGTGATATGTCAGACCTCACCAGAACCTGTGGCCGGCTGCACTCTGGCTTTCCCTTCTACTGCACCAAGTCCAAGGATGCAATACAACCTTCAGTCTGTGCCATCAAACCCTCAGTTCATGCATTGCCACTACTCCTCCACCTCCACGGCAGCCAGCTGTCTGTCCTTTGCCTCTCTGTGCTCATCACTCTCTCCGGTTTTCCCACTTCAGTCATTCTTCCTCTCTTCCTCACACGCTGGGCTGTAAGCCAAATACCTCATGTCTGACAGTAAAACAAAACAAAACACACAAAAAAGGCAAGGAAAAAAATAAAAAAGAAAAAAAAAGGAAAAGAAACAAGAAAAAAATCCAACTCCAAAGGTCTGCATAGGATTAAGCCCTATTTGCCCCAGATGGTTTGGAGACAAGAAAACAAAAAAATCAGACACAGCAAGGACTAGATAGACTTTCCAAATAAGCAAGTAATGACAGAAAACATACAGGACTAATTTCATTTACAGCGTACCAATGCAAATTACTGGTGGTAGGGATCAAGGCTGGGATTTTCAAAAGGGCTAAACCTCATGTTTTTAAAAGCTCTTTACTGACTTAGGAGTCAAAGACCTGCTTTTACAAGGAAGTCAAGAGCAAAAACCCCCTTCTGAAGCCAGTCCTAATTCTACCAGTCAGGCTGGCATTCCCAGATCCTGAATTTGCCATCAGTTCATTTTCATTGGGAAATCCCCCAAGATCTCTCTCTGTGGGTAGGCACAGGCTGTGTTTTGGCAGCAGCGAGCAGGCCAGTGCCCACCTCCTGCCTAAATCCCAGGCTGAATCATAAATCAGGTGATCACCCAATGGGTCTGGTTGGCACACAATGAACACGCATAAGCCTCACTATATTCTGTGCCTACTGGTGCCCCCACGGCAGGGCTTAGTGGTACTGGTTAGCTGCCCCCTGAATGCATTGCTCAAACTCCATCATCAGCTGAACCTGGAGCAAGATTTAAAGGTGGACTCTTCCACTTTTATGAGAGAGCATTTTCCCTGGCTGTAAGGCATACAGAAGAGTTTTGCCATGCTCCTCCTGCTGAAGATCCTTTGCTTTGTGTAAAATACTGAAAGATTCACTGGGGCCAAGAGAAACCCAGAATGATTCCATAGATCAGCATTCTCTCAGAGGTGGGAAGCTGGTTTTCAAAGCCTAGCGTTGATACTTGAAGAATGTTTTGGGGGAGGAAAATGCATTAGATCTCTTCTGGGTTTCTTTGTGGCTTGTTTTGGTTTGCTTGTTTGCTCTTTTATATGAGATGGGACTTAAGCCTTAATTCTAAGAGAGGATAAATGGCAGGGTGAGGCAAGACTCATATCCAGAGGTAGTCACTTACATTGCTTTGGCAATGCAAGGCAGGATAGGAAAGTCCTGTCCTTCCCTCTCACCATGTATGTGTTGGCACTTACTTAGCATCATAGAATCATTCAGGTTGGAAAAGATCCTTGGGATCATCGAGTCCAACCATC
>JAOXJM010000023.1:2092058-2106285 GCA_026413425.1 Tringa solitaria
TCATCTTGTCATAGAAGGAGATCAGGTTCATCAGGCAGGACCTGCCTTTCATAAACGCATGCTGACTAGGCCTGATCCCCTGGTTGTCCATCATATGGCTTGTAATGGCACTCAAGATGATCTGCTCCATGATCTTCCCTGGTACCGAGGTCAGACTGACAGGTCTATAATTTCCCAGATCTTCCTTTCTGCCTTTCTTATATATGGGCGTTACATTTGCTACCCTCCAGTCCATTGGGATCTCTCCAGTTAGCCACGATTTCAGGCGAATAATGGAAAGTAGCTTGGCGAGCACGTCTGCCAACTCTTTTAGCACTCTTGAGTGTAACCCATCCAGTCCCATATACTTGTGTGCATCCAAGCGGTGTAGCAGGTCACTGATCACTTCCTCTTTAATTGTGATGACCTGATGCTGCTTCCCCCCCTGTCCCCTAGCTCATGAGGCTAGGTGTCCAGGGAACAGCTAGTTTCACTGCTAAAGACTGAGGCAAAGTAGGCGTTGAGCATCTCAGCCTTTTCCTCGTCCTTTGTGACTATGTTTCCCTCTGCATCCAATAAGGGAGGGAGATTTTCCCTAATCCTCCTTTTGTTGTTAATGAATTTATAGAAACATTTTTTATTATCCTTAACAGCTGTAGCTAGGTTGAGCTCTAGCTGCACTTTGGCTCTCCTAATTTTCTCCCTGCATAGCTTCACTACATCTTTATAGTCTTCATGAGAGACCTGCCTCCTCTTTCAATGATCATAGTCTCTCCTTTTGTTCTTGAGATCCAGCCAAAGGTCTCTATTTAGCCAGGCTGGTCTCCTTCCTGCCTACTAGTTTTTTGGCACACAGGAACAGCCTGCTCCTGTGCCTTCAAGACTTCTCTCTTGAAGTATGTCCAGCCTTCCTGGACTCCTAAGTCATTCAGAGTACAAATTTTAGAGCTATCTTAGGGAAAGATGTTCACAGATATTTACATCTCCAAACTATACTTACACAAAATATTCCTCAGGGAATTAGGAACACAGTCTATCAATTTTCATTGAATTTGTGCCTCTGAGTCATAGAGATGTTTTTTGAAAATCCTAGTCTTGCAAGTTGAGTTAGCAATAAGCACCAAAAGACTGATTTTGAAACAGTTCACCATCCACACTCAAGAACACATTCTCATATGCACCCAGTTCCCTGGCTGATACATCAATGAAATGCCCAGATTTTCAATTATGCCAAGCACACCCAACCATTCTTCACCACCCTGTATTCTCTTTGGGAAGGGCAGAATTCATCACTGCTTTTCTGAAGAGAGCTTGGTGTTGAGTTCTTTTGAAAATCAGGCCCTAATATTTACTACATCTCTGAACAGCTCCAATCATTTAATCTTTGCTGGCAGAAACTGTACCTTTGTCTCCAATGTTGCCTCATCTTTCAAAAATATCCTTTGTGATTTCAGTAGCAGCAAAGGTAGATCAAAACCAGTTATTTTGAAAATCCCACCCTCTATACCATGTCACAGCAACTCAACACCAATTAAATTTTGGATCTTGAATCTTTTCAACAAACTGGCAGTTAATGATCTATAGGCAAAGACTGTTTGACAAGCATGGCTGAAATGTAAAGCCATATGTGAAAATCACCATATTTTAACATACAACTTGTGAAGAGAAAGAGTAAAATATGAATCAAATTAGCTATCATTACAAATAGCGGTCTGGAAATGAAGCACAGATGTTTTGATGAAGAATGTTTTTTTCCGTAACACAATTCTTTTGAAAAGTGCCCATTATGCATGAAAAGGATCCCTTTTTCCCTGAAGAAACTGATTGTTCAAAATATTAAAGTATTCCAACCATGCACAAAGACATTTCTGCATGCCTTTGCAGTGTTCCATGGGAGCTGGATTTTGTTCTTTGGTGTTCATCTAAGCCAAACTCCTTAAATGAATTACATTTCAAATATCATATATCTATCATCTTTAAGGGAGGAGACCACAGAGGATCAGTCCAAATAGAAGCCAGGTTTGAAGAAGCTTAAAGAGAGAAATTTAAAGCCAGGTACTATGACAGCTGTTCTAAACAGAAATATTCTGATCATTCACTTTACTTTTTATTGTTATTCATCTTCTTTATTTTTTTCTTCACTGTAGTTACCGTTCTTTTCCTTACTCAGTGTTTATGCTATAAATGAGTCAGTAACAGTCATGTGATAAGCATAAAAGTAATTTGATAAAGATCCACTATAATATGTACATTTGGCCAGCAGCACTTGGACCCATGTACATCTCCATGGCATAATCCTCTTACCCCTGCACAGTTTGAATAAGAGCTAAGGGTAGATGAAATTTCCAGTACATACTCATATGCCCACAAAACAAACCTTCAGTCAGATAAGTGTTTTCTTCCTTCTCCCAAAAGGTACACGTTTTTCACTATGGTGCCCCATTCCTCCCACACCTGCCTCCTTCACAAAGCCACAGTTACTATCCAAGAAGAATCACAGTAAACTGAAATTCAATGTGTTCTATATTCAATATGTTCTACACCTATAACCAGTTTAAAAGTCTACTATTGTCTCTTCTCCAAGCCGGCAAGATGTCGTTTGTAGGTGGAAGGAATTTCCCTTGTTAGATCAATTTGAAAAAACAGGTGAGCTTCAGAACAGCTCATGGGTCTTTCTTCCAGATCTAAAACATAAGTGTGTTTTTTTCAGTACAAAAACACTTCAATGGTTGAGCTGGGAAAGCTCCACAAGATAAATTATCACACTGGACCAGTAAATTTGCATGTCTCAATTTTGAGGGACACACAGAGGGACTCTGAACTCCAGGCCCTAGTAAAGTCAACAGCAAAGCACAGGCCTTGTCCAGATTCCCTTGTTGACCTGTGGAAGAAGAGGCCTGACACGCCACATGGCTATAGCATGAAAAATCCTTGTGGTTCCCTCCAAATGAGGATCACTATCTGTACAGCCACTCCAAACAGAGAACAAGAACAGTGCATAAGGTGGCATGATTCCTTCCGAAGATTTTCTAAATCAAGTAAAATGGAAAAGTGGTCAAGTCCAGAATAGGGATAGGCTAAATATGTTTTAATAAGAAACAAAGAAAGCACTGTTTTGCACTGTATTGTTCAGGCTTGCCTTTAGGCACACGTGGAAAAATGTTTACTAAATAATTCAAATACTTAGCAGTGAGATCCATTTTATTTCAAACTGAATTTTCTGCAAGCATTCACACGCCAAAAGGGAAGCAAAAGGTCATCAAATTATTCCGGATATTAAGCTGTTTATGTGCTATTCTGCAGATGCAAACCCCTCAATTTCACCAAGAATGAGCCACATAAAAACCCAAAACAAACAGATTCCTCTCTCCAACAACAAAAGTGTACCATCCTGCATTAGGAGCCAGAATGGCATGGAGAGGACCATGCACAGTTGTCTCTTTAATACATGACTAGAACCCATGATCCTAGTTCAATCCTCACTCTGCCAGGTGAGTAAAGACATTTGAAAAGTGCTTGACTGGAAGAACTACATGAAGAATATCTCCCTCTTGCCTAAATTAATTTTCTTGAAAGACTTCAAGCAACACGCTTCAGCACACTCAACCTTAAATCAAAAAAAATGAAAAATAAGATGCAAATGCCATCCCAACTCCTCCCCATTCCTTGCCAAATCAATTGTACTGTTTACAGCTGACTTAACTGGGTTTTCTTTAAAAAAAATATAAAAGATTACATAAAACAATACATCAAAACAGACTCATATTGCAAAAGTTTTTCACTTCAAGCAAATGTCTAATTCTTTTGGAAAAACACTTCTCAAAAAAGTCTACTTTGCATACATCTTGCCAATCAGACTAAAATACCTGCATCTCTAAGTCACTTTAGAAAACAGAAGGTGCGTTTTTTAACGTTGTTCTTGCATATCAGATCCCCCACCATAATTACATGGCTGGAGTTGAAACTAGTGCCAGGCAACCCTCAGGCACAGCTAAAAACATCTATAAGGTACAACATGTACCTGCCAACTGCACTATTTCCAACTAAAGTCTATGGCCATTTTAAGTTATCTACTGCCTTAGTCATCTATTACCTGTACTTTCCCATTTTTTCTACCAGCCACAGCTAAATCTCAAAGACTTTATTAAAAAAAACGTAGCACTTACACCACACTCAACCTTTAAACCATACGTTGCTGAACAATTTGCTACCATTTTAAGTAGAACTAATTCCTAAGATACATACAAGCATGCTGAAGTGATGTATTTAAAAATATTTTGTTGTTTGGAATAACCACCTTCTGAGAAGAAAGCAGTGATCAAAATGCCTGCTAGTAATAAGCCAGAACGCTGCCTGAGTATCACCAGGGATCCTGCAGTTACCATCCTAAGATGTCTATAATTAACTACTGCCAAAACCAACACCACTTACCCATTCACAAAATATTTCCAACAACTGCAAGTTTGTTCCTGACTTCAATATCCCGTTTAGTCTGAAAAGAAATTAGCACACTGATTTATTCAAAAGATGTGCTTCCTTTGGGTAATCAAAGTCTTTATAAGCATCTACAGTTTCAATTGCTTAATTTCTAGTGCTGTTTGCACTGGAGAACACACATGTATAGAAAGGAGCCAGCTGGATTCTTCTGGTTGTTTGTGTATCCTCATCAAGAATCATTCCCATCAGTTACAGCTAAACCGATCTATACTGTGGTAGGCCCTAGGGGTACCAGGCAAGACCAGAGCACTGTACAAGCATGCAGCAAAAGACAGTCCCTGCCCTGAAGAGCTTGCAGTCTATATGCGCAGGGAATGGCAGATGCAGCAAGACACAGTGACTCATGAAACATCTGGCAGTAGCAAGCTGAGAATGAAGATTTTCTTGAGAGGGAATTTTGTAAGCTTCGTCAGCTTCAAATAGCCTCTTCCCCAGGATATGTGGGTGGTAGATTGAAAGCCACTGCTCTAGATCCTAGGATTTCTCCTTTTGTGCAAATCATCGCAAACCACGATGACGCTTGGCGAATATTGCAGGAGAAAACCCAAAGTAAGATTAGTTGCTGCTGGCAGAGCAAGGACATCCAGCCAATGAGCAGCTCCTGTGGGACTCCCCTTTCTAGTTGGAACTAGAGAACCTGATGTTTAAGCCCTTTAGAAGATGCAAAGCAGAAGGACTGCTTTTGCATATGTGATTTGCAAAGCCAGGACACTCTTGTACAATAAAGCTGCCCTCATTCATGTGGACTAGATTCAAAGAAAAGTATTAGTGAGAGCCATTCCATACCTTTAGTGGATTTGAATTAGAAGAACAATTTAGAAAGATCATTTGCTTTTCTCCAGTCACAAGACTACATAATGTCTTTTAATGTGACTTCCCTTACTTCTTCTTTAAAGGCTGCTACCTTTCCTCAGTTAACAGGAGCTCTGCACTCAGCTGCTTTTTTGTACGTGAAACTCACTCTAAATCAAATGGGAAGACATTTGCATGTGAGCTCCTGGGAGGCAGCATTTGCCATTCTCATTTTCTTTCTCTTGACATGAAGAAAAATGGATTTATCTGCAAACTAGAAAACACAGCATTTTGCATGTATTTCTACATAACAATTCAAATACTGAGAAAAAGGGAGGTCTATTTTCATGGTCTAGAGGCAGAAATAATGTCCTTTGGATACAATGGCATCTAAGGGACGCTGTCAGCTGCTCAGTGTTTAGTATGGGACTGTCTGGTAGCTGCTTATGGCTTTTAATACTCAGGCTATAATCAAACTATAATCAAAGACATCATCTACCTGCCAATCTTGAACAGTAAAAATTCCTCTATTTTTCATTTAGGTATCTATGGAAGGTTTTTCCCATCCATTGACTTGCTGAAATGAGATGGATTTATTTCTCCAATATGAGATAGCTTTGTGTTTCCAGGAGCACATAGTTAAGCTTCTGGTGAAGATGGGAGCTTATGACATATCACTACCTCTGCTGAATGGAACCTGAGTCAGTTAAGCCTAGATGTGAGCAGCCACACTACAAAGCAAGTGTATCCTAATGATCCTATATCCCCCAACAGTTGCTGAGCCTTCAGGGAACACATCCCATGGCTCTCCACAGTATCGCACAGCTCTCACCCAGGGAGTCACAAGGCAATTGGTCTCCCCTTTTAGATGCAAGTTGTGAGCTGTAAAAAGGCACTGGAGGACAAGCTGGGCTGGAATGACTTACCTTCCACCCTATGTTTGACTGCTACAAATAAAACCAAAGACCCTGTTCTAACTCTCGCTCTCAGTAAGGTCCATCCCTGTTGAGCGAAGTGCTAAGCTCACTGCAGGGTTTTTTATGGGACAGAGAAAAGATAAAATACAATAACCTACTAAAAGCCCAACCTGACTGTGCACTGAAGGCACAAGCTGTAGATCAAAGGTGCCATGATAAAAGAGAGTTTGAACATTTCAGAGCTTGCAAAGTGACACTTGATTTTTCAGAAAGTTAAATCTGACAGAAGCATATCAGCTTTCCAACAGCAGTATTACTGAGAACACAGCTGCAAATGGATGCACTACAAGCAAACAATCAACTGTGGATCTCCACAAAAAGGAAGCTCCAACGAGCTTCTCAGATCTCTCTTCAACTTCTAATCAACTATAAAGAATAACAAAATTACAGAAGCAGGAAACCATACTTCCTACTCTTTCATGAAAATCCTTTGAAACTCCTCCACTAAACTGAAGATTTAAATAGTTTCCTAGTTATAAAATAATCTCTGCTTGTTTTCATCAGCACGCCAGTTTCAGCATCTTGGAAAACTCTTCTCTCACCTCAAGCAAATGCATACCCACATAAAGTTACCAAGATTCATTAGCTAGTTACCTAGATTCATTAGTTTTTGTTTGCTACAGGAAACCCTTCTAGTGCTGCCCAGATGGGTAGAAAAGGAAGAGCGCCTCAGGAGATCTGAGTCAATGAATGAAATAAGACTGAGGAGATGCAAATATGGATTTTGATTCTGTCTCAGGGTACCTGTGTAACCTGGAACAGGTCAATGAGAACCTTGCTCTGCCCTAGTTCTCCAGCTACAAAATAAAGTGGTAATTCTCTGCCTCAGAGAAATCCTATGGTGTTGAAATCATGAAGGCTCAGCTATTATGGGGCTGCAGTGCTCATAAATATTTAAAGACAATGAAATCAAGAGGGAGGAAAAGATAGGGGCTTTTAGTCCATTTCAAATTTACTTTTTTTGCTATGAGTAGAAGCATGGAAATGGTAAAACCAAGTAATCTGATCTTACTGCACTGACACTGCACCAGGAAATGCTAATCATAACATAAAGGCAGCTGTGCATAGAAATGTGTTTCTTTTTGGCACCTTCTGTTCTGTTGGTTGTCACAAGACATGGAAAAAAATCCCATCAACATGACAACACCCAGTTCGCCTGCTACTTTCATGAACTCTTCAGCTAAACCCCAGATTTTCTAATTCTTCGAGATACGGACATAACATGTTTGCAGATACTTTGTCTTTGCTCACACTAGAGTTGGAACTTGACACCTGGTGGCATACGCAATAGGAGGCCAGAAATATCTGAAATAAAGCTTGATACTCACATGTATCAGTATTGACTGCATTTCATACCCCATCCTGTAACAGACCCTCAAAAGGGTCACACCTCCCATTTCTAGCATTGAAATTAGCAGCAAAGCCTGCCTCTAACATGATCCAGATGTTTTGGGAAGCCAGCTGCAGGTTTGGACAGTTACTCACCTTATGACCCGTCCTCAAGTGATGTGATCTAGAGCTGAACTTCCAGGAGGTTACAGCCCTTAGCTACGGAGTGCCCAGGAGGCACTTCCACGCAGGAAAAGGCGGGAGTGGGGGACACTAATTGTCACAGGCAGTTCAAGCCAAGGCTAGTATTGACCTTAGTGACCAGACATTATTCCCAGTTGCCTTGTGGCAGCGGATTTGCCTTTGATGATGGCATCCTGATGAAGGATAATAAATCTGCAACTATCTTTCACTGAAGTGCGATCTGGAAGGACGCTGACACTCACAGACATGTATCCAAGAGGTGTAAGGTGGTCTTTTGTCCACTGACTTCCTGAGATATTACACAGTACCGTGTCAAAAAGCAAAGACTAATATTTTGTCTTGCAAAGAAAGAAAAACATTTAATGCACATAAGCACATATGGGGTAACAGTGAAGACTAGCATGCAGTTTGGCCAAAAAATCAAGTGACCAGTCACAAAAACAACAGGAGGGAAGACTTTACTTACTCACTAGGACTAGGACTCTCAGTGCCTTGGAAGATGGCAGTGTTCAGTAATTTGATATACAAGACTTCCAATGGTTAAGCTGAAATCTAGTAGTAACGGTGCACACGTGTTTTTAAGGACACTAAAACATTCCACAACTTAAGGAGTCATCTGCTGAATTTCCTTCTTCACCACAGAAACACAAACACAAGCCACCTTGATACAAGGTCAAGTTGATGTAACTGCTGGCACTCCAGCTTCTGCATTTTCCCAGACTGGCTCTTCCAAGTAGAATCTCCTTAGAAAAGCTCATACAACTCCAGCAAGAGCAAATTCATTAACCTGATGCAGGGTCATATAAAGTGCCTGGCTGCACACAACAAATGCAACCTTTATGACAGTTCAATATGGCAAGATCTATCCCATTTCAGCAGCAGGCAGTCGATGCTGAATACTCACATAGGTCTGTGCAGTAGTTATGAAGCAAATGCTGTCCTGCAGAAAGCATAAAGCTAATAAACATAATGGATATTCTGGGGAGAGACATGCCGTGACTGCTTTTTCACCCAATGCCATATGCACAGAGCTTTTCTTTTTGACAGTACAATAACCAGCATTTCAAGCCCATAGAGCCACAACATTTATTGTTTGCCAGATGGACTGTGAAATGTATACTGTCCATCATGGGATTATGCAAATTGTCTATTGTTTGAAAAATAATCTAAGCATTATCCTCTGTACCCTTTTAATGGGTTTCCCTTTTATGCAAATTAGGAAGTCCTATTTTTCTTTTTAAATACTTGTTGTAGATAACTGCTTTCAGCTTTACAAGTGACATCTTATTTAGGCACATACTTCATCATTATCAAGGGAAAAGAAGATTTTTTTTTATAAATGACAGCACAAAGAATGTATTATTGCAGAGAACTATACATATTAACTCTGGTCACATACTTGTATTTCTCAGCGTCCCAGAAATAAGGAACAATATATGATGACGCAGTTACTGTGAGTTACAGCTGTTAGCCCCAGTGCAAGATAGAACTACCTTTCTGGAAAACACCTAACCAAGTATACGCTTGGACTTCCTGAAGCCAATAAAATTGTGCTTAAATGATTATTTGAACTGCAAATTGTGCAGCTCACCTAATCTTCACATTGTGGGGTTTTTTGTAGTTATTGGTACTCCCAAGGATTTCATGGGTTTTAAATACAGACATCTTCCAAATTAGGCAATTTCTCATCATTTGATGAGCAGTGATGTATCAGATTTTCATATTCCTCCGTTCTGCCAGTCACCAAGAAACTGTGACTGCACAAATAAAACTACATATATTAAAAAGCAAGATTCAGCAGGACTACTGCTGCTCCTTGAGTTATACCCACTGGTGTCACCATCAAAGATCTGTCCATTTCACACATCCCTTGCTCCTCCTCCTCACTGAATCCTGATAGAAAGAGCCTTTGAAATCCACTCACATTTCACTCAGCAGTGAACATGGACCATGCACTGGGATATGTCTTCAGTGCCATGAACGCCAAGCAGGGCAGATCTATGTCTTACATCACACTCCCAGATTTCTGTGATCAAATGGTTTATGTGATTAAGCCCTGGGGCAGGTTTTAACTTATGAAATAAAGTGTTGTTCAGGAATCAGTGCTTTGGAGAACTTCCAAAGCTCACCAAAGAAAACATTAAAAGTCCTGTTTATTGCCATTGGGTTTGGATCAAGTCTTCAGGAACCACTTATCTTCTTACACCGCCACAGTTGCGGAAATGGGCTAGTGCTCTTGCTACAAGTTCCCAGATTCAATCTGTCCTCTGCAAGAGACTCCTGGGAACTCCTGTAACACACCCTTTCAATATGAAAAAGCCCTTGAGCTCTGGCCTTCATGGCACGCCAGAAGTCAAGGATGCTGGTTGCAACTTTCACTTGCAGAGTCTGCTTTACTACTTTTTTATTATCTATAGCCTGAACTAAGCTTATTAACACTAACACAGCATCAACCTGAAGGTCAAAGGGTTGGAATGTCACTGTCACACACATAACTAATGTTATGCCTCTAAAGAAGCATGAATGAGTTTTGAAAGGACACAAAATAGAATTTTATCACTAACTCAGAATCGCACGAGCAATATAAATTCTTGCCTTTCCCCTCACCCTGCCATGAGGAACTGCAACTTGGATTCACCCACAGGTGGCAGTACTTCAGTGGCAAACGCAATCACACAATAACAATGCTGGGATCCTGCAGAGCAAAATTAGTTGCAAAAGAACATAGGTACATATATTGGTGTTAATATGGTTCCTTAGTCAAACCAGCTGTAAAATGAGTGAAAAAAGAGAGTGAGTTTCCCTGGGCTAAAGATATTACAAGGAGAACAAGAATGAATAGTGGCCTGTAGCCACTTTTAGTGAGGTAAAATGTGGAATATTACCTGATTTAAAATCATGACATTGAAGAGAATTAACTGATAGACATTTTTCAGTTCCTCTCCAACTAAGAGGAACGAAAGGATTTGATAAGCTATGGAAATTCACTTACAAAAACCACAGCATTAATTCTTGTGATAAGCAAGCTGTTATTTTTCTTGAAAGAGTCTATTGTTCATAAGCAATTTAAGGACAAATTCCAATTCAGGAAAATACATTTCATATCAAAATTTAATACAACATCCAAGAGTGACAGGAAATTCAGACCAGCAGGATTTATTATTTTTTTTAGGTCCAATTCTTGAGGTCTATTTTTAATATTGATTCATAAAAATGTTGCTTTAGTCAAACATTTTTGAAGCTGAGATTTGCTAGTGGTTTGGCTCTTTCGGGGAGGGGGAGAACTTGAAAACATTCATGGCTTGGCCAGAAGGTATAAACTTGCTCTTGCATTTGACCTCCTCTGTACAGCACAGACTCAAATATTGGTACAGCAGACGTTCCCCGCAAACACACTTCAGCACGGCTCTGCCGTGCTAGATGCTGCGTAACGGTGTCAAGTGCTTTGTGTTGGCAATAATCTGAACATCTCCATCTTTTTTCCTCTCCTGCATTCCCCAAATAGTGCTCATGACTTCTTAAGATGTTGACTTTGTGTCTTTTTATTTCCTTCTCAGTGAGCTTTAAAAAGTATTGTGTTTTCCAAGTTTCCTTTACATTTAAAATTGGAAAGTTAAAATCTCCTGTAACTTCTGGAGCTCATGTGCTAGGAAAGACCGTGACAACTAGTAAAACACAAAATAAGAAACATAAGGCAGATGCATCCCTGTCTTATTCTATTATAATCTGCATACTGAAGAATTGCTTGGGTCCTTGTCAGCTGGAGGCAGCCAACTGAGGAAACCTGCAACATAGTAGATTCACAGTCCCCAGTTGCAAAGCAGGACTGGCACTGCCAGGAGAAGAAAACTCACTGTGCTCAGCCCAGTGCAGAAAGTACCTTCCTTATACAGGATGTCAACACCCGAAGAAATGACTGCCATCAGCTCAGGTTCTTCCTGTTGCACTGCAATTTGGCAGGGCCCTCTTGGAGCTACATAATCAAGCCCTTATTTTCCTGCTAGTTTCATGATGACTATGTTTCTCCCAGACCACTCCTTCACTTTCTCATTTTGCCTCTGCCTTTTCTACCATTCCTTTAGTAAAGGTTAAGCCAATTTGGAGCTTTCAATAGGCGCCATTCAGTAATCCAGGAGCCTGATTGTGTCTGCTTATCCTCAGAATGGGCAGACAACAGGCAACAGCAATGGAAGCTTTTCCATGCACTGTCCCACCCAGGATGCCGAGTACCTTGAGCTACAGGTCTTCTCCCATAAGAACATGAGGGTACTTCATTATCTCGTAGCATCATTAGGTTGCTCAGTGAGAGCTACAGTGTCAAACAAGGGTGGGTCTGTCAAATGCTGCCAGTTGGGATGAGATCATCTGGCCAATGAGACAGCCCAGAGACCATTTGCTTTTACCTAGACTTCAAAGGCCACAAAGCTTCAAGCCAATAACCAAAGTCTACTTGATTCACACAAATGACGTACAGATGAGGTACTTCACATTTCATTATTGAACATCTGACCCACCCATTGTCCAGTCCCTATTTTTTCCCCATAACTGTCCAACTGGATACCCCACATAAGTTACAGCACAGCACCTGAGAGTTAAAGCACAGTGCTGACTTTCCACTGCTCTAAAAGGCAAATCCTGCACTCGCATAAATATTTCTAAGCTCCAATCAATAAACAGGCCCTTCATAAGAGTATAAAAACAACTAAGCCATGCTCCAAGACCTTTCACATTGCTGGAAAGGTGCAAAGGGTGTGCAGCGTAAATAAGAATCAGGTTCACAATTTCCATGCATGCTCATTTTCAATTACATGTAGATTTGTTTCAGCTTTAAAACAAAGCTTGAACTGATGCCAGATAAGATATTTTTTTCCTTAAATCCCAACACATTCCAGATTAGCTGTGAACAACAGTTTCTCTTTTCCATTTTCAGCCTCTGACTTCTAAAAGGACACAGAAGAGGAGCTCAGGTCTAAGATCTGGTCTAGTGGAGAGGCCCTGATCTCTTGGAATGAGCACAGGTGCTTCTGTGTTGAAGTATTAATCAACCGAAGTCCCATATGGCTATTTTATTATGCTGGTATGGCAAGCAGTCAGCTGTGGGGTTTCTTCAGAAGCTCATGAGGTCACTCAGTCTCTTTAAAGAAAAATAACAACTCTTCCCCAAATAGTTAGAGTTGGCAGCTGTGATGCTGAGATGATGTAATTGTACACAGTGGTGATGTGAGATTTTTCTTGTTTCCTAGAAGCCAATACTGCAGAGGTAATCATAATAACAACAGTATTTGCTTAAAATTTTTGGATGAGGAAGGAGACCCAGTTTCCTGCAAAAATGAACAGTGATCATAGAGAGAGAAAGGTCAGAAATTGGCTGTCAGAAATGGAAGCTGTCAGGGCCAGGCTCTGGTGCTGAAAATGCAAGGTAGCAAAGAGCCAACTATTTCCCCTGCACTAACACACATATCTTTATATTCTGAGCACCCTAGGCTACTTCCCTTTCCACACCTCCTCTGCTATACACGTGGTTATCTTCTTAGTTTTGCCATGGGAAAAATGATGGTATGGAATTATTTACTATTAGTAGGCTCCCCTAGAGTAAATATATGGCACTGTATACCTTGGAAAAATGGGATGGATGCTTAATGCTGAATCAGTGACTCAAAGAAGCAGCTTTCTTGGTTTTATTTGTGTTGGTGAATTTACTGAAAAATAACTACTAAAAAAAAAGAGCAATGTTTCTTTTTACTACAGCCAAAGACAATGGACTGGAAGGATTAGGCAGGTTGAACAGCTGGATAATGAAAATATCTGGTCCCCTTAGCCCTGGGAGGCTTCTTAGGTTTGAAATATGAGGAGGATGCAATTTAACTGAAACAGATAATGCCTGTAAGAAAATGCTGGGCCACGCTAGTCTGGCCAAACTACTTTTGCAACGTGGCCCATTCCATTACAGCTCCTAAATTACTGCTGCACAGATGCTACTATTTATAAGCAGGAGTAGCAGGCACTCTGTAGTTCTGCTGTAGGTTTCCTAGTCTGCATTTCTGGTGGACTTTGATTTTGGAATAGTTAGAGATGGACTCAGCAACTCGGCAAACAAACAAACAAACAAAAATAATCAGAGTTTACTTTATTAACCCTTAATAAAGTAACCAGGAAATTAGTGTATTTTCTGCGACGATGGCCACTCTGAGTGGCAAATAAAACTTCTCACACTGTGTCACTGTCTCACACTGGGTTTTGTACTTCAACAGTTTGTGAGGGTAAAATGTCATGTGGGTATATATAATTCTGGTCACTCTAAACTCCTCCTCGATTCACAGGGCCTGAAAGTTATGCCTAATGTCATCCAAGAAGTAAAAACCCTCAAATTGAAATAAGGTTGGGCTGTGACATACCAGTAAGATTTAACATCACAGGGAGCAAATAACCAGTATGGGGGCCGGGAAGGG
>JAOXJM010000023.1:2106385-2134763 GCA_026413425.1 Tringa solitaria
GCCAGAGGGGAAATAGACAAACTTTTTATTTTGCAGCAGATTAAGAAAAACTGGATTCATTGCAAAGTTTTTCTTTTGTTTAAAATCTGACAGATTATCTGTAAATGATGGTGAGAACACTCTTACTTGTTTCAAATTTGCTTCAAGTTGTTTCTAGATTTTATGTAAGTTCCCTAAATTAAAGTTAGCTTAATGACGGCTAAAATTAGCTGCAATGACTGTAGAAGTATTGAAATGCAGATATGTAACTACTAAGAGTGAAAGTTAACTTAAAATCTTTTGGGTTTGGTTTACTTTTATTGACACGGATGGTTAGCATTTCTGATAAAGAAGATTTGTTAAAGATTTGAATCTTTTTCCCTTCAGTTACTTTATCAAGAGCTCTTGACATACATGTGTAAATATATATTTATAACTATATATATAAATAAAAAGTATAACCTTAGTCTGTGTTTCAAAGCCAGAGGATATAATGATTAAATATTTGTAATGTAAAAAAAAAAGCAGAAATCATCCTTGCAAGTAATCTTTCCAGCTACCTCTAAACATCATGCAGAAGCAAAGATGACACAACTCATTTTTTGAAGGAGAAGTTTTAAAAAACAGTTGGCTGTTGAACTGGCTTTCAGTTTTGATGGGACTATTCTGGCCAAAATTTCAACTCTTTCTGTTTGAAAACACTGGCCGAAGAGAAGTTCTGCCTTCGTTGCCTTGTGTCCCCGTTTTCCCCTCTAAGCCAGGCTCTGCTCTGCTTCCCAGGGTGCAGCAGGACCTTGGTGCCCACAGCTGTCCCCACCTTCTCTCCAAGGGCCTAAGACAGCAGAGATCCTCGTTCAGATAGGAGAAGACATCCAAACTATTCAAAAGGCAAAGCAATATCTTTGCATAATCCTAATTATTTTAGTCTCATTATTCTAACCAATTTTACCATTGACACAGGTACGTATCCCAAAAATTGAGCCAAGCCAATGGAGGTGACAGGTGAATCAGCTACTAAAATGCAATAAAATTTAGACTGAAAGATCAACTTTTCTGGGTTGAGAACCTCCACCTGATTCTAGCAATTGACATTCCCACTCCAGTCTGTCATGAAGCTGGGGTATGGCAGCACCTCTCCCTTCAGAAGGGGAAATTCCAAAGTTCACATTAGCTGTGCTCTTTAAGATTACTAAACAAAGAGTGCTGGGAAAACCCAATATATGTAGATATTTTATATTAGATCTCAGGACACTAACACTACAGTGCTGCACCACATAAATAGAAGTAAGAGTTATGTGGGTTATTGACCACTGTATATTTTCCCACTGAATCATAATTACAGATTCTCTTTTACTGTCACTGCTAAGTAATTCTGTGATGAATCTGATTCACTGTGCAAACACAGCATTCACCAGACCTCAAAGTGTCTTGTGTCTTAATAGTGCCAGCCTGGGGCACATGCTGGCTCACAGTAACCAGGGGTATGGGTCTGAGACTGACAAAAGCCCCTGCAAGGTCCACCTCTGGGGAGAATGTTGCGTCAGATGTGGCTTCACATGACAGAAACCTACAGGCGTCTGCAGAAATTTCTCACATACTGGTTCCCATACAGGTTGTGTGAACGAGAAGGTACTGACCTGATACCACAAGACTTGCAAAATAGCAAGTACCAACCACTAAATCACTGTCTAAAAGGAAGAACCATTTCACATCCATTTATTTTATCAAAAGGCTACTAAAACAACTGTTTCCAGGAGAAGGCTCCTGCCTCCGAATGCCCATGGAGGGAGGCATTTTGCCGCTGGCCAGATTTGTGCACTTCCTACTGTCCAGCTCAAAGCACACAGTATGCTGGCATGTGTCTCTCCTGGGGCACGGACAGGGAACCCACACTCCCCACCTGAGGCAGCGGACATTCAAGTCCTCTTTGAGACTCAAGTTGCTCTAGAAAATTTTCCCATTACTTCACAAGCTAAATCAAATGAAGGAATACGCCTCATGGTTGCTTCTCTCCAGTTTCCCTTCCCACCACAGAGACTCCTGAGCTGGCACAGGTCAGTGTGATTCCACTGAGGTCAATGGAATGATGCCCATTTATATCAGCTGATGATTTAAACCTCTAGACTTTTTCACCGGCACACGCTTATTTTCCACTGAGCCTGGATATAAAGCAGAGTCTAGAACATCTGGAGGTGAAAACACCCGCAATTGGTTTAAACTCACACTTCCACCCTTGCAGCTGCATCACAACAGTAGGGGTTTTGCAGAAACTACTTCAATGTAGATGTGTCTCCAAAGGGAAGGAGAAAAAAACCAGTACGTACATCAATGGTAAAAAGATAGCAGCAAGCAGCGACAGCACAACTGGCATCAAAGTGAGGTTCCGCCTACCCCCCCAACTTTTCCAACTTTTTTGCACAAGTAAGCACTAGAACAGGTACAAGGAAGATTCGGCATGCAGAAGTGGGGAAGAAACTGTCTGAGAGGACCTTCTTTGTGAAGAGAAGCTACGCTATGGAAAACTCACAAGAACTGTTGGCTGAGGTAACTGTGCAATGCTGTAGCATGTTTGGGGAGGAATTCCAGCTTGACTTCTGCTATGACTGTCTTATGCCCTCAAGCATGAGATTTTATTACCCTTATCTTGGCAAGCATGACATTTACTTATTGGCCACAGTGTTATTGCAGAAAGTGAGGACTGGCTTGCTACCATTCCCGACTGGGTGGCTGCTACACCAGCTGTCCCAAAAGTTGGAGGGAAAAGAAAGACTGTTGATGAGATCATGCCCCAGCCCATCTACTTCCAGCTGAAGTGGAGCACAAAGGAGCACAACTGAAAAGGAAATAATTACTCAGGGAACCAAAGTGATCAGACATCTCCTGCATCTGGAAACCAGAATCACTTGGCTGGTAAACAACTGAGAGGGACGTTCCCACCAAAAGTAGTTATTCAAGGCCAATTCTGAGATCCCATTTCTGGAAGGTTGAATTTCTGAAGTCTATAACAAAGTATAAAGTGCTTCCTGCCCTGCTGCTCAATAAATTCTGCTTCAGCTACATTTGAACATGGAGCAATAGTGACATAAAGTGGCCTGGTGTGTTAATCACAGGTAGAAGGTGGAAGCATTTCCCAGGAGACCAGGCAGAACCTTATAATGTTATTCTAGTGTGGCATGCTGTAAGAAAAACAAGCCCCAAGTACTACCTTACTCTTTACAGAAGGGACACCAGAACCCTCCACATCTGGTATCAGTAAATAGCACAGGATCGCCTGGGAGGAGGAATCTGAAACACTGCCTGCTCCTTTTCATAAGTGAGGCTTGCAAAACAAGAGCGGCAAGTAGAAAAGTACAGGTATAAATACATGCGAAAATGTGAAAGGTTGTGACAATATTATATTCTACCCAGATGTCTGGTTCTCTGAAAATAAACATTATGAACAGTAATGACAAAAGCTTTAGTATCATTTCAGCCCATACGCCCTGACAGCCAACTGCCACCTTAGAGATCAGCACATGTAAAGTTTATCTTTGGAGCGATGTAAACAAAAGGAAGGAAAACATAAAAAGATCATTCCTCTCAGGATCTTCCTGTCAGGCATATCCAATCAGTTAAAATTATCTGCAAATATTGATCAATAACTCAATATTAGATGACATTATTAAATGTCAGCAGAGACATGCCAATTTTTCACCAGAGTAATTTGCTGGCTATTGTATCTCAACATTATTGAAATTATATCAATAATTGTATGCTTATTATTTGTGTGGCTTTTATTCTAATTCTTACAGGCACCATACAGTGCAAAAGACAGAATGATCCCCATGTCAATTAGGATTTCCTTGGGATAATTTGGCACACATTTTCTTAGACAACATCCTAAGTATTAGATCTAATTGCAAGAAAAGCCATGCACATTATAAAATATAACTTAAGGTTTGTTTTATAGATTAAAAGCAAATCAAAAGCTAGCAATAAAATTCTCAAAAATATTTTCTGTAATTACAGTATGACACTAATTAGTAATTCAGGCTGGAATTATGGGTCTTGGATTTATTATCCAGTAAACTGATAGGGAAATGCCTACCATATTAAACCACAGTTCTCTGGGTGTTTCCTGTTTGGCCATAGAAGATCACAGCTGGGCTCTCAACAGCTTCAGGACAGTTCAATGTGAGTAGTATCACTTGTGTATTAACAGCATCATGAGAGTTCACTGATGATGCTGTCACAGTTAGAACTATATAATAGCTGGCAAATTCAAAGATTTGGAGGAGATTTTTTTTTAAATAACATATTTTAATATATTTCGCTTGTCGAAGCTAAACTTGGCTTACTTCTTTACAAATTTGTACTGTATTATATATTGTTTAGGTAGCACACAGTACAAGTCTAAGTATACATACAAGGAAGCATATCTTACTGATATCAAGTAAGCATAAATTATTTTTAGCTAATCACAAGAGCACATGCTAGCAGAGATGCATGTTAAAGCACTTGTTGCTTGCCTCTGGAAATCTCTAGATTTAGAAAACAAAGAAAAATATTAGAAATAGAAATCAACAATTAATATTAGTGACTTGTAACTAAAAAGCAAAATTATAATTACAATAATCAGAAGTGGAATGTAAATGGATAACCACTGAAAGAAGCTGTTTCACCAAAAGTTGTTTGGGTTTTTTTCTCCTGAAATTTCCAAATGTGTTAAAACACAACAAACAAAATTAAAACCCATTTTTTAGAAGTTCCTTTTTCTTCTTTTTCTTTTCTTTCTCTTTTTTTTTTTTTTTCCCTGGGGAAGAAACACTGTTTCTTTGCTACACAAAGACTCTTTCATTTGCTTGGATCCTGAAGTGTTAAGCTAGTTACTCTGCTGTGCTATCTATTCACACAGTCATGAATTCCCTTAAAAAATCCAGTGTAAAAAGGGTCCATAGGTCCTGATGGTTGGAAATGTTACACATGTAGTAGAGCGACATGAGCAAGCCAGAGCTTTGAGGTGGATATGCCTCAATCATCTGTTCTATGAAGCTAAGTAAGACTCAAAAAGTCAAGTTTGACTTCAGCAACAGGTAATTTTTTTCATAGTGAAAACTCAGGGCAAGTAGAAGATGACAGAAAAGGACATATGACCTCTGATATGAGAGTTATAACTGTAACTCCCTGTCTCTATCTGTTCTTCCGTGGCTTCAACAGTTTTCTGAGCTGCAGCAAATTGTGCTCCGCTGACTCCAGGGACTCTCCACAGTCTCTTCTGTTCCTTTGGGGCCAGACTGGCAGCTCCCAGCTCCCCCAAGTATCCTCTCCCCCTCCCAGGTACTCTTCTACCAATGTTTCTCTGAGCTTGCATCTGAGGACACCACAAGCAAATGTAGCACATACCGTAAGTCACAACACGCAAACAACTCAGGGCATATTAGTGCCCCAACAGGACTTGCTGGAGCTGTTCCAAAAAAACCCCAAACCACAAGAAGGAGCAGGGCGTAGGATCCTTGAGGTGTAAAAGCACCAAGACCAAGGCCATGAAAAGTCATCTACTTTTTTCTACTGCGTCAACTACAGAACGTGGACATAAAGACCTACGTGTGGAAAAATGTCTTGCACCCCTGGTCATGGGCAGATCCCTGCGAGAGGTCTGCCCAACAGAAAAGGACTCAATTTCACAGATTATTCATCCACTGAGGTTAGGAAAGCAAACTGATCCCTCAAATACACAAATAGGCAGAGAAGCTATTAAACAAGACTGGATAACAATACAGATCACCGCTATGATCCACAGCTTTAAGGGCACAAACTGGTTGCAATTAGAGGCTTGACGCAGTTTTGACTGCAGAAATGATTACATCACAGCAAAGGGAGGAAAATCCACAAGGCACAACATCTCGCTAACCAAAACTCTATCCATTTTTTCCTGTTTCCTCAGCAGAACATCCAAAATAACTTGTTCTACATTGCAACAAACCTAACTCCAAAGAGTTTGGACAGCAGAAATAATGACACAGGTTTAAGGAGGTAAAAAATCCTTCCTGCTCTTTGATTAACTGGGCTTCTTGATGGAGTTAAGTGCAAACAGCTGCCTGGACTTCAACTGAAAAGCCTAAATCTAAACACTCAGTGTTTACATAACCCAAACTTCTAATCAGGCAGCTGGATAATCCACCCATTTAAAGTATCCCTAAGAGTTTCAGGGAAATGTGATTTTCTTACAGCTAAGCCAATCAACAACCACTTTAAAAAACTCTAGCTACCGAGTTACTACTTTGGAACAGCAGTCTCAGCAGGATGGGGTCACGACCCCACAGTGAATCACAAAGCAATTTTGGTGGGATCCCTCCCCCTTTCTTTTTCCTTTTTCTTTCTTTTTTCTTTCTCTCTTTTTTTTTCTTTGAGAAGTACAAATCTGAATCTCTAATTTCCTCTGTATTCAGATATTGCAAGGTAATAAATTAGAGAAGGAGAAAAAGCATACAGCAGTGCTTACATGCGTGCTGGCATTTGCTCACAGGACCTTAATCGAAAAATCTCGTGAAATCCTGACCACATCCATCTGGAACCAAGAAACTGGGGAAAGGTAAAGTACAATCACCACCAACAGAGTCCATAATTTCTTAGAGGAAAAAAGGGAAAGAGAAGCAGAACCTAGGAACGAGAAGATTGTGCAGAAGACTACAGTATAGATATTTAGGGTTGTATCTATAGGATTCAATAATCCTTAAATTGACTGACACATTTGCAGTGACTTTAACTGGCCATAGGACTCTATGTTTAGGGGCCTATCTCATCTCACAGCAGTGTTTTACAACCGCAACTCATTAGAAGGTCAGGCTCTCGGTTTTGTTTTTATGTTTGGCTAAAATATTTTCACCTTATTGCAGTTTATGATTATTTGCCAGATATCCCAATGTTTGCCTTTCTTTTCCTAGTTTAGCAAAGTCTCTGTACTAACTCGAATCCAGTCACACCTGTTAGATAATGAGAGTTTGAGCACAAATATTTTCCCTGGCCAACACCATTATCCACACAATCACTAAAAATATATTTTATAATTCAATTAAATTTTAAGTGACCCCAAAGAAGGTGATGCTTCACTGACTAAGCAGGGAAACATGGGTTCTACTTCTGAGTCTGCTGCTGAGCCACAGGATGATTCTGGACAGCTTGCTTTGATACTTCTGGGCCTCCATATCCCTGCCTGTAAAAGGTGGCTGATTAGCTTTCAATTTTAGACATGGTAAAGCAAATTACTTAGTTTTAATAATGAACCATAATGCCCAAGACTGTAAGTAAAGCTGTATTTTAAAACTGATTAAATAAATTGAAAACAATAAAAATATTTCATTTTTTCCAAGCAGGAAGTAATTCTTTTAGAACACACGGTAATAAAATAAAAGGATATGCTTTCAGACAGAGTTGATACAGTTTGGCCATAGGGGAAATAAACTTCATTCAGTGTTTCTTCATTTTGTCGAGACCCCAACAGAGCAGGGGAGATACAGCACTGGAGATCAAACACTGAAGAAACAACACTGCCTAATCCCTTTCAGATTATGTGCTAAATATTTTAATTCCTAGCCAAAGAGGTTGGAAGGTTTGGGGTCAAAGCTGAGAAAAAGCTTTTTTTAACTTTTAAGAATTGTTTCTAAATATTGCAATGTTGGAAGGAATGTGGCAAACTTTAATCCAGCTCTGAATACACAGACAAAAATTTCTTGTGCTTTTCAGTGACAGCAGAGGTCCCTTTCAAATAAGTTGGATATACTGATAGAAAAATGAAGAGTAGTAAAAGCTTGGCTTAACTTTTTGTTATTCAAGGTTTCCAAGAATATCTCCTGTTTATGGATAGGTGTTCTTTCCACAAATAAGCCCAGAAGAGAGCTCTTGCATTAATATCCCCTAACTCCTGCTGTACTAGACTATCTGTAACAGAGACACACTGCTCATTAATTCCTCAGCTGGCCTCTCTTGCCTTTGCCGAATGACCTAATAGCTGTCAGTGGACAATGGTGAGAACAAAAATATTTGATTTGATAGAAAAATTTCTCATCCTTCACCTTCACCCACTAAGAAGCCAGCTGTCACATCTGCTCTGTTCTTAGCTCTGCACTTCTTACTGTCACAGGCTGCAGTGCTTTCCTCCTTTGCTGAACAGCCCAAAATATTTTCATGAAGAACAACTACAGCATATGTGTCCACTTTCCCTCTTGAACATCTTTTTAATTATGTGGCTTTTAAGATAAAATTAGGCAGCTATTTATTTTCTTTAAGAGTTTAGTTTGGCTTGCTTCCCAACAACTTTCCTGACAGCCAAAATAATAGAAGTATTGCAATTTAAATAAATACTTCTGCAGTATTTATTGTTGAACAAGCAGCCAAACCCAAATATTATCTAATAATTTTGAGAAATAAAATAAAATGTATTCACCGATATCCATTAAATGGTGCCATTTAGGTTTTTCTCCTTGTCCTGCTATTTCTTAGCTGTGTTAAACTTGGACAACACGTTCACTTTTCCCTTTTCTGGTGATGAGTAACTTGTTACAAAAAAAAAGGTATCTTGTTTATACTTCTGTACAATATCTAACCCACAAACAGCTCTAGTTAAGATGGCAAATTTAGATGCCAATGTGAGAAGTAATAGCAGTAACTCTGCAGAAAATGAGGTGCAGAATATCTAGGTGTTTTAAGACAGAAGCTTTCCAGCTCTCAACCTGGCAGGCTGACCCCAGGGCTAACATACAGCCCTGCTGTGTGCTTACAGCTGCTTCAGCCCCAGCTAAATCAAGTTGTTCATACACAGCTCCAAACCCTATTTAACTTGCCTATATATCTCTGTATTCACAGCAGCGAGCAAAGAGCCCCCAGCCAGGGGTATGGTACAGAAGCAGATCCTATCTGCTCACGGACTCTATGTGGCACCATCCACAGCTGCAATGCAAATACTGCTTTCGTTCTGTAGGGGTTTCTAAGAAAATTTACTTGAAGTCTGAAAGTGATAAAGGATAGTTATCCTTTATAGTAAACAGTTTTCTATAGCAAACAATTACATATGCAGCATCAAGAGAGGAGCTGACATGGTGCTCAGGGATATGGATTAGTGTTGGGTGGTGTTTTGTGTGTGGTTTTTGTTTGTTTTTGTTGGGTTTGGTGTTTTTTTGTTGGGTTTTGTGTTTTGTTTTGGTTTTTTTGGGGGGTTTGTTTAACTGGTTAGACTAGATGATCTTAAAAGGTCCCTTCCAACCTAGGTGATTCTGTGATCTGCTTATCTTGTTCAAAAAAGAGGTTTTTTTTAAATAAAAACAGTAAGAACTGTATTTAAAGATTCGAAACCTAAAATTTTTTTAACAAAGTCTACTTATAGAAATTGAAAGACCATTTTTTTCTGAAAGGATAATCTAATATTATAGAATTGCAAGCATCTCTACTAAATGTTTTCCTGTCTTTCTGTGTAACTGAAAAGAAAATGGTTACAAACATCAACCTTACAAACAATGAATTACACTGCCAACATAAGGGACAGCTTGCTTATAGGTTCAGTGGGTGCCCCACAGTACTTCTGGGGGCCACAAAACCTAGACACTCTAAAAACAAGCGTACTAAGCCACAGCCACAGAAAAAAAACAAAACAAAACAAAACAAAAAAACCCAAAAACCCACAAACCTAAGGCAGACTTTTTATAACAATCAAAAATACTATCAAACTATATAACAAGCATAACATGTCTATGATGGAGTACTCTGAGCAACTAGTAACAACAGGAAAATGAAAAGAAAAACAAACTATTTGATGTGCATTAAATGGGTTTTCACAAAATAGGAAATACCAGGTTTCTCACAGGGATTCAAAGTTAAGCTATCTACTACCCAAAAGGAGAACTAGCTACTGTCTGTCATCAGTGCTCTACTAGCAGTTTATTAGTCTGCTGACATCTCCATCTAGAAAAAACTGGTAAATTGTCTCAGGACGAGAGGCAACAGTGAGTGAAAAGGACTTGCTGTGATATAGTGGTGGCAAGCAGGATTTTTTAGACATCTACACTTACTTTGCGATAAAAATGCTTCTAAGATGGTCTTACTTCTCTCCCAGACAGCCTAGCTTTTCTTAGCGCCTGATACTGAATCAGTGACCTTCTGTGAATCGGAGCTAATCTCAGGATATGTCACATCTGTAACAGGAGGAACAGCTGAGCAACACTTGTCCAGGCATAATTGAGCCTCAAGATTGCAGAGCAGTGTGTGATTAATTGGCTGAAGGATTCCTGATAAAGAGGAAGAGGATAATGACCTGCCTGGGTCAATGGGTGGTTCTCTGCTTATCTGAAAGCATAACAGGCATTAAAAGAACTGTTCCTGATCAAGGTCACAGGGAACAGTGACAGATTCTGTGTGAGTGTGCATTTGAGGCATTTCAAAATCACATTCCATAGACGTGCACAGGGGTACGCGTACTTATGAAGAGTATTTTAATGCCTTTTATGGTTCTGGTTCCACCATCATTATTCACAAAAGTACTGCCAGAAGCCTAATCTTGAAAAGATTTACTGGTCAATTTTGCAAGTACTTCCACACAGACTTGGAAAATGTAAGCCTAAACCAAGGCATTTCTCACTTGATTTTCATGTGGATATTCTAGTTTGTTTCAAGGTCCTTTAGAAGCAAATAGGCAATGCCCCCTCAGGAGGGGCAGGAGAAAGAGTCACCTGGAGCTACTTCTGTTGGCAACAGCAGTGGTGACGCACACATGTGACTCTTGGCTCATGAGCTACTTTGGCTCTCTAGAACTGCTTAGCTAAGCTGAAAACAGCAGGTATCATTTCTGCTCTACACATGGGCCTTCTCAGCAACCATGACAATCTCACTGGCGCACTCTCAGTGAAGGGAAACTTTGAATATTGCTAAGGATGGGTTTTACAGAAAGTGGTGATTGTAGGTCCAGTACAGTCTTGTGCTTCAGTCCACCAGGATGCCTCATACAGATCAACTACATCATGTGCAATCAGTTTGCAGCAGCAGTTGCTGTAAATATCACCTGGGTAAGTTCAGGTAAATTTAACAAAAACATGCTAAACAGCTATTTTAAGTAATAAAGACAGCAACAAACAAAAGATACCTATTTATAACATAGCACCAGTCTGTTCTGCCATCCAGAGGACTCCCCGTGTCTTATGGACAGTGCACCTCCTTCAACAGCCTAAACAAATTTGACTGTCCAGATATAAATATCCCAGGGGGTTCACAGTTAGCTGGTCTAACCAGATCTCTTCACAGGGAAGTCTAACTCTTACCTTCTTTACTCTTTGGATGAACAACAATTTGTTTAGTCAAACAGCTCTCACTCCCTCTTTCCTGGTTTGATAAGAATTCCACCTCCCTCAAACAGCTAAGCAGTTTTTTCTCCTAAATTCTAAATACTCATAGAAGAGATTCTATGGGAGTTGGGCTCTTTACATTTCATGACTGCACTCCAGCTGCCTCTAGTCTAATGATGTTTTTTTCATCTGCCACACAGATTTTCATACACTGAGGTTACTGCTCAATTATAATGTTGCTTGTGGAAAACTGAGAGGACGGCAGTTTATTGGAAATAAGTGTGAGGTAGAGTCCTACAGGGAGGAAAGTCACTCTTTGAAGCTTCAGTTGGCATTGGTTTATATAGGCCACACAAGAGAAGGTGTGGTGTGTCACCAGCGGACATATGCTCAGAAGAAATCAAAAGTCATACTGTTTTTGGCACAAATACAGATGGGCAAAGCATCAACTAGAACAGGATTTTTAGTCCTTAATGGAAATTTTTCCACTTCAAACAACCACAACAAGTAGGAAAAATGAGCTTAAAAGTCATCCAGGAGTGAAACAGAACATGAAAAGTAACAACGAAGAGTTTGCACCATTCCAAGAAAATAATTGTATTCTGCTAATTGTATAAGCCAGGCAAATGGGAATTCACAGTTTCACACAGTTGTCCCATCCCTTGACAGGCCCATCTGGCAGCACATATCTTCTGAGCAAACTGGAAATGGCCCAGTTGCCATGAGCAATCCCCAACCTCACCCTGGGAAAAAAGACGGAATTCAAACTGGGCTGCCGTTGAACAATGGCATGAGTATTGTCCATCTCCAGAGAGAAAGGATTTGGATACTTCCTGTTTCACTCAGAGAAGATTTATAGCTGATCATCATACAATAAGTGCTGGGTAAGGGTTATTAATCCTTCCAAACCCACTTCACATTAGTGACTAATCCAAACTTATTTGGTGCATAAATCACAGGGTACTAAAGCATTATATTTTCCCTCCTCTTTGGCTGTAATTCTGAATCCTTGAGGGTGTTCTTTTACAAACCCCTAATCTATTTATGTGATTCCAAACGTGCTGAGCTGAATTCTAATTTATAATCTCACTTCTTGCTCATGCAGCACTTTCCTCAGAACCTAGCTTTCAAGCATCACACTTTGTAGTACACTGCCCTCCGATGAGTTCTCAATAATAAAGCTCAAATCCAGCTCTAAAAGCAGCTCCCCTGCCGAAGCTCACTTAGTGCTACAGAGCATTACAGAGCCCTCACATACTACTGAAGAACAGAGCTGAGAAGATTAACTAAAGGAATATGCCAGGTGGGATACATACGGAAAAGCTCATCAGTATTTCTGTCTGACCTTCCTTCTCATATAAAAAGTTTGGATCCATTAAAAATACAAAACAGGTTATAGAGGCCAGTTTCCTTCATGCTCTGAGGGCTATGGTATTCTCTACAGTAGAAAGTGATGAAATGCACAGAAGTGGTCTTCTCCTCCTCCCTTAGACATGGCTATTTCCTTTCACACTGAAATAACTCACATGGCCAGAGCCATCCATGAGAGTAAAACATTCTTCCAAAGTATGTTTTAACTGTTTGTGCAGCAGGGGATGTCTGTTACTTCTCATTTGCACAGCAGTATGCACAGTGATCCCTGATTTTGTATGGTGAATCTAGATGCTGTTTTAATGTAGTTTCTTAAAACCTTATTATGTTTTTATGTCTTTTCTTACATTTTCAGTACTTCTGTTGAGAAACTGATTCTGGCCAAAACAGCACGTGTGAAACATAGGAGTTTCATGTTCTCAGAGTTAATTAAGCTTTTACATGAAGACGTGCAAATTGCTAATATTCTGATGCTGCTATTTTAATTCATGTCAACCTATGCATAAGCTGCACTGCTGTGAGTGAGGTCCTTCTTCCTGCAGCAACTAGCTGCCACTCTTAGAAACTCGTAAAAACACATGTAATTTGGCCTCCTGTTAAGAGGCTGGTATTTATCATAAATACACTTTGCTGTAAGAACAACAAGCCCTTCGGTTTCCTATAGAGCAGCGTTTGGTTTGTAATGTCTGAAAGTAGTTACAATTCATCAATCTCTATACATAGAATACAATCATCCAGACTACAACTCTGATTCAAAGATTTTATATTACAGAAAATTATTCCATGGATTCTCTCTACTATTAAAAATTGTTACCTTTTCTTTTATGGTCTGTATTTGTCATGCCTTTGTTTCTATTTGAGCTCCATTAGACCAAATAGGGCACTAATATAAAAACATTTTCTCTCTACCTTACTATCTTTCCATTTTCTCTTAGACAAATCAAAGTGAGTTGAAGTACAGCTACAAAATCAACTCCCATTTTTTCACAACATCTAACCAGTAGGAAGCCAACTGTCGCTGCTCACTGCCAGCCAAGGGAGCTGTTTTCTGCAACAGCAGTGTGAAATGCACACTAGGAGCTTTTGCTGAGACTCCATGGCAAGATCCAGGTAGTCACAGTAGACTCCCTTTGTGAGCACTGGAGAGAAAGGTACCTCAAGACAAAAGTAATCTCATCCTAAAGCAGATATCTAAAATGGGTCACTTGAAGATGCCTAGATGTCTTGCTGAGGGACATGGTTTAGTGGTAACTTGGCAGTGCTAGGTTAACAGTTGGACTTGATGATCTTAAAGGTCTCTTCCAACCAAAACAATTCTATGATTCTATCCTCTAAAATCCTCCTTGCTCATCATAACAGGAGCCCAGGATACGTAACACAGATGGACATACCAGAACTGTAGCTATTTCCAGCAGTTTCCATCTAGGCACTATATGTATGTACCATCTACCATCTTCATTTGTCTAGAATAAAGAGACAAAGCCACAGCCTACACAGTGTTTGAGAACTGGGAAGCCACCTGCACTGGGAGAAGGGACATGCTGGTCTTCCTAACACAGAATGAGAGGCATCCAGGAAAAGTCTGGTTTTAGATTAACACCACCCTCTTGCCTGGTATTTTTCATCTGTGGATCTCAAAATATCTCACAAAGCAAATCAATGTTATTATTGCTGCTTTACTTGTCCAAGGTCACCCAGCATAGACACAAGCTCAACTCTAGTGTTCTGAAATGCTGCTCAGTACCACACAAGCCACACACTCTCCCCTAAACAGGCATTACAGTAATGTTATCTCCAGAAATATGGAAGTTTGGGATTCACAGTATGAATCTAAAGCTAAGTTTCTAAGATAAATGAAAATCAAATAAGAACAATTATAAATGTAAATAGGAAATAAGTTATCTGGACTGTTTTTTTTAACTATCTATCTTGAGATTTGCAGTGCAGAAATAACATCTCTCTGACATCACAAGTATGTACTTTGGTGCATTGAGAAAATCCTGCTGTTTATTTGGATCTTTTGAAGTCTAGTATCAATATAGCTTCTTAGTCCCCAGAGTGTCCTCAAGGTTTGAAATGTGTATTTTTAACTTCTGTACTTACTGACATTCCATTCACACTATTTTGCTGTTTTCCCCATTAGGGCTTCATCAACTATCGCTCTGATTTTGGCACCACTGGGCTTATTTGCTTCACCTGCTATGTCAATTAATTCACCCACACAAAAACTGTGTTAACTGAAGAGCTAAAGCTCTTCAAGTGCATTTTCCTATCCAAGCAATCAGCATAAACCAAGGAAATCATCAGTTAAGGCAGGACGGATGCTCAGACCAGTGTACACACCATGTTTTCACACGCCTTGCTGCCCATGCGCTGTAATACCTATAGGGTTTCACTGCCTCCAGTTCCACACAACAAGCTCACCCTCAACTCCAGGACTCAGCCACCCACAGAGCATCTACTTGGCCCCTATAGTGCGCACACCCACCACAGTAGGAAGTGGAAGCAGCAGGAGGGAGAAAGCCCATGGGGCAGCATGAAGCGGTAGCTCAGTGTCAATGGCACAAGGAGGAGCAGCACTCTCCCATTCACTTGCAGTGCATTGCATCCTCCTCAGAAATGTCCTGCAAAGCTCAGAGTACACAAAGATTGTTGTTTGATTCCACCTGAAACAATTTGAGCTGTACTAAAACAACAGACTCACTTAAATCTTAAAAAATTCCTTAAAAAATTCCTTCGCATCTGTCAAAATTTGTTTTGCTGGATTTCTCAAATCATGTTGCCAAAAAAGGAAAAAGGAATTCGGTGGTTGGAAAAGCCAACATTTTTTAGTCTGAATCCAGAATATATTAGAAAGCTTGTTATAAAACAGGGTGGTGCAGGGGGAGGATGGAAAGTGCTTCAATCATAATATATACTAATGTTGGATTTCAAGGGTGCCATATGGGAAGTAGGAGCAATGCCTGTCAAATAAAATGTCACCATTTGGTTTTAATAAGGCAAAGAAGATTCAGGGCTTGCAGGGCCTGCTATTTTATGCTATGAGGAGACAGGAGACAACAGTCCTCAATTCCTTTATGTTTCACACCTTGATAGTGCATTGGATAGGAAGATTATGACGACGTGAAATTTGAATTCAGTCTCATTGGCAACAGTCTTGATGACAAATAACTTTTTTCTCAGCAAAATTCTTCCCTCTTTATGACATCACTTACAATATACCCATCCTGACACTGTACGGTAAAGTACCAGATATAAGCAGCGCCTGGTCTTAGTGGAGGTAGCTAACTAGGAATAAACACAGTTTGGAAGTCAGCACTGTCCAAGTCATTGTGTCTTGTCCTTGCAGAGCAAAATGCAAAGAAGAAAAGCAAGCTGGACACACCAACCAAGTTGGCAGCAGCACAGGATTTTTTTTTTTCAGCTGCCATAAAGAGCTACTGAAACAAGACCTTCCCAAATCTCTGCAGATATGTCTGTGACATTTCCATCATCAGTAGCCTGCTGCCTAGAGAAGCAGAGCATTAGGGTTTCTTTAAAGAAGTTTTAAAAGCCCCTCTGTTCACTTTCAACTATTCATCACAGTCATTTAAAGTTCTCTTTTGCATCCCTCCTTCTACTTACTCACATCTGGTGCTACATGTTACTATGCTGCAACCATAAATAACAAAGGAATGATATGGAAATACTGGATGCACTGTTCCAGTGTTCTCACAGTCAAGCATTCAATCAAGTTCTTACATTTCCACTACAATAAATATATAGAAGGGGGTGGAGGTACAAAGTTCCCCATTCCAGAACACAGCTTTTAAATAGCACTTTATTAGCAGGCTCAGCAAGCACATAGGCTAAAAAATAAATAGCATATTTCAGAAAGAGGATTTTCTCCCTCTGTGAGTACATTTGCATTGAAAACTCTAGGACAGATGTGATTTAGCAAAAGCATTTCAGGAAGGGATGATCTCTGTCAATAATTGGTCTCCTGGCATTTCCATCTCCTACATACAAGAGGCTGAAGTGGGAGGAGGCTGTATTTAATTGCCTTTGCTCCAGATATACCATACAATGACAGTACGTTGTCCCAACACATGAACTTGTTACAAGGTTACACACATCATATCAGGCAGTGCTCTGCACTTGGTGACCATTTCTCTGATATTCTGCCATTCTCAATCTCTGCTATGCAAATATATCCTATTCCATGACTGATTATGCAAATGGAGGGGAGGGGGGAACTGCAACCAGTTTTGCATTTTTTCCAAATGACAACTAAAGTGACACTGACAGCATTAGGCCTGTTCTATTTTCATCTTCACCAGAAGCTCTTTACTGCTGGTGTACGAGTTTCTCTGGAAAGGAATCCTCTTTAAGTGGACACTTGAAAAAATTAGGTTTGGCCAGTGGTCATTAATGGTTCCTTAAATGCACAGTTATAGAAGATGGCATTTCCAGTGGTGCAGGTAAACTGTCCAAGTACGAGCACTTCAAAGTCTAGAAGGGAGCTATGAAAACTCCGTTAATCTTTCAAAATTCTCTTTCCCATACACTTACAGTGAAAAAGCCCCATGAAAATAAATACATATAATGTAATAAATACATTCAGGCCTATCTTCTCTTTAAAAGCTATTTTTAGTTTATCATTAAGGGTAAATAGATTTATTCTAGGTATTTTCTGATGATGTTTTCGAGTTCCAGTGTCTTAAGGACAAGTACCACTGTAGAATTTATGTGCTGGTGAGAACTAACCACAGAAAAATGTTCCCGTTCTATGATTCACAACCGCATACAAACCAGGTCTCACAAAGAGCTTAAAAGAAATGAATATCAAGAGCTTGTCATCACTTCTACAGTTCCCAGGGAAATAATGAGAAATCTTTTCAACGGTCTTAGTGGACGTTAGGCCCTTACCTTGCTTGACTGCTCATTTTAATTTCTCAACCTTGTTTTATTGAATACCATTTTTAAAAAATTACTTGCATCTACATATAGGAAGTTGCCTGCACACTCACACAGCAAATGGAATACATGAAACTCAAGAAAAAGGAAAAAGCTGTAGTAATGTAAGGCAGTAAAGCATTTGGAGCACCTCTTAGCAGGGAGGCACTGAGGGGTTAAACTGGACTACAGTGAAAGAAGTCACTGGTGAAGGATTCATTTATTTACATTCCCATTAGAGGAGTCTACAAAGACATACATCAACAGAAACAAACCATTTTAGTATATTCATTGACTGAACATCCATCAGTGAACGTGATCTATGCCAGCATGTCTTAGGAGTGACAAGATATTATTATTGCAGTGCCAAAGGAGGAGGGGGGCAGGGGAATGAACAAAAGGGAGTGCTGATCCTTGCTTTAACAATGAGCCCCTATTCTCTTTCACTGCACCTGAGCTCCAAGGCTTTGAAACCAATGAACTTGTTTCATTGGCCACTAACAGAAAAGCTGTGGCTTGCTTCATGCCTGGTGGTATACTAGTCCTTGGTAGTATCCTACCATATTTCCTTAAAAGGAGCCCTTACTCTCATAGCATCTCTTGACTATTGTATCACCTCTGCTAAATAAATGACATCATCTCGCTCATCAACCACATGCAGCTTTACTCCTTCCCCCTTCCTTCCCACTGTTTGCACTCACTCTTTATTTTTCTAAGCACCTAACCCCCTATTAATCCACCAGACAGAACAAAAGATCCATTTGTGAGAGATGGAGATTAGAGCTGTAAGCACTCAATCTTTCTGTGAAACACCTGTTTCATTCAAATAACCAGAGGAAAGAAGCAGAAAGCAGGACAAAGTGCTGGTGGAAATGGAGCTGGGAGAAAACTCCTAGTGTGATGAGAGCTACCAAACTTTTGGATGGTGGTTTCTTGCCTTCAATCAGTAGTGCGGAAAACACACACAACATCTACAATACCAAACTCATGTGCCTGTGACACTGTAGGCTTATTACTGACCATGTCCCTGCTTTTCAACGCTTAACAGAGTGAGAAATGTGTAAACTACTTAACAGAAATATCTTCTGCAGTTTATTTTTTTTTCCTCTGTGTGACATTTAAATAAAAAGGGCTTACGCCATCTTAAAATTGGAAATATTTCAACCAGTTCCACTTCTGAAACACTCTCAGCACCAAACCTAGACACTTCCATTGTCCCAGGTTTTGGGATTTTTTTCTTCCAACAGCACCAAACATCTGTCTCAATTTTGGAAAATGAGTACTTCAAGAGAGCATGAACATGGCTTTGAACTTTGATAATCATTTTGGTCAGTTATATAAATGTTAACACCAGCCTTCGTATACATAAACATGTATAGAAAGGGTCAGTAACTAGATTGGATTTACCTTCTTTGAATACAAAGGTAAGTGACAACATCCAAACAAAAATACCAAGTGGCATAGCATGGCTCTGAGTCATTCTCTCTCTTTTATGAAATGAGAGAAAATTATATACCAAACAGATTGTATAAGCACCACAGGCAATAACTAAAGCTGGAAGAAGGCCAAGCTACGTTAATAGCTGCTATTTGATCTAGTTCAAGATCCCCAAACACCCAAGACCTGATGAAGTCAGTGGAAAGGCTCCTATCAATTTCAAGAGGTGCTGTACTGGGCCCAACAGGATTGGCAAACAATAGTGCATGGAACAAGGAACAGAGCTGACGCTACAGCAATTAAGTTCATGACCGTGCTGGAAAGCAGGCTGTTACCGCAGTACTCCCAGTAACCATATTTCAAGATGGATCAGCTTTTCCTCTTTCCAGAGGAATCTGACCTCTCGAGTATTTCTAAGCCTCTGAAATCAATGGGATTACTCAAGGAATAATGTACCACAGAACCTGAATATTTATGGTAAATCTACCACAGTGATTCCTAATGTACTGTGATCCAAGAATTCTGAATAAAACATCAGCAATGCATAGATCTTCAGCTGATATAAATAACTTGTTTCCCTTTCAAAGCAATGGAGCTGCAACAATTTGCAACCAACAAAACCACAGCTTACCATTTTCAAAATTAAAATCACTTTTGCAGTATTTACAGCCAAGAACAGACCTTTGCTTTTATTTTCTTACTGTATAATAATAGCTCATTACTTGTAAAATAATACACCAGTTCTGTTGCCTCAAAGTACTTTTTTTTTCTTATCACAAAACTGCAGGCATTATAAGAATATATAAGTTGGTTTCTTTAAAGTTGTAGTGCTTATACATTAGTAACTGCTTTAAGAAGTCCTCATAGTAAATGAAGCATGTATTACATAAGCAAGGATATACACAGGAATAATATAAAACACACCTTTTCTCCTCTTTTCAAAACTCTTTTGGAACTGATTCTGTCAACAACACATAAAAACAAATACATATATGTGCGTGTGTGTAATGAGTATATGTGTATGCAGACACATAGCTGTTATCTATCTACATATATCGTTATAGTAATAGTCATCCTTTCATACAGCTCATCAATAGTAGATTTTACTCACCTGATGGGCAATTTGCCATCGGGGCCATCCTGTCTGTCAGCACACCTTATCTGCTATCATGCCTTTCTTCAGATCCGTAGTTACAAGTAAGAAAAAGTTGGATATCTGTCTCCTCCTAAACACAATAAAATTAAAGCTGTAATTAGCAGCCTGCCCTGGACAACCAGGTTACATTCCACTCCACGTGTAGAGCCCGTGCAGAAATGACAGGCCCCCACAGACCATATGTGAGCCAGAAGGAAAAAGTCAGCCCTGATGTGTTCAAACTCAGAACCATGCTAAAAATAAATGACAGCTAAAGCCCATCTTTTCCTCAGGATATAGAATTATAGAAAGTAGATCACCCTTGGGTGGCACCAGGATTCCCACAAAATAGGCCAGCATAAGGAAATTTGGTTTCAGAAAAATTAACTCACATGAAGTATTTTCCTACTGATACGGACTAGTTACATTAAGGTAAAAAATATGAACAAAACCAACAAAATATTATTACCTTTCTAAATAGGAGATTTCAATAATTCCCTCCAAATCAGAGGAATTGATTAAAAGTACCTCAAATTTTATTAATTCTGTTAATTCTGCGATATACTGTATACAGCTCTTGCCCTGTGGTGGGGCAGCTGGAACCGGATGGAACCGGTTGTGTCTGGCAGGGGCAGCCCCCACCTCCCCTCACAGCATGGCCGAGGCCCAGGCACTCACAGCCCTTCAGGGAGCAGAGGCCCGGCCCTGCCCTGCAAAAATAATGAGAAATCAGCCACAAATGGGTCTTGACGATTTTCCAAGAACCTAGGGCTCCCACAGGTGACTGAAAACCGCCCATTGGGCCTTATCACCAGCCATCTGCTGCACATCCCTCACCTCTGCCCTACAGACCCCAGCCTGGCCCTCTGAAGGTACTCCTGATGCCTGGCAGCCCAGGAAACACTGCAATATTGAACTTCTAGCAGAACTTTGAGTTCAGTGATGCCACTTCTCAGCCTACAGAGACCATCCATCTTAATTAAACAAACTCCGGTAAGCGGCTATGTCAATGAATTAGCAACATGCACACATATTCTCGTTAGAGTATCTGTGCTTCAGCTGATGGATCTGTCATTAACACAAACATACTTTAGCTCTGCTTATAATTGAAACCTTACTTCTGGCCAGCCATTTGGCTGGGGGAGCCAGGAGAACTACTTTTTCCATGTTCACAAACATTTCCGCTAGTCCTTGGTGTCACCACCTGATTAGATCTCTGGCACCGCTGGCTTCCCTTTGGCAACAAGGAGAGCATCGCCTCACCAAGCCTGCGTTAAAACTCGGACTTGAGGCTGAAGGCAGAACAGAAAGAATGGCAGATGTCCCGTGTAACAAACTTGCTTTTCTGCAGATGAGCTGATTTTTCATTAGCAAAAAGGATCAATCAAGAAAACAGGGTCCCTGAAGCTACTGTTCCTTCTGAACCTTACCTACATATTTGAACAGTAAAGGTGATATAAAAAACAGATATGAGTCCCTGGTTCCACAAAACCCTCCTTGAGCTGACGGAGTTTACTTGCAGAGCTCTAACAGAGGATGTATGAACACTACACAAGTTCACATCTTGGCCAGACCAGGCCAGACACACAGGAGGCAAAGAGTCCACCCCAGTGTCCTGATTTCCAGCCCTTTTTAAAGGCTTTTCTATGAAACAGCTGTAACATCTTTCAATGTAAGCAAAATAATGTATTCTTCCCTGTACTCAGTCTCAGAAACTGCTGAAGCATTTCTGCCGATCATTTCCAAAGAAATTCAGCCTGAAGCAGACCTCCGCATGCACGATTTCAGCATGCATGGTAGAAGTTTAACAACATTAGAGGCTGCCACAATGGAAATTGTTGGGCATCACTGGTTTCACTTATAATAATGAAACTCAGTTGAAAGCTAGGAGCAGTTTGATGCAGTACTTTTACATAATAAATACCATTTTTTGAAAGCAAATTGTTTTACGGAAACAGACTTCAGCTAAATGTTTTAACTGAGTTAATCTGCCCTCATGTGTTTTATTGTCACTGTATCATTGTATTTCATTGTTTCAATTTATACATATATTACATGAAAACAAATGTTAATATATACCACATGTGCGTACTGTTATACCCTATTCAGTCTTACACTGTTATACTGTACTATATGATAATACAAACCCAGTATTATCAAATGGCATATTTTCAAATTTCAGAATCAAAATGGTTTGACACCTGCAAAGTGAAACTTCTCAGAATATCCCCTGCACAGCAAGTGCCCAACTCACTCTAAACTCAGTGAGCGCCTGATATCCTAATTAGGTACGTAAACTCATTTTGAAACTCCAAATTTTACTTCAACAGAGAAAGTTCTAACTCTACCAACAATGCGTAACACCTAAGCGACCACTTTGAGACTCGAGGTCTCGAGTGCTTGAGGAAATAGAATGTCAGTACCTGAAAATGAGATGTCTGGTCAATGAGAAAATGTCTGGTCAATGAGAAAAAAATTGGATTTTCTTCCTCTAAGATTCACAATTGTGAGGTTTTTGTTGTTTTTTTCTTTAATACTGAACAACTTTGGCCAGAAAAAAAGGATTTAATTAGCAATGCTACCACTGGGCAGCTTGTATTGTGTTCTTGTCATTCATCTGGATGATTTGCAGAACTTAAGTTACTGAAGCTTTGCAATTTATCTATCATGTCATATACAAAAGCAGAGCAACCGTAAGAGTAAGCTGGAAAGCTTTTCTGTGTTTGTTGTTAAACTCTAGCAGATCCTTCCTCACATATCCATGGCCTTCCACAAGGTTCTCATCATTGACTCTATCCTCATTGCCAATCTTCATCACCTAAGAAACCAGATTCATAAAGCACAAACCATGGTTACAAAACTAAAACCTAAAGCTTGTTAGAAGACATGCAGGGTTCAGTTGACATCCTCAGAGGAGTAGCCAGAAACCTGGTTTTGTGAAGCACATCTAAAGGTCATATTGTCAGGGAAGGAGGCTGAGGCCATCACTGGAGTTGATTTGAGAGCACCTCCATCTACGGCGCAGCAGAAATTGCCCTGGCTTTATCTTGTCCTTCTGTTCCAATGAGTTCTTAATTTTTTTCTCATGTCTGTCACCCACACTGCATGGACAAGTCTGTTCCTCCCAGCCCACTCCTTGTGCCGTGGTGTCAATGGCAACAGGGCAAGGCAGGAACTATCCCTAACGGATTTTTTTAACACAGTGAGTATCTTGGGACACATCACTAATATAAACCACTGCTAATGGAAAGTACCCTGCTATGGTTGGCATGCTGTTGATCAGGCCTTAATACCACATTTAATTCAACCCCATAAAGATACATTTTGATCCAAACTCATAATGAAATACAGAGCCTACATTTGAGTATTAGTGTAAGGTAATAATGCACATATAAATGTACATAAATACATTTATTACTTTAACATTTTGCAGACGTCTCCCTTATGTAAATATACATTGGATGTTCTGTGTAGTTTATTCACGGCAGGTTATTCCATACGCAGCTCCATGCGGTGCCTGCTGGTAACATTCACTGCTTCTGCTAACAATTCATGAACTGAACAACTATCTGCATATTCTCCTTCAGGCTGCTAACAAGGTCCTCCAGTGCTCATTCTTCTATTATTACCACACAGCCAGTTCCCTTTAGACTTTAAAAAATAATAATCTGGGAGAAAATTAAAGCCATATGGGACAGCTCTGCTGCTGGCTTGGATCATCCTAACTCCACTGCAGCCAGTGGGCCAGATCTTGACATTGTGTGAATGGTCACAATGCCAATGAAACCAAAGCTTTTTTCCAGGGTCCAACCTACCAACACCCTACTTCCCTACTCGAACTCCCTTTTTTTCATCTAATATCAAGAACTAGAGTCCATCCAGTCCCCTAAGCTGGCAGTTATGGTTATTAGCACAAGACTGTGGTCATTTTGGAACAAACTTAGATCTGCAACTGCTTTTGTAAACACTTCCTTGAAGGTGTTTCTCCTTGTTTCTTCTTCTCCTTGTTAGCTGGACAAGACTTACCTATGCTAAGCTGCATCTGCTCCAACAGCAACAAAATAGAGACAGAGATCTACAGCTCTTTGGACACCTGTGTCAGACGGCTTCTCCCTTCCAGGTAAATAGCTCAATACTGAAATCTCCTTTTCATCACTTCCTACATGATTGCTACACATCTCCTCGTTTGTCTTTAAGGCTTTCCACAGACAGACCTGTTGTCCACTTCTGCTGGAGAACGGTTTATATTAGTGACTCCCTATGTATTGGGTTGGTAGACGTGGTCTTAACTTGTCACAGGCTGCTGTTTCAGAAACCTTAATAAACTGGAGTGAACAACAGTCTAAAAAAGGAAATAAAAAATTTAACAGGCTAGTATTTTTACCCCCTTCTGCTTTCTAAGAAAGGCAAAATAAAAAGCAAAACAAGCAGTGGCCCAAACTGGAGTGCACGTATAGCCCTCCCCAAGAATGCTTCCCCATTAACTCCATGTTTGTCTGTATTACCTACGTACCAACATGGTTTCAATTTAGCTTCTTATTAATCTTGCGCATTTCTTTCAACTGCTATTTTAAAAATAGAAACTTCATGCTGAACATTTTAATAGCATTAAGTTTCAAAGGCAACAAGCTGCTGTACTGATTTTTTTTCCAAAAACTTTATTGCCAGATGTAAGTATGTGTGATTATTGATAGTCTTTGTTTTCCCACAGATTTCTCTTTTCCTTATTAAATAACATATCTGTAGTTAAGCAGCTCCATGAAAGTTTAGGTCCATGAGAAATCACTAGTCACCAGCCCACAAATCCACCAGCCTACAAATCCATCTCGCCTAACTTCAGGCACTTCACTAAACTGCTTAAATGAGGAGTTTACCTACACTGAACTCCCCCTATAGTCAGTAGAAATGATTACGGGACTTGCATCCCATCTAAATTTCTGAATTTCTTTCTGGAAGTAACTACTTTTTCTTCACTGATTACAGAGGGCTCCCAGACCCATAGAGGAATTAGGTCTCCAACTTAAACAATTAACTAAGAATCTCTTGAAAGCTGGGATGAATCCAGACTGGCGTCCTCAGCAGTACTAGCAAACAAGCAGAGGACCTGCCAGGAGCATGTTTTAGTTTCTAGCCCATGCATATAATTTTAAATAAAGATAATGACTATACTGCAGTTGAAGTAGACTACATCATCTAAATTACAGTTTCAATAGTCCTTGGGTAAGATCGAAAGCCAAATACAGTCAACAGAAATACAATTAAAGTTTTGATAGGTTTTGTTGCACATCAGCTTTGTGTTCAGCTCTGCTCAGCCTTCTCCCTCCCTCGCAGAGAAAACCTAATGAAACAGTGCCACAGAAGCCACTGGTAATTTAGCCATTGATTTCATAAAGAACGGGATCAAATTCTTCATGAGTGGAGACTACTCCGCTAAGAAAAATGGGTATTAGCTTACATGGGGAAATATGGGAATGTAAAAAAAAGCAGTGAATTCCCACCCATCATTTTTGCAGTCTGGGGAGATGGCAGTGGATAGTACTGACCCTGGGGAACTAAAGGAAATCTTCACATACAGCTGCTAAATACTAACTGGGTGATCAGTGATCAACTAATTATAACATTTTATTAGCAGTTGAAGAGATTCCTTCCCACCCACATCTGATAGTTCCCACCTCTTCAAAGAGGCTGCAGCCACACAAGCAGTGGAACCAGCATCCAGCACAGCTTCTTCCACCGGCAGTAGCTCTGCTCCAAGGCTCTGGCCCTTCCCCCATCACCTCCAATAACTCATTCCCACCACCCTGCCAGGCGTTTCCGTTCCCTTCCTCCTGCTAAATGCCAAATCAGCTGTTTATGTAGCTGTGCTCTGAGGGAGCAGAAATTTCCAGTGGGGAGATGGGAGCAATAACCTTGGTTTCTATCAGTGTTTTCCAACAGTTGCCAGGGGTCCTTACAAGGTAAAATAAACAACATTAATCTCTAACTGTACAGCTTCCCTAATACACAACGGGGACAGGTAAAGGGAGCATTAAAAGACAGAACTATCCTTTTTAGCATAAGGGAAAAAAGCACCTAATGGGACTGATCCAAAGCTTGCTGGAAATCAGTAAGTGGACTCCCACTGACTTCAGTGAGCTTTGGATCTGCTCTACAAAGCCAGCCAGCTGCAAAAGCTGCTAGAGTCAAAGGAAAATATGCTACGAAGGAACGGTGGCCTTGTGGTTGAGGTACTGGCGTGGTTTCAAGAGACTTGGATTCAGTCTTCAGCTCTACCATTCCTGACCCTGTACAAATAATTTCATTTCTCTGCACATCAGCTTGCCTTTCGTAAGTCTAGGCATGTAACCTAACAAGCTCAAGTGTGGAGAAATTCAGGGAAGTCTGAGGCAGGAGACAAATGCATGGAGACACTTCCCAGCACCGTCTCAGCGGGTGTAACTCTTCCTCTACCCCACTACAGGCCCAGTAAGGTCTGTTACCCCCATAACAGGGTACAAAAGTGAGTGTCAAGCCAATAGCCATGTTTACTTCAAGCTCACTAAGCACACCTGGAAGCCGTGACTACAGGTTTTATCGATATATCCTTACTTAGCTGGCTGGACAATGAGACACGTGGCTAATGCAGTACAGAGCTCAGTGCAGGTGAGCCAGATCTTCGTACCACACGCTGAACTCCAAGTTCCCGTGTCCGTAGTAATACCAACACCCAAGAGACTTGATGTAAAGATAGTTTGAGCATGTTTATGTGAGCTGCAGCTCACAGCAGCGCAGGCATAGCTGTGTGACTCCAATCCAGCCAAGCAGATGAGCATTTATCTCTCTCTTAAATACATGAACAGACTTATAGAAGTCAAGGTGATACACACATAATTGCTCTCCTGGACTGGAGGCCTAGGCAAGGTAAGCTATGTTTTCCTGGAGATTCAAAGAAGCCTGTCTGTCTTAACATTATTTGCACACTTGCTCAGAATATCCTCCTACCAACAGCTGGGGCTTCTGGCAGCCAAATGCAAACCCTCTATTGTAATATTATTCTTCTGTTGTAGGAAACAAACTCTTCCAAGCAGAAGAAATTCTTTAAAAAATGATCCAAACAAAGGCACAAATTAAGCCACAGAAATTAAATACTGAAATAATTTTTACAGCATAGAAAGATCAAATTGCAAACAAGCTGCAAAAGCCATTACTAATTCAACATTCCATTATTCCTTTTTTCCAAAGTGTGATTCTTTTCTTTAAGCCAAGCATGCTTTGCTGGGACCAAACCTTCACATTAGATTTCCTGTGCCGTGGACTTGATGAGATAAAGCAGTTACTTAGGACCCACAAATCACTTCATTAAAGCAGCTCGTTCATAAATATTCTTAACAGTAATTAACATCCTGGTGTAAGGAACTCATTTTGCGCCACAATCTTCACTTGGGCAAGACTTCCCCTCTAATACCATGACTGCAGGAGAAGGTCTTAATTTTGAAGGAAAGAAAGAAGCCATCCTGGCTCTCACCATTACCTCCATGTCACCTATTTTGGTTCTTCTAGGCAGGAAAAAGCAGCCAAAGCAGCCAAAGGACAGAGCTGCTCCCCCTCAGTTCTCAAGCCATGTGATAAATGGACCGTTTTCCAGCTGGTTTTGCAGCTGTTTCTTAAGACTCTGGTCAACCAGGGTAACTTCCAGCATTTCTTCTCAGCAGAGTGAACAGAATTGCTGGTATCACCCAGGATCTGGGCTGCTCCAAATGTATTTACTCATCCTTGCAGTACCAGCAGTTTATGATAATGCTATTCTCATTCCTGGTAGGCGAAGGAGATAGAAAGTCTAGTTAAATAAATTGAAAAGTTTTTTTTTCATATCCCTTTGCCTCATGTAAGGGCCTGCCTAGGGAGTGTAACAGCACACTGACTGGCAGTATATTAGTCAGCCCAAATACATCTCTCAAGACTGTACAAAATCCCAGAGTCAGTGTGGTCCCTGGTGAACAAAGATCTGAAGCAGAAACTCAAGATATATTAGAAAAGGTTACTTTGTGGTTTTGTCTGCAGATATTAAACAAATATATCCTATTAAAATGCAGCATAGTTATCTCTGTTTTAACAGGAAAACACAGGCACCATTTTGAAATTGCTACATTAAAAGACAATATGTGATATTCTTTTAAAAAACCCAACGTTAGCCCTGCTCTTGTTGAAATGAGCATTTTCATCTCTTTTGAGTAAC
>JAOXJM010000023.1:2141017-2159638 GCA_026413425.1 Tringa solitaria
ACCCTCATCAGTTATATTGTATTTTCTGTTAAGAAGGTCATTTGCTTTCCAATAAATCCTAATTAGATCATAAGTTCCAAGACTAGTGAGAATAAATGTATATTGACAAGTATATTGAGTGCTGGGAATTCACAAGACTCCTTCTTACAGTTTGGGATACGTTGAAACATGTTGCATGTGTAGGTTAACAATACAGTCAGTAACCTTTCACTGGTTTGCTGCAATATACGGCAGGTTGCTAGAATTCACTACCAGGAAGTTTTTGGAAATGAGAGAGGAACCCAAGCTGACATGTGCCAGCAGATGAAAAGTACCCGTTTCAGATTTGTTCTTCATGCCTTGAATTTAAAGGAGCCCTTTCCCTTGCTGACAGTCTTTGGACATCTTTGTGTTAGAGATTCCTGTCCACCCACAGTCATACAGATGGCCGGCTTGTTTTGAACAGACTCCCAATATTCCTGCCCTGAAGCTTGGTAAAACCCCTGATGTAAAGACGAAATAATCAGAGTTACCTAGACCCCAGAGATACCTCTGACATACATGTCAGACATCTGTTAGCTGGACATTCACCTATTTGTGAAAGACTTGCTGAAATCACCCTAGTTCTCTGCAAGGGCTGTGGGTTCGCAGTACAGGTGCCCTCCCTAAAGTCTTGCTGCCCTCTTGAGGAGAGAGGAACCTACCACCCAAAATGATGCAGAGACCTGGGATCAAGGCAAGGGTTTGATGTGCGAGACAATGCCCCGTGGCCACCTCTCTGATAGCAGCTCTCCAGGCCACCTCCCTGATAGCAGCTGAGATTCACCTTCCCCTGCAGGAACGTACTTGTTTATATCACCACAAGCCCAGGGGCAGATGCTACCACTTGCAGCTCTGGCAATCTGAGAACCACCGTGCATGTGCTGGTGTGAAATACCACATGTGGTGCAAGAGAGGGGAGGAGTGAATCCAGCGTTTCTGAGTCATTTAGTTCCATCATGATTTAGCAAGCAGAATTTGGAAGTTTGTGGGTTTTTTTTTTCCTTCTTGCTTTCAAATTTTGTGAAGATTTCTACAGTTTATGACAGGAAATGTTGATTTGGAGTACACCTGAAAAACACACCATATTTTAAAAAGAACCTTAGGCATTAGGAAACGCTGCAGCCTGAGAGCCATCCTTAATACCAGCCTAAGGCTACATTTACATCAGCAGATACTGTGGAGTGACACAAGAGCATCTACAAAAAAACGTGTTGAGAAGACCTACCCTATCACTAAACCTACCCTATGAACTGAATGCCTGTCAGCATTTAGAGTATGTTATGTGCATATGTTCTGGCTTAACCTCATCCAAAAGCAGTCCAGGACCACTCTGTAATGTTCACTGAAGTGTGGTGGTAGAAAGATTCCTTTCAAAAGCTCAAGCATGATCCAAACTGAAGCACAGATGCAAATTCCCTCTTGGTGCTTGTACAGAAGGTCCCTGGCAGAGCTTGTGGACCAGCTCCATTTGTCCAGACAGGCACATTGAACAGATTACCAGCACCTTCATGGCTAAAGAGTAGAGGGGAGTTTCTGAACTCCAGATCCTAGATCTAGACCTGTAGCTCATCCATAGCCCTGGAGATGCAGTGATCTACTCCCTCGCTCCCACGCAGAAGGAAGAGGGTGTACAGGCGCGGGCTGGAGCTAGGCTGGTTGCCATTTCCCATCAGCCTGGATGCTCAGTATACCTGCAACTGCCGTGGAGTCAGGGCCTGTGTGACAATTACCTATGTCCCACAAACAAGCAAAGGAATGTGTGTGGGGCTCAGACAGAAGTTGGCAGGGCAGTGAAGGTAGCACCACCATCAACAGGCTGGCACATAAAAATAAGCCAAGAAAGCAGGCTGCAGGTAAACTTCAACATGCCAGGCCATAAACGGGGGCAATCCTGAGTCAGTCGGACATCACTGTCTCACGGCAACAATGTCCATCAGAGGGGCAGGGCAGACACCTGTGGGCAGTAATAACTTCAGCTGCCTAATTTTAACTGACTCATATGTCAGTCAGAACCTAAAGATTCCCAAATCATACAGATGCTTTTAAAATACTTTACCTCTGGTGCCTGTGCCAGCAAAGATTGCAAAGGACTCCCACCTTCTAGGAAAACAGAGTTTACCACACCATAACAGCCCCTAAACATTGATAATGTTGTACCTTGTTCCCACCTCTGTCTAGAATTGGAGACTTCGGGGATAAAATATTACCGGGACACAACTTGGGGTTAAACTGTGAACCTTGCATTTCCTCTGCTATGCAGTCACTTTCACAGTGGTCCCACTGATTTCTTCCTTACTATCCAGGAGAATAATTCAGTCATGATCAACAAAGGGTGATGGTTGATACCCCTGAGGGAGACCAGTATCTCAGATTTAGGTCTGTGTAAGAGTCTCCTTGAACTTTTAAGTCATTCACACAAGAAAGAAAGTCTAACAAAAGCTGTGAGTCTTCTGAACACCTCTTCAGGCAGCAAAACTGAAAGACAGACTTCCTTTCCTGTGTCATTACACACACACACACACCCTGCCTCAGAATCTGAGTTTAAATCGAGTTCTTTGACACACATCAGAAACCTTCAGTGTAGAATTTCTGAGAGACACCAAAATCCTTAAAGACAGACCTAACGCAGACAACCATCTTCAAACCATTTAATTGCTTTCATCAATTGAAAGTATCTTTTGATTCAAGAACAAATGCTTAGCAAGAACTTAGTGAAAATAGACATCACCTTAGGGCTGAAAAGCAGAGCAACATCTATAATTTTTTTTTCCTTTACAGATAAACAGAACTGCTTTTTAAGTAGCTCCTGAGAAGGACATCTAAGCATTGCTCCTGTGAATAAAGCAGACAGTTCACATGACGACCAGTTCCTGCCTGCATGTAAAAGCCGCACGCCAGCAAATCTAATTGAAAATAATCTGTGATCTACGCTTAGCATTCTTCAGGAAAGTGCTTTTATCCCATCTTTTCCCATCCCTCCACCTCCCCTCCAATCTTAAATGAATCACATATTGAATCACCGCAGCATTGCTGTATTTGATCATGATTTATAGGGCACTGTCTGCATTACTCAGTAAGCAGTCTTCGTAGGGAGGAGGTATTTTGGACAGAGAAGAACAGGCTGTCAGCACTCAATAAATTACTAGTAACAGCCACTTCCTGAGGTAAAGACCAATATAAGATCACCCTTCTGAGTGGACAGGTGCACGGAGGTGTCTTACATCAACAGCTTGCCTGGCACATAATCCAAATTCTTAGTAACTACGTTAGAATGTGGCACTGAGAAGAGAAAGATTTTTCTGACAGTTGCTAATAAATAAATGGAGAAGCTGTAGGCACTGCAGAACCCGCTCGCGGACCAGACCCCACTGTGCGGTGTTGTACAGCACTCCTGTAGGTAGCATAGATTAGTGTCTCTCATTTCCTAGAGGCAATTACACAAGGCAGGCTTTTTAAGATAAATCTTCTGCCCTCATTTGACAGAAGTGTGCAATACTACGAGCAGTGAAACTTCCAAATCTGCAAACTCAACATAAAGCTGCATGCAACAAACATGAATGTAATTTTTTATCATCTCTTCTCAGTCATCAGCATTCCTGTATATTGTTTCCCTGCTTTTAACCTTCAGTTATCTCCACCACAAACAAGTCTATGAGCAGCAGCGTGTACAGACTTCATTGTACACTAACATATTGATACTTGTACACACCGATCTGTATCGTTCATCCTTAAATTGGTCATGCACCATACAAAAGAAATAATTGTAGGAAACTGTCCCCAAATAGGACCAGATAAGGACTATTTAGCTGTATCTTACCAAAAAGCAAAACTTAATCTGTTTTGTTTGTTCATACTGTAACACAGAGTGAAGTGATGACCGTAGATCAAATACTCAGGGCTAAGAAGGAACTGTATGATAGCTGTGTGACAACCGCAAAGCTCTTTAAAGATTTATTTTTTAAAATTTACTGAACAAGGAACATTATTAGCAGACAGGAAAGAATGGGTCTGTTTTCTCTCCCTCATCACAGCTTTCCTATGCCCAAGTTATCGCTTGAGCTATTAAGAAGGTGCACACCCAGGTGCTTCCAGGCACAAGAGAAGGCTAGTTTTTTCATCTCTCCTAAGAGGGACAAATCATTCCTGATGCATCCTGAATAGCCTCAAGGCCATTACACCAGAGATTAATTTGGCTGACTCTTACAAAGATTCTGCACTGTGGTTTTTGTTTGCTGAACACCACCAGAGGGCTTAGCGCTGTAGAAGATACAAAAAATACAGGTCCTGACCTGGAAAACCCTACACCTAGAAACAGTGATTTGTTGGCAAATGCTCTGATTATATCTTTACAAATTATTGTTCTATTTAAGATATTCTCAATTTTCAAGAGAAGTTACTGGTTTCACAGCAGAATCACCTGGGAAAAATTATTCCCTGTTGCTATTTAGAAGGTGAAAGCAGACTACCAAATGGCCTTAAACTATTTATTAGGTAACAGTAAAAATACATGTAACACGCTTCTAAGCAATACGCTCCCCATCAGAACATGACTAAGAGCTGGTAACTCTTGCAAATTAAGGGTAAAACTACAGTCTGTCTACTTCTGCTACATATGGTCAACATATACAGACTAAGATCTTCCTGCCTGGAGCTATGTATCTGGCCATTACTTACCTGTACTAAATGTCTCCAATTTCATCTATTCCATTGTATCTATGATTTCTGATAAATCTTTAAGTGAATTTTTCATCCCGACTTTTGAATACCATGTGATGGATCTGAAACTAACAAGACAAAAGTTGGCCCCTTGGGGTCTTGTCAAAAAGCTAATATAAGACAAAATGCTTGTAAGCTTTGATTGAAATACTTCCTCTCTCCCAGCACCAGCTAATGATTCAGAACAATTTTGTTAAGTGTATATTTCACTACCTTGAAACAGATATTGTGTCAAGTAGAATTTATAGGTGATTTAACTCAATCGTGCCTTCAAAGCAGCTTCAGCAAGCAATGAAGACTGTTATAAAGAGCAGGGAATATTCAGGGGCTGAGCCAGGGTTAAAGAGAGAATCTCTGATCACCAAAGTGATGAAAAGTGGTCAAGAACGGGAATCACTGCAACTACTTGTCCTAAGCTATTGTCTTTCATATTGGAACTGCCAGAACATGTAGGGTTTAGGGATGTAAATGACAATTTACTCTTCTGATTCATCACCTGGTGCTGGAGAGAGGAAGCATTTGAATCAAAGCTTTTAAATGTTTTTGTTCACTTTCATGAACGGATGGTGGGGGAGTGGGGGAATTGCCCACTGCACAGGACAGCAGGCTAAGGCTAAAAAAACCTGAACTCTATGCTTGGCTGTGCCAAGAACTGTTTTGTGCACCAGGTAAATCACTTCACTCCTGTTTTCATTTGTTTTCCTTTCCCACTGTACGTCTGCCTTGTCTATTGGGAAAGAGAGATTTATGAGTGTCTTAGGGATTTAGTGGAACAAGCACTTCTCCTCTCAAATCTTCCAATTAAGATGAAAACCCCACCCTTTGGCTCAAAGCCTGCTGTTGCAAAGACTTGTACAGCACCTGGTACAGATCTCAGTGGGGACTGCAAGGGCAGATCACAAAAGTAAAAATAATGACCGCAACGCTATCACCATTTATATATAAGCATTTATGGGAAAACAGAATACCATGAGCGTCCAGTCGAAGTTGATGTGGAGGTTGAAGCAGACTGCAGCATAAGAAAAGCGTAAAAAGTCCCATCAAAAGTCCATCTAACCCCTGATTCTGTCCCTGACCACTAGCAGGTACCTAGAGAACCATAAAATAGCCAGGGTACATATGCAGTGATATTTATCCGGAATACTCTCCCAGCATCTGTGGATTTGCGATTTGTGAATTTCCTGAGCCACAGATGGTGTCTTCACATTAAACAGTCTTGGCGGATTTTTATTGTTGAATTTTCCAGTCTCTTGAGGCAAGTTAACATGACTTCTTCTAAAGAAAGTACTGAAATATAATCTAGTGAGGTAATGTAACACAGTTCAAACCAGAGGCCAGAACAACAGATGACATTTTCTGACCATCAGGTATTTAAGGTGATGTTTCAACACCTTTGCATAAAATGCTAGTAAAAGAATCAGCTTCTGAAAGCTGAAGACACTTAATTCCTTTAGAAAGCAGGCGGAAATTCACAGGTATCACAGTCCACCAGTATAAGCTGTTTGCATTCACTGGAATAGTTCTGTTCCCAGCATGATTTCTCTGAAGCTAGAATGGAGTTTGGCTCAATTGAATAAAAAGGAAAACAAAAGTCCTCTCATTTCCTGACAAGATGTATTTATTCTCACAGATTTTTAGGCAGATACTTTCCTTAAACAATGGCAGACACAAGTATTAAGAGCTGTAAAAGGTACACACATCACCTCAAGAATCCCTCTTTTTATTTTCTGATTCTTTTATATATTGCACAGACACACAGTGAGAGATCACCTCCTCTGTCCAAAACAGCTAACAATATTCATAGGTGTAGCAAACAATTTATTCTGAATTTTAGCAGAATTTGGGCAGGCTTAACATCTGTGATGTCACATGGGAAGTTTAGGACAGAAAAAGAATTCGAATTTTAAAGGTCAGTAGAACAACCTTAAGTCATCAAACCTATGCCTGCAAACACTAATACCCTGTTGGAGCCAACATCCACATTCAAAGGGTGCTGACCAGGCAGTGTCATGCCTGGTTAGACTTTTCCACCACCCTGTGTTGGTGCTCCTTTGCCATGCTTCTCTCCCTAATTTACAAAGTATGCTTCCAGAAGTAGATTTCTTTCTCTAAAAAATATACAGACCAACATAAAAAAATATAAGATCAACAACTCGTGTGGTCTAAACCATGCTCAGTAAGACACTGTATTTACTTCTTCAGCATTCCTGGAGAACGAAGACAACATTCTATCACCATTCATTCTCCTAATCATAAGCCAAGATGAAATGTTAAGCCCTGAAGTAATAAATTTCATCCAAACTGAGAGGTATCCAATTTAACATATTCTGCATTTAACATAAGAGTCATCTAGGAGATAAAGGACAAGAGTTATCATCACCAAAAAGAGATGAGGAAACATTAGCTTCACTGTGGAGACTCTGAAAGGCACAAGCAGGAGTATCATGACCACAGACTTGTTTACATGGGGACAACTTGAGGAAACTAATTTGAAGTATAATTTGAACATAGGAATGCTATTTTAAGTTTCATTAAATCCTTGTGAGAATAGACGTTTTCTGAGCTTTTGACCTCATTTTTTTGTCTTCTTTCACTTCCAAACTTAAGCTAAATTGAATGAAAGTGTCTCCTATTTATGAAATAGACTGCTCACCAATGGTTTAAAGCAGGCTACCTACCTCATTTTGAATTCATACCAACAACTAATACAAAGACATTTTTCTGGATGCTTGTGTATGGAGACAAACTTTCACTTCGTATTTCAAAACGTATTATGGTGTATTTCTGTTATTAATAATTATTATGTCACAAAGTTACAGCTGAGCTCAAGTACTCATTGTGCCAGGACTTATATAAACACATAGTAAGATTCACAGACCAGATTATGGGTCAGAAGAGAAGATTTAGACCATTTAGTCCTGACCTTTTGTTTATCACAGGCCAGTTTTTCTACGTGGATTCCACTAGCTTTTTGTCTGATTTCAGTATATTAAAAAAAAAAAAAAGAAAGAAAAAAAAAGAGCATTCATTCTTGAAGAAGAAACTATTTCACATGGAGAATCCATTCCTCCCCTTGACAGTCTGCTATACCTCCCGCTAGTTAACATTATGTTTTAACAATATTCTACTTCTCATTTGAATTTGCTGAGGTCAGTTCTAAATCCCAGTGGTTCTCTGCTACACATTCTTCTCAGAAATTAAAGCACTTTCAACACTAGTATTTTCTGCTTAAGAAGTCTCTATTCTGAGCCACTTTAACTGTTCCCCTCCCTATAATTTATTTTAGGTTCTTATCAAAACATAAAACACAGCGGGGCTTATGCTGTAAATAGAAACAGTCCACCCTCAGCTAATATTCATCACCAAATTTAATGGCTATCACTGATCTACATCACGCAGAACCCTGGCCTATATAAACATACATATCTAGAGACGGACGGGGTCTGATACACTGCATTTCTTTCTATAAACTAAAGCTACCACTACCAAGCAAAACAGGGTCACAGGCTTATATAAGTGTATGTGCGTTTAAAAATATGTATGTGTGTGCACGTCATTTAAATGAAGACCTAATAAACTGGGATACTGTCAAAATTATTAATTCATCACTGCTTACTACTGGTCACAGCATGATCCAATCTGGATCCCATCACAATTAATAGGAGATCTATCATTCACTGCAGTTTTTTATGCAGAAATCTTTTCTCTGTATTCCTTCTCCTGCAGTCATTAGGATTGCATTCATCAGTGTGGAAGCTCTCCAACCTCAGACATATTGTGAGCATTAGTCATTGGTAACTGAACCCAAACGAACTGGGAAATGGGTCTCTCAGACTCACAAGGAGACCTTGGTGAGGCATGCTGGGTCGCGTGGGACACCTACAAGATGAATTTGGTATTAGACCTTTCTCCCTCCAGGTCAGAATTGAGCAGGAGAACCGCAGCAGATCGAGCTATTTTTCTTCTTTCATACACCCACAAAGGTAAATGAAATAAATCCCACGCAGATCAACTAAAATGCAATTTTCACTGAATTGTCAAAAACAGAGAGTTGCCAAAATTACCAGTGCTGATGATACTGACCCTAGGATCCAGAAAGCACCCAGCTTCAGCTTATGGCATTCTTCAGTGCATGCCCCATCATTCTCACAACTGAGGGAAGGACCATCCAGACAGCAAAGCCCACTCCAAGATACTCAACTTGAAATTTCTCCTGAACTTTGGATTCATAGAAGGTCGTTAATTGAAATGGTGGCATAGTACACCCCCAGATTAGGCTGAGATGTTTAAGAAGCTACTCACACAGTGAGCAGGGAATTTTGGTTGGCAGAATTCCCAGAACAAGCTGAGGGCAGGCACCGAAGGGCTGCACGAGGCCAAAGCAGCGCTGAGCTAGACCTGAAGGTCTCACTTTTCTGCTCAGCATCATCACAGATCCCTACCCTTGCTGCAATAATCAGAGGGTGTTTGGCTCTCAACCTGAGCTTGCAGGTCCTGGAATTGGACTCCATCCTTCTGACCTGGGTGAGGGCAACCACGCGATATATTCCACTTCTCTCTCTTGCATGTGGACACAAATATTTTCAGACCTTGATACAGTATTCCAGGTATGCACAGTCTCCAGTGGAGAAGTAGAGAGCTTTAAAATGCCACCAGATGTTAAATTGCAAGGCTTGTTACCAGGTTTCTGTCTCCTAAAATGAGTTTCACTGCAAGGAGCTGGAAACGGCTGCGTAGTGAACAAAACGTGGATTTTTCAGAAAGTCACTATGGGCCCTGTCCTGGAGCAAGCCTCACCATCTGGAGCAACCCTCACCATCTGGCTCTAACCTCTAACCATCACCAGCCATGAGCTCTGCTTGAAAAGCTGGGTATGGTGGGCACTTTCACCCAAATTTCCTCTTTTCTGAAGTACTCCTTGCCATGTTGTGCTTTTAGTTGCTGTGGTGATTGATTTGTGTTTAATGAGCTCATGTTATTGGTTGAGATTTTTCTAGGGTGAGTCATGCAGGTTTCATTTGGTGAAATTCACATGGAGATATTGCCATCTAGATCAGCACCAGATTAGCTGAGAACTCCTGCTTCAACTCACCTATTTTAACATTCCCAGGTGAAGTCAACTTTCTGATGAGGAAGATAATTGTCTGCAAAGTAAATATTCAGTTAATAATGTACCTATTGTACTGTTGATTATGATGATGTGGCAGAAGCAGCCAGATTTAATTTAACATGACTTAACTATCAAGCAATTCCAGTGATATTACAGGAGCTTGTTAAACAAAAATAATGCCATTCACATTTTCATGTACACGGAAAGAAACCAAAAAACAACCCAGCTGCTCCTGGGCTGACAGCAACTGGAACAATGTCTTGTTTGAATCGGTGACATTTATTTGCACCAGTTGAGCTGCTGTCCCGTGAAAATGCAAAGACTCCACTGAGCACAACCCTGTTCTGTCCTAGTACAAAGGACAGAACATCTGACTGGGAAATCAAGATACCTATTTCTGAGTACAAAATTTATCACTCTTCTGGCAAATTACTTCACTTTGTGCTGCAGTCTCTCCATCTGTTGGAAGGGGATAGCAATACTGAACTGATTTGCATAGTGCTTTGAAAACTGGTTGTGAATGGAAATACACGCGCTAGATTTCATTATATTTCTGTTCAGAGCTTTTGACGACTTCAGATTTACTTTCATTGTCTGGGCTACATTAGCTGCTTGTCCTATTTCTATGGGTTAGTTATTGGTTTTAAATAGACAAATATTTCAAACTGCAGGGGAGGCAGAATGTGGTTCCACATTGCAATGTCATTAAGTTAAGCAGATGCTCGATTGACCAAGGTTGCTGATTTCCATAGGGGAAAAAACACATACTTAAAGAACACCTGTTACTAAAGGCAGGGTTTTTAGCAAGCTTTTTTAGCAAGGCTTGCCTGCCCGTTTGGTAAACCTACCTTATTATCTTACACTACAGCCTGCAACAGGCCTTCTTAAAATCCATTTTTCTGTCTGAGTTTTAGATGTTACAATCCCTGTCCTGAAGAGCTGACAGTCTGAACAGAGAGCAGGAAAAGTAAAAGAAGTGACATTTATCACAGTTAGATGATGAAAAGTATGCCCAGGGAGTTCGGAGCATCCTTGCTGACTGCCCTGTTACCTCCTGTGGTCCAATCTCTACTTGGTCCCACCAGAGAAACAACAAGCAGCATTTCATTAGGTACCTAAATAAGAACACATCCCAGCTGGTTTCACCTACAGGAAACTCATGGCAGCAGGAAGACTTAAACCCAGATCCCCTGACTGTTTCTCTCTGCCAGCCTTCCTCACAGAGTTGTGAACCAGAACTCGTAGGGGCATAGCAGATACTCATAATTGCTGAAGCAGCTTGTTTCTAGTTACATTTTTCAATATTTTTTTTTTAAAATCACATCGTGAGCAGAATCATAGATTAGTGCCAAAGAGCTTCTAATTACATAGTAACAGTAGCAATTGCATAACCTTCTTCCAGCTCCCTGCAACAGCTCAGCTCCACGTTTGCCAATGGAATGTCACATTTTTCCATGCTTTAAGTATCTCTTTACACTAACGCTGCAGCCAATTGCTTCTAATATTGCAGAAAAGAATGAAAAACGCTGGGATTAAACCTCTACAAACCCTAATAGTGTGTTTACAATAGTCTTCAGGTTCATTCTTAACCACTAGGTCTATGACCTTCTAGTAAATTATACTATACTGGAAGGTTTTAGCTGCTGTTCCAGCTCCACTGTAAACATGTAAACTTGAGCCATCTGTGCTTTTTTAATATTTCCTGTAAAGCCTATCGCTACACCAATCTGCTGTTTCAATTGGCGGCACAAGAAGTCATTGTGTGCTAATTTTTCCCAAGGGCACTTGATGCACTTTATTAAATAAGGTTTTTTTTCTTCCTCATTAAGGCCTTTCCACAACAATAAAACTATATTTTGGATACCCAGGCCAGCAGGCATTGTGCTGTTTTGTATGAAAAAACGATCCCAGCCATGTTATGCTTTTACCAAAGAACAATATGGAGGGAAAGAAAGATTTAAAGACATTGCAACCTCTTCTTTCAGGGCGCCTGCAGGGGAAGCGTCTTGAAGGCAATACAACAAATGATGGGAAGAATTTGGCCAAATATCCCAGAAACAGACAAAGGATTGGATTCTTTCAGCGGCATTGAAATTTTGCTGGGTCATACACTTCTCACACACCTCAAATTGCTGTTGACTGCTGGAGTTTGGAGTGTGCAAGGGGGAACAAAAATGCCAAACTGGATCAGACCCATGGTTCATCTAGTTCAGTATCCTGCTTCTGGGAGTCACAGACCAGATGTTTCAGAGGAAAGCGCGAGAAACTCTAGTGCGGAAGCAGTAAGGTTTCAGGCCTTTTTATAAAGATCTTATTTTATTATGTCCACTACTAGACTGTCCTGACCTTTAATAAGCCTCCTCTTCTCCTCCTGTCCATTGTCATAAAACCTGTTAAAATATTGTTTTCAAAAGACCAAGGCAGGCATCAAGGATGGAGAAAAAAAAAGTGGGACTTCTTGGTCATTATAAATTACATTTAAAGAATAGGGTGTCAGAATAAGTGACTCTCATACCAGTATCCTATATGTACTTCCCATTTATCCCATAGTTTTTGTTGAAGATTTCATATTAATTCATTTAAAAATCTTTGCCTGTATTTAAAATATGCAGAGTATATCTTTTTATTTACTTCTCAGTGATTTGAGTTAAAATCATGGTAAAAGAGTTCACAAATAAGCGTGAGGGATTTTTGGCCGGGTTAGTTTAAGCAGATTCCTAGAGTTTAAGGTCAGAAAGGACAATTGTGATCCTGGAGTTTGACCAGCTGCCTCACACAAAAGAACTGTTTATCATTTTTTCCCCAAAGCCATCTTAATTTTCCTTAAAAAAATATTACTGACCCACACTATACACTTGCTATTGGTGACTTTAACATACCTCTGCTTGAAAAGCTGTGCCAGAAGAGGAGGTTGAAGCAGGTGTTCAAATACTAAGCACTAGTCAACTGTCCATAAATTCAATCTGACGTGCTGATCGGCAAATGCTGGGCAAAACAATTGAACCAAGTCTGCACACTTTGAAGCTGCTGCTACAAAAATCACAGCTGAAAGGGGAGGGAGGGAAGGATGGAGGAAGGGAGCTTCCTAGCAACAAAAATGCACCCAAGCCTTGCAGCTGAAGCGCGTGTGTTGCAGAACACCTCGTGGATGCACAGGGTGGTTTTTGGTGAGGCGGGGTGGGGGAGGCTTAAAGCTTTGAATTTGTCATTTCTTTCTCAACTGGCTTTTAGTTCTGATCCTGAGCGAGAAGAAAAGGGTCCTTGTTTGATAAGAAGGGATGATAACCTGCACCCAAGCCAATAAAAGGGATTAACCCGAGACTGAAGGCTCAATACTAGGTTCTTGCCGATGCATGGTTCAATTAGACTAAAAGCTGTCCTACAGCATTAAGGCAAGTTACCTTCATTTTCAGCTTCAGTGAAACAGACCCCAGATGACAGGATAGGCAAACAAGGACTTTTTCACTTTTCACAATTGCTTTCATCCTGCATTGCCAATATTATTAGACTTTAAAGAAACTGGAAAATCAGAGGAGTGTTCAAAGTAGGTGGTCTCTGTGTATTCATTACATCTGGGCACATAAGACTGGATAACGCATTTTGTAAGTGCAGCAATGTGGCTTGCAGTTCATTTCTTCAGTTCATTTTCACCTAATAAAATCAATTTTCAACCCAAAGTGATGGCCTACAGATATTACTTTAGAAGTCCAGGATGTAAACATTTCAGACAGTCATGCACCTCCAGCAACACCGAGCTCCCAAAGAAGGGAGCCTGTTCCTCCAAGGCAGCCTGCTTTTATCCCATGCACCTGGGTAAATCATGAAGAGGAGCATCTGGCTCTTCTCAGCAGCAGGGCTCAAAATACTTTGAAAAAAGTCAGGATCGTGGCTAACTTTTTACACACGTGCAAACGGAGGCACAGGGCAACATGGCTCAGCTAAGGTCATCCCTGGCTGGACAGCAGAGCTGGGAATAGCCAGGCACAGGTCCAAAGCACCGCTCTGTGCTCTCTCTGATCCTGCTATCCAGGTCTGAACACAGTGAGCGAGACTAATTAGCTGATTTACATCTTAGACTTTCATTTTTGTTTTAACCACGGTGTAAACAGAACGAACAAGCATCAGTCTGAAGCACCGGAAGCCTGTTTATGGGCAACATGAACAACTCTTTTGCTATTTCACTGGTAAATAAAATTTGGAGACAATTCCTGGAACTGTAATCTCTCCATAGATGCGTCTGTTGATATATCCCAAAACTCAAAAAAATATTGTAACATTTTCTCCCACATTTCCCATGGAAAGTAGCTACTAGGTTTTATCTTCTTTTAATCACTTCTTCCCTCTTCAGGCAATGATAACACGCTACCTTCAACACACAGAGGGTCACAGACGGGAATTTTGATCAGCTCCAAAAAGAAATTAAAACAGAAACCTTGAACTGCCCCAAAAGCCACAAAAAAGCACACAGGATTGAGGAAGGGCAGAGAGGAAGGACTTGTTCAGGGCAACCTATATCAATTGCCTTATCCCAAACAAGCTGGAAATAGGCCTTTAATTTTAAAATAGCAGTAACAACAAAAAGAAAGCCCAAAAAGCTGTCAAAGTATTCCCACAGCACAAGCACAACATGAAAGACAACCAAAAGACTTCTTCCCAGATACTGGCATTGAAGCCATAGCAGGAGTGGGGACAGGGCTGTTGAGATATACAGATGCAGGACACAACCTTACCTGTAAGTAGGCAGGCTCCCCAAGACAAGGAGCACTGGACATACACCCAGCACTACTGGGTTGTACAATATTGATAGAAATTGGCTTTCTTTTTCCTTTCACCAGTATGGGTCTATGACTTACTACAAAAGAGAAAGCAAGCTGCAGATTTCAGCTTTCATCATCTGTGTTACAGTGGATGGAAGATCTCTTCAGAGTGCTCCACCATCCCCCTGCTTTTGTCAGCTTCATCCAATTCAGTCAAAGCTAATTTCCCTCAATCCCTGTCATCCTCCTGGATGCAATGCATTTTACAGGGAAGAAAACACTGTAGTATTCTCAATGACCATTCACAACCCCGCAGATGTTATTCTTCAAGCAATTTGCTCCAGAATCCATAAATCTTGAAGGAGTCACCAAACCACTAGGCATGAACTGGACGGGCATGCAGTGATAGGGAGATGCTGGAGGAATTGCATGAAAGGACTCATGCATCTCTGCTGAACAACACTGAGGGCAATGAAAACTTCAAGTACTGTTATGGTGTATATAGCCTTGTCACTGCTATGTAATTACACAGATGAAATTTGGCCATGATGAAATGAATATAACAGCATCATAAGTACTAAAAACAGATTAAAAGGGGCAGTTGTTTATAAAGAATTAGATCAAGAAAGGACAAGCTTAGAGGTATTTCATTTGATAGGGGGCTGCACTGACCATTCCTTGAAAAGCAGTAATTGGAGAACTCAGAAAACAGACTGACCACAACTGGAGTGACTGGAGTGCTTTCCACTCACGGTTCTGTAAAATGCTTGCATGGCAAAGATCCCAACTTTTGATATGCAGGAAAAATATGTTGGAAACTTAACCCATCCTGATAGCCCAGGGCAGCCTGTTTGCTTGAATCTTCTTGGTGTAAATAGAACCACCACACAACAGCTCAAGGACTGTCCAAGCGAGACTGCCAAAAGAAACAATTATTTTTTTACCCAGATCATTCCAGAAATTCCTTTTTCCTTGGCCTGCAAGTGGAACAAATATCCTATTTGCTGGAGCATCCCTACCACTTAAGGCAGGGCTCGAGTCTTCTGTATTAATCAACGGTCATCCTGCCCTGGGCAAAGGTTGCTGACTGCAATGTGTGGGAAACAGGAAAAGCAACTTAAAATAAAGATGTGGGGCTGCTTGTTTCATTCAGACAGAATGTCTGTGAGAAAAAGAATTTACGAAATGTGGAATTATTTTTTTTATTTTTTTCTAACTCTTAAAACAAATTGAAGTGTGAAAATTTGCTGGAGCAACATTGTTTTTATAGCCTATCATGTGAACACCCCTGCGATTATAGCCATACAGTTGAACTCTTGCCCAGGTAGCGGTCAGAGCAGAAAGGTCAGCACACCCAGAGCTGACCCTGCCTAGCACTCTGATTGAAAACTATTTTGGTAACTTAGACTTTCTCCTTCCAAGGCGTTACAACAAACTTCAGCTTAACCCCTTGAAGGTGGTTTGATTTCACATACCCATCACCACCAGCAGCAGGACTCCTGCCATCGGATCGCTCACTGAGAGTGGCACTTTGACTAGAAGAGCACAGTGACACAGGACTAAGCGTGACCCTCCCATTTCCATCTCCATCCCATGGTGGCAGACAGTGACAGGGCAGATGTCACCAGGCAGCTCTGCTCCTGGTTGCCAGCAGACCTGGTTCCTGGCAGTGCACAGATTGCGAAGAGGTTGTGTAAAGCCCATTCAGAGGAGGAAGGGACACATCCCTAGTCAGTGAGCTTGACATAGAAAACGTGATGATACTCTGCCTGGAAAGTTGATCTGCAAAGCATGAAGATGCTGCTGTTCAGCCTTAGCAGCACCATGCCCAATACCAGCACCAAGATGCAACAATAGAAGAACACAGAGTATAATTAAAAGACAGTCATTAGTAAAATTTCCAGGGAGCAGACCTTAATCACAACCTACAAAACCACATTTCTATCTTTTTGAACATCTTTCAGTCCTGGTTAGAGATGACATGGCACTGTTAGCAGGTTGGACAGCCCTCATGGTACTACACCACTCACCACCACTTCTCTGTTTCTTCAGGTTGAATTATTTTTCTTACTGAATATCTAAAGTACCTCATAGTATGTATCCTTTGATCATGAATTTGGGTCTCAAATCATTACTCTTTTTAACAATGTGTTTAACGACATTTTGCTAGCTAAACCTCAATATAACACTAATATTTCTGTGGTACCCAAGACCCCGCTCTGAATTGGGAATAAAGTGATGCTTTTCACATGACATACCTAAGGATTAATCTTTCAGGAAAGTAAAATAGGTAGACAAGCCAGTGGAGGGTGCTACAATAACAATATACTCTAAGAAACACTGTACAGTGCTTCAGAGCTACTCACTATACAGAAACACAGGTTTTGGACACAAATGAATCAGCCTGATCGCTGCAACCACCAAATCAAACTGGGAACAAGAGGAGCTGCTATTTAAATGACCAACTAACAGCCAGAAGCCCCGTGGAACTGGTAGTGAGAGAGGGAAGTCTAATCTTCCTTTTTAATTTGACAATCTATGACCTGTGGCCACAGCAATGTGTTCCAACAGTATTATAGTGGCAGGGAGGCAAATGATACCATGACCTTCTTCCCATTCACAGCTTTCTGGCTGACCACATAACCTGAAGCAAAGGTACAAAGGTTAAGTTCAACGATGCTACAAACATGATCTTGGGTCTCAGTGGACACCCACAGAAATACTTCAGTCTTTTGTTCTCTCTCATGAATCTCCCACACCCCCCCCTCACCCCCCATAATTTGGAGCTTCCCCAGTAGCTTTAAATTCCTGTCATTATAAAAATGACAACTTTTTCCACCAACAAGAAATGGCTGAATTAATCAGGGCTCTTTAAAATGTCTCCCCATTTTAAGAATCTGGCCTTGGTCTTGTTTTTGAAAAGTGCTTGCTCAGTGCTAGATTTGTATTGGATTTACACCTAAATAGAAGTAACAGTGTGCCTGATTTCAAGACTGCAAATCTAGTTTCATTTTGATTTTAAATCAACACTAGTTAGTGTTTTAGCATTGTTACTGCCTGGCCTTCTGTCATGCAGCCTAATTCTTCAATCCCCTAAAGGGCTGATGCATGAAATCACCCATATTATAAATACTGTACTTCACTGCAAACACTATGATGACCTTTAACAGGAGAGTCAGAGCCAACCTCTACATTTCTTCACATTGTCGAACAGTCAGAAGATACAGGACTAATAGGCACGCTAATGCCCAAGGAAGAAAGTGAGAACATCAAACTCTTCTTAATGGAGTTAAAACACATTCTTTAAAAAAAAAAAAAAAAGTATCTGAGAATGTGGCCTTTCACTAATGTAAACAGTTTCAAAGAATGGTTATGGCACAGAAGCAGTGACTGGAAAATCGGAAAATCTGTATAAGAACTGTTGTCATAGTGGATTTCCCATAGGGATTATTTTAATCTAGGGAAGCCATTAAAGACATTGGTTTGACTGGGGGATCTCAACTGTTTTTTTCTTCCCCCTCTCCAGACACATACATCAAACTCTATTGGGCTGTCATGTTATCTCCAGTACTCACTGAAAAATCTGCAGCAGTATAAAAAAGAAAACATATGATGGTCTTGTGAACTGCTAAGAGTTATCAGTATTAAGGCGTTAATAATGCCATAATCTGAGGCTGATAATTATTCCTCCCATTGGTAATGCAATTTAGCTGCTTAGCACATGGCAGCTATGATGCATACCAGATTCATCGCAAAGGTCTTGGAGGAAATTGTCCTAAGAAAAATAAAACCCCCCAGGAATTCAAAGCCAAAACATGCATGACATACTGGGTCCTAAAAATGCAAGGAAAGAAAGGTGTTCTAAAGGTGTTCTATAACATTTTAAAGGAACAGATTTGCTGAGAGGGAAGCGATATGGACATTGGTAAAAAAAAAAAAAAATTAAAAAAAAAAGCAGTCCAAATGTTCACTGTGTTTTGCATCTCTCAGTGGCTGACACTAGTACATTTGTTAATT
>JAOXJM010000023.1:2167003-2193734 GCA_026413425.1 Tringa solitaria
TTTACTGTCCTTTTTTTTTTAATGCTAGTTCCTTTCTGCTCATAAAATAACACCTGTCTTATGTATTTCTTGTTAACACAAATAGACTAAATCAATTTGGACTCTCTTGGTCTGCATTTATAAGGCACCATGAAAAATGGAAGCCTTATCTAGGATTGTCTAATTGAATCTGAGTGCAGAAAATAAAAGAATGACTGTATTATGACTTTATCATCATACTCAGGCACAAACTGCCTGCTGGTCTGCCTTGGGTTTAGCTCTCATGCTTAACATCCCAGAGAGTTATTGACATACAAGTGTACAAGTGTAAATTCATTAGTGCCTGTCGTAAGTGCTCTCTCACTGCAAGGTCAATACATTAGCACAGATACAGGATCCCAGCTGTAATCTCTGGTAAATCCCAGCCCAATGCTTGAAAACTTTAGCCCCAGACTCTTCCAAACAGCATTTCAACTATAAGGTGCTTTAGAAATCAGTACTAGTCAAGAAGTCCAGTGAAAATCAACAGAAAATTCCTCCAGCTTTGTTATCAGCTCCAGTCCTCAAAGGACAAGCAACAGAAACCCAAACCACACCATACCCCTAAAAGGACAGTCAGCATCACTGAGCAGTAATGAAAAACTCACAGCCCCAGTGGATGAAATATTAGCCTCTCAGCCACTTCTTGCTAACCAAAATCCATTGAAAGCAAAATGATTAAAGTCCACCTGGTGGATTTACAGGGCTTTGTGCTGATATGAGACTATTTAGTCATGAGAGGTAGCCTTTTGACGTGATTCAGTTGACTGCCCATGGTATTTGACACACACCTAAGGAGTCTAAGTGGTTACTGCTATTAGCAAAGACTTGAAAAAAGACACTTGTCACATTAGGTCAGCTATCTCTTATCTTCATCCTGTGAAATGTCACCAGTAACCCCAGGCTTCTTATCAGTCTTTCTGATATATGTAGTTATTGTTTTAAAGCAGTAAGAAAAAGAGAGAGAGAAACAAAGAAAGAAAAGTGCAAGTTGTTTACTATCTCTTCCACAAATCATTTCGTGACCTTTTAAGAGAAGAACAGACTGTATTGCATTTGTGCACTGCACTTTTATAGGAAACTTTTAACTGAGAGAGTTTCTCTGCTGCAGCGAAGTGCCTGTTCAATCTCTTTGCAAACAGGCAGTGAAGACTCCTGCTGCGGTGGGGCTGGCACTGAGACCACGGGGCCAAGGTCCACAGGCCTAAACCAATGCATCATCACTGACATAATTTAGAGCAGTCTGGAGGATGCTCTCGTGTAGAGCAATGTCCAGACTGCCCAACCCCACGTACAGGAACGGGAAGCACCTTTGCCGTTCTTCCCCTTGGTGGCATAAGGGGCATTTGTCAGGCGCAGGAGTGAGCCAGGCGTGGGCAGCGTTAGTGGGCTGGTGCCGTGCTTCACACCGATACAAGTGAGTTCCCTGGGAAACTGCAACAGACTTGTCCCAACGGCGTTCTCACTACTTATTCTGACCAAATACAATTTTTTTGAGCCTATGGAGAGAGTTTCCTTTATCTACACAACTTGCTTTGCTAATTCAGAGCCAAGCTGTTCAGCCCCTTGCAGAAACAAACTCTGATAGAGAATTACATCCCATATGCTGAATCCTCACCCATTGCCATTCCTCACTAGAACAATAACTACAGCAGAGGGTTAGCCAACAGTTCATTGTCAAGACACTGATATCCTGCTCACAGACGGAGATACCCTCAGAGGACATTTTGGGAATCCCGTATTATTTTATGATGTAGCAAAATCTTTCTTTTCTGCCTCATTTAAGGCCTAGAAAATCTAAAGCCTTGAATTCCTGCCTTGCCACAGGCTGAACCTCTAAATTGCAATGGGAAAAGGATAGAAATGTGCAAAAAAGGAAAGAAATACAGAGAAGGGAGACATAGATGAAAGTCTTTTATAATATCTTGGGTGGACAAGTTAGTGTTTGACAGCTTGAATTTATGTGAACATTAACAGGATTGATAAGTCAGGGTCTTGCTGACCTTGGTAATATTCCAGAAGTAATATTTTCACTAAGGTGAACTATTTCTGGACATTTCTCCAATGTACTGAACACAAATATATTTTTTTTCTGACATTGGAGAGAGCATAGCTCCTTGTTTCTGTTCTTTATTGAATGGGAACAATATATTCTTATTGCAGTCAAGGCCATCTAAATTCTTGCCCTTTGGCAGAGATTCACATTTTTCCTGATAAATGCTAGAATAAATGGATTCTTGCTTTTCTCTCCTAAACAGGTTGCATCTGTCCCACAGACCTCAACCAGTAAAGCCAGGTTTCTCAAAGGTGTGATCCTACCAGCCTTGACTTCCCGATAAAACTTCTTTTCTCCATTTTACCTTGTTGTGTCCATACGTTGTTTTCCTCGAGCAGCACAGCTTTGCTGTGACTATTTATCAGTACTCCTGACCAACTAAAGCACTCCAAACACAGATCATTTTCCTTGGGCTGTGAATGAGTTCCTCAAGCAGGGCAATAAAAGGGATGAAGCTGAAACCAAGATTTCCTGAGATGCAGACCATCTATTTTGCTTTTGAATGTTTTAAATGAGCAAATGAATGTTATTCTTCATCAGTATGATTGACACTTGGAAAGCACATAGTACTGAGATCTCAAGGGAAATAAGTGCCTTTTCCTTTCCATTCTCAAGTGCCGAGGGGCACAGTCCCTTGGCCTGACCACACTCCACTGACTGACAATAAAAGATCACAACATCCAGAAAACCCCCCTGAATGCAGCTTTCCCTGGTGTGAATCAGCACAGCTCCCTGGCCTGGAGTGACAAGGATTTATAGCAATTGAGAATATAGACAGTTAAATTAATTTAATAAGCAACCACAAAAAGCATTGTATGTAATCATCTCAAATAATCTATAACAACAAAACCTGTATGCTCAAGAAAGTTGCTCGATGATACCGCAGATATATACATTTATACAAGCTAATTAAAAGAGAGCTACTGAAGCAGTAGAGAACATGTCTTTAATTGCTGGCAATACTCTGAATGGCCCATAGCCCACAAATGTATCTCTATCATAATCATACTCAACCCTTCTCCTCTTCAAAGCGTATCATAATTGTTTACTAATTAATCTTTAAGCTTTTGTACCACGCAGCATGTTTAGTTTTCTATAAACACTGACTACGCAGTTCTGGAGAAGAAAAGGAGGAGAGGATGATGTGTTAAAGAAATTACTACGTTTGCTGAAAGACTCACTACTTAGCATTTATTTTTATTAACATCTGTAGCATCCTGAGAGTCAACAGGGATCTATCTTAGTTCTACTCACGCAGCTAAAAATCCTGATTTACAGTCAAGTTCTAGGTAGCACTTTAACACAATACCTGCAGTCACAGTCACTGCCTACCTTATTAGATTGCACTCGGGCAAAACGCTTCAGGCTCATGCATCACTGAATCCTGCCTCTACTCAAAATAATGTGTACTTAAGGTTTTTCTCTTGCACAGCTGTAAATTCTACATGTTCTCATTACAAGCAGTGACATCTCTACTGCTAACACTAATAGGAAATGGACTAAGCCTTTCATTTTAAAGGAGAGAGTAGGTAAGGTTACCTGGCACATCCTGGTTTAGAACAAGGTATGACTGAAACAGCTGCAGCTGTTAAGGCTGATCATTTCCAAGCTTCATATTGATCTCAGGCTGAATTTTTTAGAGAGATTAAGTCATTTCTATAAATAAGGAGAGAGAATGTGCTGCCAGGTCAAATAACTCTATCATGGTCACAGTCAGAAATAACTTGACATTGCAGAGAGGAAGTAATGTTCTTTCTGGGGAAATCTGAATATGGCCAAACTGCAAAATAAGACAATTATTAGACTGAAAGTAAATTTTAGGGTTTCTGTGTCACATCCAACATATACTCCATCTTAAGTCAACATTCAGCATCAACTAATTGAAGTTAGGAAGTGCTGGAATTTCAGGCTGTTTAGGCAAGTTCTGTTTAGTTGCACTTCAGTTTTCACCAGGATGAATTTATTGAGATCACACATTTCTCCCCCACACCATGCTGCTCCACCAGGTACGGGCAAAAGGAAGTTTCATGTCTTTCTCCCTTGTTCTGAGATTAAACACAAATAAATTCTTAGGAGAAAGAAGTCACAGTCCTTGCTGTGTCCTTGTCTTCAGCAGAGACTGAAGCAAGGTATAAGAACTGAAATCACATACAGCCTGAGCCTAATGCAACACTTACCCTACATAAATAAAGTCACACTATTATGCAGTGACTAATGGAGTGTGGCTTTACAAAACAAAAAATCTAACCAGTTCTGAAGGGAGGAAGATTTTTATTTCTATGAATAGGACTTTTCAAGGGCATACAGCTGCTTGGGCAGTTACGTGTCTTCACACATGCATGTATGCAAGAAGAGAGAAGAGAAAGATTTCAGTAACCCCACTGCCACTTTTGGATGATATTGTGTTCATGTGCTGCTAAAGCTGATGATGTGCCAGTATGAACCAGTTCATCAGATGGGCACAAGCTCTCTCTGTTCTCCCCTATGAAGGTGGCAGATAAAAGACAAGGCATTCAAGTAGCTGACAGGGTAACCTGTAAGTGCCTGTCCTGAGCAATCTACTTGTCAGCTCTCCTGGCTAAGAGAGGAGACGTGTGCCATAGCTGTCAGCTTTGTGTCATCTTTCCTCTCTGCCTTTCATCGTCCTTCATCCCATGAATGGAGGTTTTATTTGACTTTCTTTTTTTGGCCAAGTTAACAGGAGGAGCTCCTTTGTCCCACTGCCCTAATGCATCTTGCGAGCGTGCAAATCTGGCCAGTTCCAGGAATGGCTAAATGAGGAACAGGACAGAAGACATAAGGAAGCCATCACCATTCAACAGGGACACTGAGGCCTGGAGGTGCAAATTCACATGCTACTCTCTAGGTGAGCTAACGCAGAATCCTCCCTTTGGGGCACTACAATACACTGACCACCACACACAAAGCAGTGTAAAAAAGACAGGGCTCTCCTTTTTCCCTTTGCATGATTCCAGCAAGCACCACTTCATTACAGCAAGTATAAATGCCTGCAAAACGAGGGAATCTCAAAGCTGCTTTTATTTAACAGTGGCATCAATAACATCACAGATGAAATCAGCTTCCAAGTCTGACATAGGAAATCCCTGCACCTAGTCCATTTCTGTACTTGTCCCTGGCAGAAGCTGTCTAACCCAGGTATTCCCTGCTGTTAGAGATACTTGTGGCTACAATGAGCAATTAAATAGACATCTTTTCATGCAAGACAAAGAGCTAACTCCTCAACATCCACCACAGTTATCTAACAGAGCATGTCAGAACGGCTGATGAAAGTCTCAGGCTTTGCACAGAGAAGTCCACTTAAAACAATAATGAAGTCTTTAGACAAAGGACATCTCCTTGACTGTCCAGAAATGTCAATACACACACATGTACGCAGGAAAGAGACTATGGAACTCCTGTGCCATGAAGAGCCATGAAAGATCAAAGATTAAAGTAGTGCTAGAGACTGGTAAGAGCACACATTTAATTTTGGAGAAATAGTATAGCTGTGGTTGGAAGAAGACATGTGGAGAAGGAGGAGGAACATTGTCAGAAGTGTAATTCAGGAAGCATGGCACACCAGGAAAAACAAAGCATCAGCAGCTGGAACTACCACTCTGATAAGAGGCCATGGTAGCTCAAGCAGATGCAGTTTATTGTCAAACAGATTCTAATGAAGTGTCTCAATTTAGAAACGTCAACAGAATTCTACTTTGATCAAGAATATTTCATCATTCCCAGATCAAAGTTTTTTTTCTGAACTTTTTATTCCCTTCCTTTTATATCCATGTAATATCAGATTTAAAGGTATATAAACTTTGACTCCTTGCTCTGACTCAAAATGGAAAAGATCTAACTGTGAAAATAGCCCTCCTCTGAGCACAGGGGTCAACCCAATAACATGCAGAGGCTGCTTCCAACCTGCATTAGTCTTCAGTTCTCTGAAGGTAAATGTCAAAGTAAATATTGAAATGTAGCTCTGAATGGAAATTCCAATTTCTCTTCATCTCTCCTGCTGGTTTCTGGGAGGCAGCAGGTAGAAGCACATCAAGCTCTCCTCTCCTTTTCAAATATTCAGTAGCTAGCTGACATTTGCTCCAGTGTTTGAGAACTAAGCAAGGAAGTCCAAGCCCATTCTGCTTTCAAACATAGACAAACTACAAGAACAGAAAAAGGAGAATTAAATGAGAGAAAGCATTTGCAAGATCCTTTGGAAAGGCAAGTGTTCAGGTGACAAACAGCTCTCAGTTTTTAAGAGTTAGTTGTCAAAGATGCAAGTTCCTGCATGCTGGGCTCTGGGCTTTTTTGAACCATCCATTAGAGAGATGATTTTTTAGATAACTAACATGACATTTGCTAGATTCATCCTGGTCATTCTGCTTGGGTGTTCCACCCCTCCTCTCACCCTGCATCAGCCTGGCCGCCTCTGCCCACACATGCTGCCATTCTCTCCAGGGGAACTCTGCTGGTGTATTTCACAGTGATTTGCACAACAGAGCATCACTCTTGATACCTTCTAAATACCACCGTAGCCATCACTGCAACGTCAAAAGTTCAGAAACAACAACGAAGTGAAGTAAAAAGAGCATTTTACCTATCTTTGATATAATTATCATTCCCACCTGCAAAACTTACACTACCTGAACACCTTGTAAGCTTACCCAGTCAGGGGAGTTAGGCACAGAGGGTCTGACCAGCAGATCTGCAAGGTATTTATAGTCCCTGGAATGCCCTTTGGAACTGACTTTCCCAGAATCATCCCAAATCCTAGAGGAAGTCTGGGACTATGGAAGTTTGGAAGTGTAACGTTTTCTAAACTTTCTAAATTTTTAAAGGAAAAAATGTTTGTGGGGGGAAAAAACATCTGGTTTTGAAAATAACTCTACATCACTCCTGCAGCAAGATTTCTAATGGAGTGAAAAGCATACTAAGATTGAGGGCTTTTTTACATATCAAATAACGCTTTACATAAAGTATAAATCATTGACTTTTATTATCAGAGTAAGATAATTCATAATCAGGAGAAAGTGAAACTAAAGTATTATAACATAACTGATTTTTTACAGATACCTGCTCACTGTTTTAAACAATAAAGGCCATAGTTGGACCATAGCTGATAAATGCAAAACATTCTTAAAAGATAATATAATCCTACTTAATACATCATTATTACTTGGCAAGAAAACAAACAAATGGAGTGGTTTTATCACAGCACTTGCATTTGATCAAGAGCACAATAATCTCATTCAAATCAACACCATAATTAGAAAGTAATTGCTGTATAATCAGACATCAAACAGACAAAATCACCCTGGGTGTTTCTCACAAAATGACTTGGTATCAGTTTAATTCTACTCCCTTTGGAGGCTTTACTCAAAAGATGACAGTACTGAGACTTCCTGAACCCCCTTTCCTAATTTTTTTTTTCCTTACAGCAAGAGGGGAGATGGAGAAATCCAGTGTCAAACAGCCTCCGACCCTCAAACTGGCATCAGTGCATGGCACGGGGGACCACAGCACATCGCTGCTCTCTGCTGCGGCACCAGAAACCCACGCGTGCCCAGTTTAGCACTGTTCCCCAACTTCACACCTTAAATACACACAGCAGATGTAGAGGCTGGCAGACTGCAGCACCATACAGAGAAGCAGTAAAGAGTGGCTAATACAGGAAAAGTATCTAAGCCTCTTGCCAACTGGATGAGGGATATTCCCCTGCAGACACGGTATGGAAGCTCAGGCTTCCTAGCACCTTATCCAACACTGTGTGCTCCCAGCACAGGACCCAGTACAAGTAAGTTTTTTGACGATGCATGGTATGCAAAAGCTTTCCAGCACTCCAACTGTTCCTTCCCTCTCTCTTTAAATAAAGCACTAGTGGGCAGCAAAATGCTTGTGTGGAGCCAACTTTTATCCGTGGTCTCTTATTCTTGAGATCAACACAAACTCAGCCTGCAAGCCCTTTCCTCGGTTTCCATCAGGCTGAGCAGCAAAGCAGAAACCACAGTAGGTGCCAGTGTGAACTCCAGTCAATTGTTACACACAAAGAGACGGTTCTACATGAAAAACCTTTTGTACTGTGCATCAAATAGCCTTGTAATAATCATATCTTTTTCTCTGAAGAGCCTCAAAGCAAACTATTTCAAAGGCAGGAAGAAGTGAATACCTGAAGCTCTCTAATTACAGAGTCTGAGATATGCACAGCAAAGTATTAAAATAAATGATATAGGTGAATTATCAGAGAAGAGAGTGGGGTTGATAAACCATATTTAGTATACTAATCCTGAATGTTTGTTTTGCATTCTTTGAGCCTTTTAAGATGACAGGTTCTGATCAACTGCTTCCCTTAGAGGTTGGCAGCTTTCCTGCTCTAGCATTTAATTTCTGTTTGATGTTCTCTACTTTGTGTCAATGTACAAACTACTGTTAAGATATATAGCAGTGATTAAAATAATTCATCCATCTGGTTATAATTAAAGACCTAGTTAAACGTAATGACAACTAGATCTAGCAAAGCCAGCTCTCATCTTTTAAAAGGGCTGTGTACATTCAAAAAATAATGCTGTAAATGGGTGACAGACTATTGCAACGTGGCCATTAAATTCAAGTGAATTAATTAAACTTGTTTCATAAAAAAGTCTTAATGACATTTACTGGCAAGACAAGTAAGGCAGAAATTGCAAGTATCCGCAATTGCTCCCTACAGTATCTCCCTGCCTCCGGAAGGCCCCAGCAGACCCCTCCAAGCCCCATGGCAGATACTTGAATGGAGGCAAAAGGGTTTTATGAATTTGCTCTCCCATAAGGGTGGTGACTGCTTGAGTAACAAACCAAACAGTATTCACTGTAAGACAGTAGGATGGCTAAAGCTGGATGCAAACTAGTACTTACTCTGCTGACCTCAATGGCAAACTGCAATTTTATGTCAATACTGGCTGGTATCCAACTAAGGAAGATAAACACACAGAGAGTACAAATATACACACACGACTACTTTGGGCATCACGAACACTCATCTTCTTGAATGAGAAATATTTGTATCAGAAAACCCATCAGAACCACGAAGCTAGATAAAGATTAATTAGTCTAATAGAACAAAAAAAGGCCATTCCCAATCAGCTGGAAAAGCTGGCATTCCACTTTGTGGGTCTTCTTGCTGAAAACAGGCAAGATGTCCTACTTATGCAAAATTTTGTCTGTTGTGGCAGAAAAAGCACAGATTTTTCCATCAGGATCATAAGTAAGACCAGGATCATATTCAGAAGCTGGACTATGAAAATAACTGATTTTGATTTTGCAGCAGTCTCTAAACACTGGAGAGCATTGTTTTGAATCTATCCAATCCAAATATCTTTCAAAAATCCCAGCAAAGTAGAAAATTGGAATTACTTAGTTTGGGTCCAAACTAAACATTAACTTGATCTGAAGTGATTGCTTTATTTCAATTTTGAAGTGTTTTAAAGGGGCAATTTTGAAATGCAAACCCCATTGAATTGTTAGATTTCAAGATCTACTTGATTTGGGTGATTTTTTATGTTTTAATAGAGGAACAATTTGGCAAAAGTTACATACATATGTGAAAATATTAACCATAGCTAAATCTGCGTTTTTTGCTAAAAAACCTTGTTTCCATTGAAAACTTTCAGCTAAGCGAGGAGTTGGGAGTATTTTTCAGGTTTCAACAGTCACAAAGAGATTCTTGCCTGATTCAATTACACCTTTTCAATGAAATCTATAAAAAATGTATGGTCTTCGCAGAACACCAAGGCAGTAAAAGAACCCAATCAAAATCTTACCCACTTATCTTTGTGAAGCTATTCTAAGGTGTGAGCAGTGAAGTCTCCCTCCAATCCCCACCTTCAATTCTCATTCCAGGTGTAAAACAAGACATTGACGGTGCTTAAAGCTTTTTCTCCGTTTGTCTTGCTTACAATTTAAAAAAAAAAAAAAATATATCCATACATAAAGCTCTACTTTCAGCCTGTGTCTTTCCTTTCTGCTCTTCAAATCAATACACTACTGATTGATTAGTCCACATTACCTAATTGATAAAGCTAGCAATTCATAGTAGAAATAGTGATCTTTTTACATCGTCGCAATAAGCTCCTGATTCTACTGTTAATTTGCTTTAAAGGTTCTTGCAAACCAATTTTATTTTAGGACAAGGCTCTCAAGTGGGTCTGGGTTTTTTCTTTGCTTTATACACATATTTTAATTCTTTTTTTTTTTTTTGAACTAGAAGACCGTGAACAATCTGTGCCACTTTTTCTTCTTCAATAGATCCTGAAGTTTTCTCACTTCCACACATCTTTTGTGGTTGCAATTTTTAGTGAAGTGCCCAATATTATGATATAAAATTGGCAAACCACGATCCTTTTCTGACTCAAATTCACTCTATGGATCACACAGTAAAATTACAGTCTTTTGCAACGCAAGCGCCTCTATTTCTATGTCTGGTCTAGGTCCAGAAGTAGTGAAACAAAGGCAGCTGTTAACATTTTCAACTGGCCAAGTGAAAACCTGAAGACTAAGAAATCTCCTGAGAAGACCCAGAGTCATGAGATTTCCAGTTAGATAGCCAGACCAACTTTCAATGACCTTTCCAAGAGAACTGAAAACGTCTGGCCACTTGTCAAAACTGAACATCCAACCCTATTGCTGAAGGAAACCCAGAGTAAGAGATAGCCAAAGCAATATCAAAGGCATGAAATCCACGAGATATAAGTAATACAGTTGTTTTGGGAATAGCCTTTTCTGCATTGCACGCTCCATACTGCTTCATAATTATATGCAGACACACTAGTTCCTGTTCTGCCCTAATCATGATATCACAGTACTTACTGCCTTGAACATACAACCTCGGCATCCCCTTTCAGATATCTCTTAATAGGCTAAAACTGATCCAAAATGTCAAAATATTACAGGAGAGACCAAAGGGAGAGTTGCCAATACCAAGAGAGAGTAATTCTTCCATCAATCCTCCTCTTGCCTCTCTCTACATTGTAGCCATGACCTCCACCTCCCAAAATTATTTCATACTATTGAACATGAACAAGGATTTAAAAATCTAGGTCCTAACCCTTCCAGACCAGAGGAGGTTCATAGCCTATGCTAAGTATAACCACTCTTAGCAGCATAAACCTATTCTCTAAGCTGTAAGCCAACATACCCAGCACCTGGTGATCACTGAGCACCTGGATTTGGGATCTAGAATAGAGACGGTCCTGGAGGAACATCCAGAGATGGGAGAGAAGTAAGGAAGGTACGTAAGGTGGTATGTTCATTAGAAGAGCAGCACTAGGGGAAAAGAGCGGGGTTTGTGGGCACACCAGTCTGAATTTCTATACCTTTGTGACATCGTCCCACTAGAATTGATGCTTTAAGTGCAGAGACAAATTATCTGCTGTGGGAACTAGATTCAGGGCCTGCTACTGTCAGTTCTCCAAAAGTAGACACCCTCATTCCCTGTGTTGCTCTCAGAGTCCAGAGCAGCTGCTGGGCTTTGACCCATTTCTCACTGGTAAGCATTCTATTCTGCAAAGCCCCAAAGTTCAGGGCTCCACGCTCTCATCCAGGGTAAATATCTCCCCAAAGACTGATGCCAACACAAATCAGATATCATTAGGAAGTGACATCAGGTGAGCAGGGTTGCATTTAATTCTGGAGGTATCATACTTTACAAGGTGAATTCATGTTTAGCCTGGACTTTTGTAGGATACATGCTTTCCTGCAATCATACCATCTGACTCAAAACTCCCAGGGTGAGGTTCATGTCTCCCGACGTTGACACTCCAGTCCAATCTGCTCTGTGATTCTTATTATTTATGACAAAGCAACAAACAGAGGCAAATGGACAGATAATGAGAAGTATGTGATACAACTGAACAATAGTGCTGTCTCAGCAGGGAACAGGCAACTGCTACAAAGCACTGGCTGTTACTCTGGACACCCTACCTTCTGCAATACAACAGACCTGCATTCAGGGGACTCTCCATAAACCTACCTTCAGCCATGAATACAAATGCTCTAGGAAACTGATTCTTTTCAACCATTCCAAGACCAGATGTTTTTAATTTATCTCACCATTCAAAAATGAACCACTTGAATTTGTAATTTTTAGTCCAAACAAAAGGCTCTATATTTTGGGGCCGAGGTGGAGGGAGGAGGGGAAATCTGGCTCACCCTCAGCTACTGCAGAATTGACCAGCACAGAAATCAGGGTTAATGTGTAGGAGAAACTGGGAACCTCAGCTGCAAAGCAAGGCTTGAATCCCCTGCAGTAGCTGCTCTACACCCTCCTCCTTGGATAAGAAGGACCACCATAGGCTTCCATTGCAAACCCTTCTTCACAGTTATTTCTCCTGTCTCTCCAAGTCCAGCACTATTTTGCTCCACATGAGGTGCCATCTAAATTATCTTACTTAGATTACCGTCTGGAACAGCAAAAGATATCCCATCTGCTAATTTTTATTACAGCAAATTGAAACCAGTCATTAGGATTTATCAAATCTAAAGGGAACAGATATTTTCAGGAAGCTTTTTTATTGGCAGTCTTGATGTAATTAAAAATGAATTATGTTCGGGAAGTAGGACAACATGGAAATGTATGCCGTTCTCCTACAAGTCTACAGAAGATGGAGACAGTGCCTGCATTTTATTTGCCCAACCATGCCTGCAGTAAGGCTGACTCTTCAGCCAAGCTTGACAAATCTGTGGCACCTCTCAGTGCTCCCCAACACACAGCTCACACCATTGGGCCACCCCAGGACACACACACTGGGGAGACAGGGTTACAGCATTCAGTAGTTTTGACCACCATCCTTCCTCAGTATGACACCAAGGAACTGCCATCTGAAGTAATTCACCAACACCTCCACCAGACCCTGTTACTGATGGAAATTCAGCTGGACCTTTATCCTCACACCCCCCTCCTTTACGCAATTCCTATCTCTTTCTTCACAGGACCTCCTCATCAAAATCTCCTTGGCACAACCTAAGTTGGTCTTCTATCACCGCAGGAAGAAAAAGCTCAGCGCAGAGGCAATTTGTACTGCAGAGCATACATCATTTATCTAGTCAACGCATGCATCTGGCCAGGGTTTCTTGGACTGCTTTACAGAGCAGTGGACGCTGTCCAGAGCTCTCTGCTCAGTGTCCCTGACAAGATGGCCATCAAAGACTAGGTTAGGGGTCAGTCACCCAAAGCCATTAGCACTCCAGAGTGATTGATTATCATCATGTGTGGTCTCAATCAAGAGCCAGTAATGAGCTGCATTCATTAATCCCATTTATATGTTTGAATAGTCCAGTCTTGAATTTCAGGGAATAAAAAGACTGCATACTGAGATTGGCACATTGCACTGCCCAGCAAATATAAGGAAGTCACACAATGGATTTGCATATAATTCCATATTTTGAGAATTTCAGCCCAGGTATTTCCAAATATCAAGCAGACTGGCTCCACAGCATGATCTGCACACCTCCAAGCAGCCTCGAGTTGCAAGCTCTGTACTATAGTTTCATCTGCACTTACTTATTTTTACCTTTTTCTTGCACTTTTAAAATCCCTTTTTATGAAAAGAGCTATATCCAGTGTTACATCCACTCCAAGTTTCTGTTCCTTTTTTGGACCATTATGGGTTTTCTGTTATTTTTTGTTTGACGACCCCTTATTTTTTTTCCTATAATCTACATCAAAACCCATATGTTCTGAATATGCCAGCACCACCCCCGATTGTCTTGTCTTCCTTAAGCCATTCCCCTCTGACAACCTTCTGCACAGAGCCCCATCAGCGAGTAGCTTGACTCCATGCCCTACCTCAGACACCATTTTGAATGGGTCAGACCTTCCATCATCTGCTGAGCCCTATGTATGAATCCAGGCTCCTTTTGCTAGCATTAAAGTCGTACTTTCCTGCTTCCCCTCCCCAAAGATCTCCTTAAGGAATTATAAAAATAAAGGGTGAAATTCTGGCTCCACTGAAGTCAATGGGAATGTTGCCACTGACTTTAATAAGGCCAGGACTGACCTCAGTACTCAGAGCTCCAGCACAAGGCTTCATGTCTCACAGAAGAACGAGGGGGTTTTCAGTTTCACCACTTTTTTTGAAAATAATCCATGGATTCTCAGTGAGGACACCTTCAATTTATTTAACTCTGTCAGAAGACATTCATATTGATAAACTCACTGACCAGAACAGAAGAAACATACCAGATCTCAAATCCCTTGCAAAATACAATAAATTTGAACCAGTTAACTCTCAAGTAGAAACCATATTATCTGAGAAGATGGCTAAGTTGGAAACTGCACCCACCTTCGGTAACTCAAGGAATAAGCTAATTGCATGGTTGGCTGTCAAGAAGCTGTCACAACTTTTCTCAGAATAAATTTAATACACGATGTAAAAAATAAAGTTCTTTCAAGGTGGACAGTTTGAAAAAGGTAAGATGAGCTTTTTTTTAAGAGGGTATTAGTTGGTTAAAAATAGATCTGAATAATAAATGCCTTTATGTGCTCCCAGGCGCCCTTTTGTAGAAGTGTTTTTAGCATTTCATGGGGGAAGGGGGGGGGGATTTGTACCAGTGAAAGGTAGTGGTATTCAGCTTCTCAACTGCGAAAGAACAGTAGTATGCTAAAGGTGACCAGCAAATAATTGTTTAAGCAATTAAGTAACTTTACAATTATGCACTGAAATCTAAAACAAATAAGGTAAAGGCAATATTGACTGCACAGTAAGTTTAAATATACCTTTATTTTTCTTTTGCAAATCCCTTGAAGACCAGCATCAAGATCTCCTTCCATGTGATGCCACAATATATGTTGTGCTGACGCTGTGATGCCACAATGACCTACTGGAAGCAATCTGCTGGGGTAGGCAAACGCCATGCCCAACACTTAATATCCTTATTTCACACCCATAACCCAGAACAAGGAATTCTTTATTTCTTCAAAGGAAAGACCATCTCTGCGGAACACTCTGGCTAAAAGCAGAAAGCTAGGAAATGCCTGGGTAATGCCCAGTGGATGTTAAGATGAAAAAGCACCCTATAATGGCCCTGCAAAGCACTGTTCTGTTAGCAGAAGGAGCAAGAGGAACCAATATCCTGAAAATGCTACCTCTAACAATCTCTAGGAAAGGCAGGATTAGGCAGAGGCACAAGCCCCAGATTTTCTCATGGGGCAGGAAAAGAATTGGAAAGATGTAGGTTTGTAAAATTAAAAATACGAATTTAAAAAAAAATAGAGACAGAAGGGAAGACTTTGTGATTTTTCCATAGAGAGACAGTAGTAATATTCTGAGGAATTTTTTCCACTAGGATTCAGTGATTGAGGAAATCACCCAGTACAAGGTTTTCTAGACTGAGTTACCTGCTTCTCTGGATACATGGGAATAACTGGTCATTCTTCAGAAAGAACCAGGCGACGAGTTATCAACACTGACACCCGGCTGTTGCCTTCAGACCCATAGTCTCAATGCAAAGAGGTGAACTTAGCCCAGGAATTCAAGAAAGGTCGAACAAGGCAAAGTGAACACAGCAGCTGCAGGTGTACAGCAGGCCACAGCCTGGCTGTATAGCCTCAGGTAAACTGACTAGCAGCAGGACAGGCTTTCCTTTCACCACAGCCTTCTGAACCCCGTTGCTGGGAAAGAAGTTGCTGGAGCTATGCTGGTATTGCTGAAAGAAGGTTTTGCCTATGGTTTTTCTGATCCTCTCTGTTCCATGAATGAGTTTAACAGCTACACGTGAGTGTACAAATAAACAAGTATTTCTAAACATACATCCTTATTTCATTAACTCAGAGAGACTACAGGAACTGTAGCCTCCCCATCTTCCTAAGCCCACACGGCAGTTGCTGATTAAAACATAAATACGTAGCAGAATCCACGAGTTGAGAGGGCGAGTTGAGAGCTATACCCCCTCCCCTCTGGCTGGGCCATCTACCAGGGATCTCCCTTCTTGGGAACAGACTTGCAAGGCCCCAGGTTACAGCTATTCCATTCCACATTCATATAAAATTCACTCTAACGTGTAACATTTGAGAGCTGTGATGACTTAGTGCTCCATTTATTGGCAAGTGAGCAAATAAGGAGATGGACAAAAAATGCATACACAACCCTACCTCAAACACGGGAAAAGAAAGCACTACTAAAAAGCATGCTGACAAAAGGTCTTAACTGCAACAGGATAGCAGTTTAATGAATGAATCTGTGTAAGAATTCACCACTCACTGGCTCATGTCTGGAAGAATATCTATCACACTCCCCTAAGTACAATTCAGTTGACTCTTTAAAAACTCATATGGTGAGGCCATACCACAGACAGTACGAGCTCAGCCACTTTGGAGGACAGCACTTGTATTGACTCACATCACCGAGTTTGGAGTTCATACAGGCCTTTTAACTTTAAAAAAAAAAAATAACATATCACAAATGGCACTTAGAAAGCATGAGACTTCAATACCTGCAGTATTTTTGTGTTTTCTCAAACTCAGTTCACAGCACCCCCAAGGAGATAGCTGCCTGCAAGCTTTACCTTCAGCAGCAAACACCCTGGCATGTGTCACTGCTACACAGTTACTTCCTATCAGCTGAAGAAAAAGCTTGGAAGAAGCAGGCTCCAGCTTTGCATTCATAGGGAAAATAGAGATTTGCTGCTTCAAAGGTATGTGAGAACCAGAGAAGTTGCTCAGAATCACCTCCCTCACATCAGCCAGAGAACTAGGAAGAAAAATTAAAGGGCCAGTGGAGAGTACATGGTGATAAAACTTTGACAGCAATATAGAACCTCGTCCATACAGCAGCTCAGATAGGCTTCTGCAAAGGAACAAGTTCAGCAGAGGTGAGTTCAGAACTCACATCTGGTTGTTTGCCATTTCTTTCATCTTATTCTGCTCAACTTGCTCCTCAGCAATCAGTCAACAGCTCTGGCAGTGGAAAGACAGACCATCACCTTCTAAATTCAAGAAAGCCCAGGAGAGGGAAAAAAAAAAAAAAAAAAAAAAAAATCGATTCTCAACCTAAGTAGTTTCAATTTTACCCTAAAACCACCAGTCTGCAGTTGAAAGGAACTTGGTTACTTGTAAAAACGACTGAAAGGAAGTGTCTTCTGTCTTCACTGTTTCCAACTACTTTGGGCATTTTAATGCTAATCAGCAAGTATCATCCTGAAACAAGTTTTTCAGTCATCTTCACTTGCTGTCCTTTGGTTCCTGTCACAAAGCAGACTCAAGGCACAAGAACTGAATTCTCTCTCATGCATCTAAACCAGAAGATGTGCTGTTCAAGGATGTTAAGTCTATGGGTCCATACAACATCCACAGTGAAACACTTGAGCCATGTGCACCATGGACATCTGTTCTGCGGCATTGATTTGTCTGCAGATGCTCTACCTCCCAAATGCAGACATAGCTGTCAAGGCTAAGAGACAAGTGTGCTATAATTTAAACACCAAATAATAGAACAGGGCAAGGCCCTCTTCCTGATGTAAATTTACACTGTTTTCATAAGACAAAGTTCTGAGATTTTATTTAATTTGGGTTTTTCTCTTTAAACAGTCTTGTAACTGGCTCTACTGGTGTCCAACTAAGACAGTCTGCACAAACTTAAACTCTGTAAAGCTAAAAAGATGAAAGTTTGTAAATATGATTATTTTGATACGCATTCCTCTAATTCATCTTTTTAAAAAGTCACGAATCTTCTGTTTCTCAAAGCTCAGAGATACAAGAAAATGAAACGCAAATCCAGAAACTTCCTGAGTTCTGGACCTTATAAAGTGGTTCCTACAACTTATATCATTGTTCATCAGGATTCAAAGAAGTCCAGCAGGATACGGGATGGAATTGACTCTTGTTTGTTTCCAAATTTATAATGCTGCAATTAAAAATAATTTTTTAAAAATTGTTAACAAATAAAAAGGCATAAAAGGGTAAGATGCTCTCCCTAGTTAAACACTGGTCTTTCCACTCCTATCTGAAAGATGTTGCAAATCTATAGGATACAGATTTTCTAGACAGCAGCAGGAGTTTCTGAAGCAATTTTTGTTCCATAGTGGAATCAATTGATATTTAAAAGATTTACAAAAAACATTTCTTATAAAAATTTAGTGATAAAGTGTTTACAATTTCTGAAAAACTGTTACTTTTTTGTCCTTTCTTGTTGTTTCAAATTACATCTAATATCAGTGTTGCTGACTATTTTTTCTGTTTTACTTTTCTTTTTCAGCTTTCTCAATTATTTTTTTAAGTTTCCTAGACTTTTGTTTTCTGAAATGTTTTAATGCTCTTGTTCAATTGCATCTAGTATCAATAAAGGAAAAAAAAAAAAGTAGAACTAAAACATCAAAATTCCACAAGATTAACATTCATTTTAATGAAAAAGGACAAAGTGTTGTTTCTAATCTAGTAAGAAGGCTGTCTTTCATCACAAATGTTTTGAACAGGAAATATGAACAAGATATAGTGACAACATTTAATTTTGTCTTATCTAGCTTTAGTTCACATAATGCTTAACATATTAGAACAAAACAGTTTCCAGAAGAATTATTAGTGTTGGTGGAATTAAACTAGTCCTAGTCATTACGGGAATAATAAAAATAATACTAAATAAAAAAGATGCGTGTTTATATCTAAAGGTGTTTCTACAAACTTATTACAGTTAAGTATTTCACAGGCCTAAAAAGTGAATTATTAAATTAAGCTTGTTCTACTCTTCGATAACACATATCATTGAAGAAACATCTAAACTAAACTACTAAGAACTTGGAGAAGAAAGCTATAGCAGGGCATTGACCTCTTATGAAAATGCAGAAGTAAAACATAAGGATCATGTTTACTCTGCTTGAATTTCCTGTCGACACTGTTTATTATTGAGCAATAAACACACTTGGATTGTAGAGATATATCTTTAGAAGAGGTATTAAGAATCAAACAGTTTCTGTAAATCTTCTGAGTGGTATTAACATTGAGATTTAAACAAGGTTCCACACATAACACGCATTTGATCATTTAACAGGTCCATGTCCAAAATATTTCTGGCTGCAGATGTACAGTCAGTATCTGATTCTTCCACTTAACTTAGCCAAAATGCTGAGATTTAGTCTTATTTTAACTAAACATATCCTAAGTTATTTTTATATGCGTCTCTTGGGTCTCATTTTCACTGAGGCAAATTTCTGCTGTGGTGAGGGGCTATAAATGTTTCTTTCTTCCATTTCCCCTCATTTATCCCGCTTCATGGCATTATCTGATAAAAATGCTGTGGACACCCTCACTCCTTCATGCACAACATAAACAAAAGGAACATCAAGAAAATGCACCCCCACCACTGTTCCAGCACTGCAGTTACAACTGGTTGGAGTCCTGAGGGCGATTTACTGCACCAAGCGGTGACATTGAGAGAGTTAGGGCTAGATAACATTGTTTCCTCAGCACTAAGCCCCCACAAAACCTCATCCATTAGCATCAGCACACATGCATGATCCACCAGAGCCTGTATCAGGGAATGATCTAGGGAATATTTCTCCAGGTTACTCATTCTAATTGTTAAGGGCCATTGTAAGAATCAAAATGTCTCTGTTCTCCTGTCAAAAGAACAACTTGGGAGAAAACACATTTCAGACTAAAAGAAATGTGTCATTACGTTCACAACTGGCAATTTGTTTGTTCTATTTGAGAGTGCTTCTTTACTTTAAGAGCTGTATGTATTAAGTTTAATTGAGCCTGATCTTGGAACCCCATTTAAAACAAAGCCTAAACATTTCATGTAGAAAATGCTGAAATGACAGCTTTCACTTCACTCATTTTTTCCAGGGTGGGAAAGTTTGGGTGAAATTGTTTGCCAAGGTTGACTGCAAACAGTTTCAGTCAAACTGAGTCTGATTTTTCAGCAAATAAACCAGAGGAGTGAGTATTTGTTTTGCCTATCTGTAAAAATAATATTGGCAATTTCAACATAAATATTTTGTCAATAGCTGATAAAATACAACATATGTGGAGACATGATGGACACGGCCTTGCTTTCACAAGGGCCTTGGCCATATGGGAGTGCATGTGTACTGGTGCTAATAAGAGAGCTAAATGCTTATTAACCCCTCCATGATGTTGTGCTTGTTCCCTATGGCGTGTGCCACAGCCCAAGGTGCCCATCAGTCTCCCTCTACCCAACTCCATACTGATTTACATCAGCGGGGATCCTGGCTCCAGGACCTTACTACCTGTTACGACTATCAGTTACAGTGCCCAGATACCACAGAAGTGGACTCTTCAAACCAGTTACACATGTAAGAATAGTATCTAGCAAGTGTGTGTATACAGCTAACCTTCTCCTGCTCCTCAGAAAGTCAATGTTCAGAGCAAACCCCTCCTCTGACTTGTCAACACACGCTGCCTCTCCGCTTGCCCTTTTGAGATTCCAGGCCTGACGGAAGGTGATGGGAATTGAACTTCAGCTCTCAAGAGCACCTGGCTTTGTTATCTCTAAGGGCCCAGGAAGATTTCAGGCACTATCACTCCATGCCATGTCCTGACACTTGACTCACAAAGTGGCACTGGTGTTGGCTTACCTCCAGGCTGTAGATAGCAACTGTCAGCAGCGAGGTGAAAATGAATGGGAGTGGAACAGAAGCTGAGACCCTACTGCTTCTTTTGGGAAAACACTGCATCTGAGATTGCTGAGAAGTCCTCTCTCTTCTGATTCTCTCTGAAAACATCAAGTTATTTGCTACACAGAGTCCAGGAGGTTGAGTTCACACGTGCTTTCTTAGTTCATTATCTCTGTTGGTGGCCACAACAAAATAAAAAAAGAGTCAATACTAAATAAAAACTGATGGATTTCATAACAAGGCTCTAGGTGGATCCCAGAAACACAGCACGTCTTGGAGCTACAGTACGTGTTCCAGGTATCAGCGAAAGCAGGGATGTTCCCCATTTTCACCATGCTATTTGATTCTTCTTCCAGAAGATAAGCGTACTTATTATGTACAGATATATTCTGTATTTACTATTCAGAATGAAGAGACTGAAAGTCCATAACAACCTAGACAGTGTAACAAATCACAACTGATAATTTGATTTGTTTTGAATACACTTGAGCCAGCAGCTATAGCCTAATGATAATAGCATGACATCTCTCTAGAAACAGATACCAGACTACTAAACTGATCTTCTCCCCATTGTTGATACTTGCCTGTGTTACGTGCATAAGACAGATGTAGGAATGCCCTAGGAAGGAGGGAGATACCACTTTGAATGAGAAACCAGATAACAGTGAAGAAAGCAGCTGCTTTAGAGAAACTTCATTGCTTCTAAAGTATTCAGAACTGTAGAGGCATTTAGTGTTTGCTCTTTTATCAGTGCAGCTGCAAGTGATAATTCAACCTCCAAGTGGTCTGTGCTTTTGTTCTGTTTGAATTGAAAAATGCCCTAACAAAAATCCTTGCTTTGTATCGGGATTATATGCTTGAAAAGAACTGAACAAATTGCATTTAAAATGATCAAAATGATCCATTTTCCTTACCATGTTGCTAGCAGACAAAGGTTGATATTTGCGCATCAAATTCTACCACTATCAATATTACTGCCTGATGCAAGTGTAGTGACACAGCTTTATCAGTCAAATTCCAAGACAGAATCGCCCAAAAGACAGCTATCTTTATTATCCTCAGCTCACAAACAGCAGTTGCCAGTGTCACACACTGACAACACTTCACTAGACATCCTAAGCATCTTTATCATCCCAATATCCCAAAATAGAATGTCTTTTGTGTCCTGATGTCTCCACGAGACTACACTTACAAGTTCTGTTTCTCCTTTACCAAAGAAAAAATAAATCCAAAAACCCAAAACCCCACGCTGTTTCAAACTACAACACCATAAACACTACCACTCTCACAGCCTCAGTCCTTGTAACATCCCAGTGCCCTACAGAGCAGCCAGCAAGGCAGCTCCAGTAAGGATCTTCATGTTGGAGACAGAGACTAAGACCTGGCTTCTTGTATATTTAGGAACCCCATTCCCACTGAAAAATCGAGCCTTTACCCTAGATTGAATTAAATTTCACCTTTTGTGAAAGTGGTACCACTGCATATGTAGACAAGAGCTCTCCTGCTGAAGAAAACTACACACACAACATAAAGTTGGTACTGTATCTTGAGTTGTAGTGATCTGAACTCACTGCCCACCCCAAGGAAACAACACAGCTAGTGTTAGGGAGCTGTATTTAGACAAGTATTTGAGTCCATGGAGAGACCCAGCAGGAAAAACATACTGACAGACACACCTACTGGATGCTCCCCATTTCCCAAACAACAATTTTCCCCAACAGAAATGTTGATTTAAACTATTCATGCTAACGTGAGTGCAGGATAAGGTTATGTGATTCTTGGAGCCACCACATCAGGTCATGAATGATGTAGTAATGAAAAGAAAATTCCTTGCTCATTGCACAGTAAATAAAGACAGGATTGTGAAACCACTCACTGCCATGCTGAGCTCTGCCCCTGTGTATGCACAGAGTAAGGTTTGCAGAAGAGCCCAGCACAGAGGATGAAGGAGACTTTTGAACCATCATCTCACAGTCATTCCTCTAAAAACTGCTGAGTGCTACGCACTATGATAATCTGATTATGAACATGAGTTCTGATATTTATACCCTTGCTTCAAAATCCAGGCACCTTACCTGTTCACAGAAACTGATGTCCCCTTAAATTCTGCTGTGCCATGCCAGAAACCACCAAACCCTCTTGGGAATTACCCTGGGGCATGATGAAATACCCTCCCCATAGGCTGGCAAGCTTTAACTCTCCTAACCTCAGAGACAAATCCAAAGAGGTTAAGAGATAAGCTCATCATAACCCCAGGATTTCCCTGCTGAGCTACTGTACTAAAGATCTCTGTTGTGGAAGAAACAGAGACCACAGGGGAACAAACAAGACTTTTTGAGCCTAAGTTTCGGGAGTACTGAATATCCACAGTTCGCACTGACTTTGCTTAGAAGTAAAGGCACTCAACAGCTCTAAAAATCATAGTAAAGGGTCACCTCCTACACAGAGTTAAGATTATTTAGATTCTGCAGTTCCTCATATTATCACGTCAAGAGGGTTTTTTTTAAGGACATCATTATCTCAAATTTCCTAGGCTTTCACTGCTGTTTTTTTTTTCTAGGGATAATCCCCTACAATGTGGGGGTTTTTTGATATACACACTGAACAAACTCTCAATTAGGTAGTTTTTATATATGGACTATAGATTGTTTTTTCATATAAACTTTCTAAAAAAACCTCCAAAACTCTTCAGTTTCAGCTTGGCCTTTAGAGATGTACAAAGACTTTGGTGAAAGGAGGGTATATTTTTAAAAGGGGAGCATTAGAAAGGATTGATTTTCTTTTCCTGGCTTTACTGACCCCAGACTGTAACCTCAGCCAAGCTGATAATTGAGAAAGTAAACTAATTACCATGTATGTCCAGAGCCTGCCCTGCCACAACTTCACTGACCCAACATTATCACACTGCACCTTCTTTTCCACACTTTCTCAAAATTCAGTTCAATAAATCAAAGATGTTCCCAGGTTATATCATCTGCTACCTTTCGGCATAGCAGCCACCAGCCCAACACATCTCCGTGCAGTGGTTTTAGAGCATCTGTTGTATTTGCTAAACAAGCATTTTCATGACAAAAGTCAAGAAATAAATAATGATTTCAAGAAGTTCCTGAAACCTCTATTTAAAGTCCCTTAAGTTGTAAGTTCAAGGAAGGCAATGCCTTTGTGACAGCACAGCTGTAGATTAAAAAGATTCCCAGGGCCTCCTAGCTATTCTGACTCTTGGTCTTTAGAATTATATGAATATAGGCTTAAGACCACCCAAATTCTTTCTTTTTTTTTTTTTCTTTTTGAGAGGGGGAAAGAAAGAGAGCATGCACACAACGCGTGAAAGAGACCATTACCCTCATGTTGGACAACTGTAGTTTTACAGTAACAAAGATCTGACAGGCAGTATTGACCTGTAACAGCAGCTGTATTTACATTATAGCCTGAGAGGGAAAGCACGCTAGAGGGGATGGTATATACACTGCATGATACAGTGGCCTTCAGAGAGATACTTTAGCCCACATGTGCAAAATCCAGTTGCAGGAATTTAAGTTCTCTTCCAAAGCACACCCAGGGGGTAACTGACTTTTGCTTAGTAAGTATGTGGCTGCTTTTGCACCTAAATCTCAATTCTCTACCAGGAAATATTCACATCATAGTAGGACACGTTCTTCTGCAGAGCCAGCATTTGTCTGTGCCCAGACAATCCTCATTACCTCCACACCAAACATAACCAAATGCTTGCTTTTTCAACAGAAGAAAAAATAAAAATCACTAACATTGCTCTGTCTTGCATTGTAGCTTTCCTGTACTGCTTCCATCTCTATTTATTGTTCTTCCTTCACACCACGGGATAGCAAAGAAAAACAGTCCCGTCTTCAAGAACGAAGGTTGGCAGGGAAATCAAATTAAAAATGGCAATCATATTTGCAGCAGTGTAGTCACCTAAAATAATCAACATTCTTATTTATACCGTGGCTTCACTTTAGGTATCAAGTAGCTCAGAGCCCTGTCACACCAGCATCCTGTGAACAGAAAGGAAATAGCTATCACAAGCATATGGAAAGCATACCTGGGCAGGATCTTCAGTTGCTGAAGCTTTAAACATACGCACATGTCCCACTGATTCCTTTATTACCAGCTGCTTTTAATCACCTGCTAAAAGCAGGTGCTTATATACTTCCCTGAATAACAGACATAATATGGGGCTTATGAATTAGGGTGCAGGAGTCAAGATATGATAGGCAGATGGGACAGGTTGGTGGAGAAGGGAGAGAGCAAGAGAGAACAAAGTTCAAAGTCACAGGAAGCTTTAGTAAAACTTGTCACATGGGAGACTCCAGCAGACAGTTCTCAGTAGCGACAAATCCAAACCACGACATGTTTGGACATAAATTTTCAGGAAGGCGACTATTCCGGTCTGCAGGACCTGAGCAAACACATTGGTGTAGTCAGAGCAAGAACGTCTGGGAACCATGGTTCAAGTCTGTTCTCTGCCACAAGCTTCTCTATCACTTGGTCCCAATCACTTCACCTCTGACTGCTTCAGCCCCACACTGACCTCTTGCTCACAAGCTTGCATCAGTAAAGGCAGCATGGACAACCAGGAGGTACTCAGGTCACCTGGCACTCGAGGTTGTATAGCTTTCCTTAGATGTAACCAGCTATCCTTACAAGTCTCTGGGAAAGAGGGTAATTACCTCAAAACACCAGTAAAGTCTGTTCATTGATTTGTGAGCTTTTTATTGCTTCTAGCTGAGGCACTTTGGGCCAGTCCCACGGACTGAGATAGGCACCAAGCCCTCATACGTAGTTTAAAGAATGATATCCAGCTTCCTATCCTCCAGGTTATTCACTTTGAAGAACCTGTAGAAATTCATTCAACAATATACAGCTCCATCACACTGGTCCTGATTTAAGTACCTGTTGTATAATTCGATCTTGCACTTCCAGTAAAACAAACTGGAAACGCAGGTCAAGGTGGCAGTAATGGCATGTGAACTCAAGGGCTCAATTTCGGTTTCACATGCAGTATTAGCAAAAGCCAGCAAGACAGTGGATACCGATTCACAACAGCCCTCCCTCCCATCTACGCTGTCCTCTTATACGGGAGGTTGGCGGTGCAGAAGGGAGCAAGGCAACTTCATCTGGCACAAGGACCCTCCAGGCGACAAGAGCAGTCTTACAGCAAGGCTCTACCCATCCCTTTCACCTGGGCAAACAGTGCCCACCATCCATAACACCAGAAAGGGCTTAGTGAAGGGAGCAGGGAAACTGCTGTAGCTCGGTCACTGACGCAGGGAAACCCACCACCCCTGCTGCCAGAAAGAATCGTTTCAGGGACTCCTTTCACGATATTGGGAATTCCTGCAAAACTCCCATTTCTGACGTGCTGCTCTTATGTGAAATATCCGCAGTGTTTGCAAAGAAGTGATTATGAATGACTAACCAGCCGTGCATATATTTCAAGAAAACTTGGAAACAACCTTGTTATTTTTGGAAACACATAACACTTGTTCAGGGCAAGCTGGCAAGGAAGAATTACTGTGGAAAGTTACCTAAAGAACAGAGAGTCTGTAGTGCCACCTACTGCTTTACTCCAGATTTTAACTTCTGATTTAGGAAAAAAAAAATAAACAAAACGAAAAAAAAACCAACAGAGACAAAAAATGCCACCCTAGAGTAGACCCAAGCTCAGACAGTCACCCAGACTACTAACGACCCATACCAGATTCCTCACCAGAAGGTGCAAGAACACTGTGACAGACAACGTAAGTACTAATCCTGCCTGTGAGCTCTGCAGCCCGAATGGCAGCCCTTCAAAAAGCACTGTTAATTTTGTTATAATCATGCTGATTATTCTTGTTATGCACACGAATACTAGAGGTGATTTGGACACTTAATACCTCAACTTCTCTACAGATCAGCAGCAATAAATTCCAAAGATACTCTGCAAGATATTCCAAAGGTACATTTTATCAAAGTGTGGTTCATTTATTTTTTATAATATTTGAAAAATAATTTTTTGCATAATTTAACCTTTTAATGTAATTATAAGCCTCCCTGCTACACAAG
>JAOXJM010000023.1:2203235-2224261 GCA_026413425.1 Tringa solitaria
GGTGTTATAAAATTATATCCACATTTTACTTTTGGCAGTTGGCAATCCTCATTTAACATAAATAACCCTTCTTGGCCTCAGCAGTTCTCTTTGGTTGATTTCAATGCTTACTGTATGTAATTGATATAAAAACACAAGGTTTAGGAAGCAGTTATTGGAACTTGTTAAAAGAAGTAGTCAAGTTCATAAACGCAGTCATTTTGCTATGTTACATGCCAAGAGAATTAATAGTGTGCGTTTGGGAATAAGGGAGAAATTCTGGCTTTTTAAAGAAAGACTGATGTAACTACAGTATTCCACTCCTATGTTAATTGTTTGGCTCACAAACCCATGGCTTTGTTTCTCTTCCACCCACAGCTGCTTCCAATAATCTAAAAACTGACACATACATACACACATCCACATTATATGCAGACATGCATTTTTAACTACACATATTCACTAATACCAAAATAAATCTGTTGTTCTGTTGTATTAAAGAACGAGAGCAAATATGTTAACCTTGCTGTATAAATAAAAGGAAAAGACAATCACATTAGAAGAGGCTGTTCTCTCAGTAGACTGAGGTTTAGCAATACTAGAGATGAAGCTATTTCAAGTCACTTCCCAAAGTGAATTCCCAAGCAGTTCACACAAAGGGACTGATCACTAGTACATGAACATGCAAGAGAGTTACTTGTCTGCGTGAGCTATTTGGTAACTCTCTGATGCACAAATGGCACAAGTCTGTGGAAAGTCACTTGTAAATAATGCAGAGATAGACAATCATTTGAAAAACTGAAGCTTAGTATTAAAATGCAACATTTTCTTAACTTTTACTTGACCATCACATAGCATTACTCACAGGATTAAATATTTGTATACTTAAAAGACCCTCAACAGCATTTGGCCCTCTATAACCTTCATTGAGCTGATGGGACCTACTAATTGTCCTTCACTTTTGAAAACAAATCACTCAGGTTAGACCCCACAAAGTTTATCCATTTGCCATTTTAAGGACTCAGCTTCAAAAACTCTCACTACAGCTAATTTACGAGAAAGAATTCAAAATCATTGAGAATGTTATTTTAAAGCTTCCATTCAGCTAGTTTATTTCTCAATAATCAGTTTAAGACTCAAGAAAGTGCTTTTTGCATCAGGGTCCACCACCTCAGATCATGAGAGGGGTACATCCTGCCAGCCAAGTCACACAACAGGACACAGCCATAGCAGAGGACTGCATCTGTGGACAGCTGGGGATCTGTGACGCCATAGATTGTCACTAACAAATGCCAGATGTGGATGGTTGGAAGCAGAGGCAGCTGGGGAATTCAGAGGAAAGCTGAGATGCTTAAAATGTACGTGCTGTCAGTAGTACAATGGGAGAACAGGACAGAGGGGCCAGATGTGTGAGTCTCGCACAGAGACTAGACAGACCTGCAAGACAAAACTAAATAAAATAATTAAATGAATGCTTCAACTATGGGCCATTATCTTGGAGCAAAGGCTCAGCTGTATGGAAGGGACAAATATTTGTCAGCATGCCTCTCTGACGTACCCACACAGGCAGCTGTTTTTATACATCCAAAATGTAACGTAGTTGGTATTTGCTTAGTCAAGGGCATAAGTATCTATTGGCCGTATATAAACCAGTCTCTTAAGCTTGATCAGGTACCAATGTGCCTCCTATTCATTTCCAGTGAACAAGGAGAACCAATACCATCAACCCTTACAAGATATGTTTCTCAACTTTAACTTGCCACTTTCAACCAGTACTGAAAGCAAGAGCCAGCCTTTACCTTTGGATGCTCATTAAACCACTCAGCCAGAAAAGCTCGAGGACACTGGGATTTCAAAACCTTCTTGCATCCTCCCTTTTTAACCCTGCAAGGATGGACACGACCCAGTCTCTGTAACATAAGGTTCACCAAGTAAATCAATCTCAGGAGTTTTAATTCTTTAGCATCACTGAATGATAACATCCATTTCAGCCTCTTAAAATTCATCCCTAATCAGCTGAGACCTACTGACTTTAAGAGACACAAGAGGTCCCAAAGCCAGTGGCTCCCATCCTAAGAACAGTTGCCAACTCTTTGGTTTAAGTAGTCTGAACTGCCCTCTTTCTTCCTTGGGCATTGCCACATTTGTGCAAGTGTTAAAAGCAAACCTGAAAAAAACGTAGTCCTAGGTAACATGTTGCTTTTCCCCCCAACTGCCAGGCCCTGAGGTTCAGCTGAGGAGGCCACAGGTACTAGCATGTCTTTCCCTCTCTCACAGATGTTACAGTGTTTCTGAATAAATAGGAAGCTGACTACCTAGCAGTGGAAGAAATTACTTCAGAGGACGCTGAGACTCATGGGACTTTCAAATTTCCTAATATAAACTTCAACTTTGCTATTTTTATTGAAAATGGGATGTTCAGCAAAGGGGGTAGGTGCTTCCTCCTCACACTTCCTATTGCTATATACAATACTAATACTTTAACCTTGCAATTAGTGATGGTCATATTTTGTGGAACCTGAGGTTTTGCAGACCTCTTGAACTTTGGGAGGGGCGAAGGGGTGTAGGAAAGGGAAGCTGCAAAGAATGAAGCTTACCACATCTTTCCTTATAAGCCTTTGATTTTCTTTTCCCCTATGAAAGGAGATTCAGGTTTTCCCTTTTAAGCCATCATATTTTTCTGCTTAAAGACCGATATCCAACACTTGGTCTAGATACACTTTTGAGGCTAAGCCCTAAATTGCTACAAACTGTCAGTGTCCCTGAAATCAGTGCTACCAGTCCATACTGATGATCAGCCCTGGTGTGCCTGCCTCCGTGCTTGACTGGGGAAGATCAGTCTGCACTGAGGAATTCATTCATCATTCTGCAGAGATCAACTACAACTTCTTAAAAAAAACCAAAACAAACAAACAAACAATTGGCTTTGGCAGCATTCAGGAGGTATCTGGCCACAAAATGCCAAAATAGAACTAATCCATCATAAAAGCAACATTCAGTCAGTTATGCTTCTTATTTAAAAGCAGATTCCATGCAAATAAAAAAAAAATAGCATCACAGCTGAGAAACTCCGGTTTCCTGACTTAACCAACAACTGAAATCAAAACCCAAAGCCACATCCTCAGCTAATATAAATATGGTGCAACTGAAGCTGATAGACCAAAGCCTGTCAAACACATCCCAGTCCTGCTGTAATCCTTTTTAGCAATGTTAAGGCAGAGTAACTTCCCTTATGCACAAAGGATTGCAGGATTGCAGTTTGGGGGTTGCAGTGGCATCAAGGCATTTTCATTCAAGTACTCACTAGAAACAAAGTAATGGATGATGGTAGGCATTAGAAGTGCTGAAGGAGAAGCAGGACAAAGAGTATGTTCCTTGGCTCGCCATCAGAGAGTTGAATCCTCCCTGCTGGCCCAACAGTCTCAGAAGTCAAAAAACATTTAAGCTGAAGTCAGCTTAAAACTTTCCCTCCCATCTTAAATTTATAATGTAAAGGTGAATTAAAGGATTGTTCTACTATAGCAAACGTTAAAGCATGAAGTACTTAGCTTTCACACTACTTTTATTTAGCAAACAATTTCACAAAGTTGAGGTCAATTCTCAAAAGAAATTTTTTAAATATTTTTTGCCTCAGAGGGAGGTGGGATTTTGGGGGTTGACTTGTTTGGTTTCGGCAAACAAAATATTTGTGCCCTTCAAGAATCATCTAAATTACAGAGTCTACCTCCTACAGAAGACATGACTGGACGGACGTACACCATCAGTTCAGGGTACAGCTAATTACACATTAACAAAGACTGCCTGGAAAGGCCCATCAATACCTCAGAGCACCTACCCTGTTGTGTACATGACTTAGGGTTGCTCTGCATCTGCAGGGACTCCCATTTCTCTTGTTGACCCAATAAAGATTCCTTTACATTAATAGGTTGATTCCTCAGCTCCCACCTCCACACCTGATATCATGGAACAACTGAACAAATACAATTTTTCCCCTCCCTGAACTTTCCGTGTCAGCCTTAGTCCACTGCTGCCATCAAGAGGCATCCCTCACACTAGGCACGTACAAATTTAGTTTTAAATCGCTCCTTAATTTTAGTTTCTGCCATGACGCCTGCTTATCCTTCATGTGCAGGTGACAGTTTCACTAATAATAGAGGCATAATATTTCCCTAGATTTCAATTCCTCCTGCTGATTGCTTATCCAACGCACAGTCTGTGCAGTACTGGTGCCAATCAGCAGCACTTCTATAAGCAGTGCTTTACTGGCTGAAAACTGGCAAGACAAGAAGCACTCTGTTTCCAGGACCTGAGAGACAGTTCGGTTGCAATTTGTTTTCTAAAGTCTCAGAATTTTTCACTTTTTCAACAAAAACAGGCTCTTTTGTAAGTGTAACAAATTCTCCAAAACTCTATAAACCATCAGGCTAAAGATCCACAGCAAATGCCAAAAGACAGCCTCTTGGAAAAATTTATTGAACAACAACGTCCTCTGCTGGCAGGAACTAGAATCAACTTGTAACGTCAAATTGCAGTACCTTCCCCATGATTCTGGAGACATCATCATGAAAACCTCATGAAAACGGCCTGAACTGGAAGCCAAGAATAGAACAAAATCAACACTATGATAAAGTGCTATTTGGATAGTCTTGTCTGGTTTAACTCAGATGAGGGCAGAGGTCAGAGTATACTCAATGCATAAACCTCTGACAACTGGAAATAAATTTTAATATGATTCAAGATTAGCCTATGTGACTTTGTGACCCAGCAAACAGGCCAACAATATGGCAATGGAATGAAGATTCTCCTCTCAACCTCACTGCTTGTCCTCCACATGTCTTCAGACAAATCAGGTCTCTTCCATCTGTTTAGATTTTGAAAGCATCGGAACAGTGAAGACATTATTTGCCCAACTAGACCTTACCACAAAAAGGAACTGAGGTACTTTCAAGAGCACACAAAGGATACGGGAGTCTGGGATTTATTTACAAGTGTTACACATGTACTGAAGACTAGATTTTCAGAGTATTCAGGTTCCAAGAGAGGCATACAGGCCCTTACCTGACCTGGGTGCTCCCAGGAGCTCTGCTAACAACATAACTCCTGTTAATCCTCTTTAAACACAGTGGAGCTGACAGCTGCTTCGTTGGATTCCTCCATGTCCTTAAGTGCTGATTCTGAAGAGCTTATGTTTTGTTAACGCTTCCCTAAATACCTGCTCCAATTCTCAAAGTAAAAACCAGTGTAGCTGGAATCCAATTTTAGGTCCACCACACCAGATTGCTTCTGGAAACAGAGAAAAAAGCAGCCAAAGGGAAATTCTCCATTTTAATTTTTGGCAGGCAGATTTCTGGTGTTCCTCATACTGGAAAGCAGCTCTGCAGAGGGGAATCTGGGAGTCCTGGTGGACAGCAAGTTGACCATGGGCCAGCAATGTGCCCTTGTGGCCAAGGCAGCCAACGGTATCCTGGTATGCATTAAAAAGAGCATGGCTAACAGGTCAAGGGAAGTTATCCACCCCCTCTATTCTGCCCTGATGAGCCTGCATCTGGAGTACTGTGTCCAGTTCTGGGGCCCCCAGTTCAAGAAAGACAAGGAACTACTGGAGAGAGTCCAGTGGAGGCCTACAAAGATGATCAAGGGAATGGAGCATCTCTCTTATGAGGAAAGGCTGAGAGACCTGGGTCTGTTTAGCCTCGAGAAGAGAAGACAGAGGAGATCTTAACAATGCTTATCAATATCTGAAGGGCTGGTGTCAAGACGATGAGGCCAGATTCTTCTCAGTGGTGTCCGGCAACAGGACAAGGGGCAACAAACACAAGCTGGAATACAGGAAATTCCACCTCAACATAAGGAAAAGCTTCTTTACTTAGAGGATGACAGAATACTGGAACAGGATTCCCAGAAAGGTTGTGGACTCCCTTTCTCTGGAGATATTCAAAAGCCACCTGGATGCGATCCTGTCCAACTCTAGGTGACCCTGCTTTGGCAGGGAGGTTTGACTAGATGATCTCCAAAGGTCCCTTCCAACTCCTCAACCCCTACCATTCTGTGATACCCCTTCTATGCTTGAGGGAGCAGCTGCACAATCACACATAAAGAAAGCTCATAAATCCAAATTATCATCAAAACCAAGCATTGTTATAGTTCCAGTTAGTTCTAGGATCTAACCATAATCCTAAAAGCACATAATGATGTGCTTTTCCCATTGACAGAGTTTGACAATTCTGTTGAAATTCAGAAAGGTAAACAAGAATTATCCAACACATTTAGAAAGACCAAACAAACTTACAGGCTCAGATTCACTTTGTCAGACCCCTCGAGGTTCTGAGTTTGCTTGGTCTTTCCAACTACAAAAGCTGGTTGAAGAAAAGCTATTACCTCCTCCAATAAACTTTGTTTCTTTAATATCCTTAGAGTGCTGCAGCTACACCACCCCTACAAGAGTTTTTCCAACTTTCTTTAGCAGCCAATAGAAGAAGTCAGTGGAAGAAACCTCCAACACCTACAAAATGACTACATTGTTGCTTAAGAAAGCAGAAGCCGGGCTCCGGATAAGAGAATTGTGAATCAGTGCAATGGCTCAGAATTGGCAGATCTTAAGTGTCACAATGACTGTATTTTGGCAAGGAACAGTGAAAACTACACTAAGGTTGTACGAGACAAGGTGACCAAAATAAAGCAAGCAAATTTAATTGCGGAAAAAAGTGGAATTATTTCTAATGATCCTTTAGCTTAGTCACCAATTCTATTTATATGTTTTAAGGGACCATAAATATTTTTATCTGTACTCAAGACACAGAGTTTTCCAGTTTCTATATAAAGAAGTCATTTTGGACAGATCAAAACAATAAAGGCACAGGACTCCTGGATGACAGATGCCAGGATGTTAGTAACCATAAATGGTTTTCAAATATGGCCCCATCACCATCCCCCACAGTAGCCCTTTCAAGTGGGAATTACAAATTACTTACTTGGAGAGGAAATTTCAAACAGGCCACTTATCAAAAAGTGCCAAATAAACCTGTCATTGGGATAGAAGTTACAAACCATTCCTAAACTCTGCAGACATTTCCTGAGCCTGTGAACTCTGATCTTGGCTTCTAATAAACATGACATCAGCTCCCCAGTACTGCAGACACAAGACACATGACCCACCGCTATGTTATCGCTTCCTCTGCAGTTTCTTGTAGGATCTGTTCTAAAGCACAACATCAATGGAAGACTTTCCGCTCATTTCAAAATTGGTTTTGGATCGGGTCCTTAAAGGGAGGTCAGAACAAGCACAGCATGGTATCAGTATGTGACCTACAAATATTATTGCAGGTATCCACTTAAAAGCAATACTGAATCTGAGACCTTTGAGGAGTTTTCCAGGTATTGAATTAGTAAGTGGGTAAAGACAAGACTCCTGTTGCTGTCAAAGACTTATTAACTGCTACCCTCTCATCCTAGAAATGTAACTGAGCCTTTAAATACTCTGATTAAATATGTATATACTGGATGGCTACCAAGTAACATCTCAAAACACGTTAAGAATGATTTCGATATGCTAGAAGATTTCAAACACCGAAATGACAGTCACCTCAATTTCCAGAGAAATTCTAGGGAAGGATTAAGATAGCTACAGCTCTAAAGTTTACTTTTTCCATGTAGGCACTTCCTTTGCAGCTAAGTTTTTAGGTTTGAAACTTAAGTTGGAAAAGTAGTTTTAAAAGAAAAGTTCCCATTTATCTCTGGGCTGGAAACTTGACCAAGAACCCTACCTCATACACCAGGAAAGTGGGCCATCAACTCAATAAGCTAAGATGTCAATAAACACAGAACTAGGGGTCTTAGAAAAGTAACTTAAAAACATATCATCAAAATAAGATATTTGTAAAGACAATGGAATATTTATCTAGAAATGGAGCCTCTACTTCTGCCTAAAGGACAGACATTCACACTCTGACATTCCTAACACAATTCCAGATCAAACATGGGTCAGAGCTAGCAGGTTATAATACACAGTAAGTAAGAAACTTTGTTTAAAAGCTTCATGATTAACACATGAATGTTGCTGGAAAGGACATCTCCAAAAGCCACCATGAATCCTCACAGATGGTAAGTTGTATCAGATGCAGATCTAGAAAGCTGTCCAGAGTCCTGGGAGCATGATTGCCCATTTCTCATTTCCGTGTTTTCCTCTTCCATCCTCATCAGTTCAGAATCTGCAATTTCTAAAACTAGGAAAGCCCCATCGGCCTGCATAGGTCAGAAAGGAGAACTAGTTGCTCCATGGCATAAATGGACTGCCAACATGTCTAGTCAAGCTTAAAGCAGTTGTGCATAAATAGCATTCTAGCACAAAGCTACTAAAACATCCTCAAGTCACGGCAGCCTTGGCACATGGCTAGCCTGCCAGCTATAATGCTGTCATTCACTGGAACACAAAGAGGAGGTGACTCTGTGGAACAGACACACAAGGAGACAAACATAGTTGCCACTCTTGCAAGATTAAGCTGGTCCTCAGGAATCTGCAAAGCTCAAAGCCCCTCTGTACCCTGTGGTGGGGAAGGGGAAACTCCTTCTTGCTCCTGAAACACACAAGAAATTGTTGGGTTTCAGGCTGGTGGATTTCACTCCAAGGACTTTTTTAAGAAGGGAAAAGAAAATCCCAGAATGCACAAGATCCCTGGCCTATGTACGCTGACGATCAAAAGAAATTACCCAGTTTACATCATCTGATTATTTAGCCTTCCAGTTCCAGAGCTGTAAAAATGCATGAATTTCCCCAGTACTAAAAAGGACCAGCTATTCTATACTAACATCACGGATGTGCAGCGCTTGAGCTGGAACGCAAAGAGCAAATGACAGCACCGGACTGCCAGGGAGGGATACATGGGGAGGGAGATTACTGGAGTCAGGGGTTAGTCAGAATAGCCAGGCAAAGCTGCGCTCTTACTAAGGAAGCCAAGGCATCTTTAATGACCAGGAAAAAGTCAATGCTTTGGATTTAATGACTCACAGAGCAGTGCAGTATGTCCTACCAACGTGCTGTAGCATTCATACCCAGGAGGAAGTGTGTCAGCTCCTGAGTCATGCACCTCCAAAGGATTGGCTGTCGCCAATCTAAATACAAACGATGCCCAGCCCTGTTCACTCCTGACATTACCATAGCCCAAGGTTAAGCTCATCTCCCAGGAGCTTTCTAAAATAAAAACCTTTCTGGTTATAAACAAAATATGATTTCCAAACTGAGGCTACCGGGACCATATTTGAAAGCCCAACAATTTCCCTGCACACACATTCAGCCTTCTAACATCAAAGTGCCTGCAATACAACCTGCCGAAGGGGCTGGAAGCAAAACTGATTGGCCACTTAGGAGCAAACTTTAATATAGGAGTGGGACTTGTGTTTTTACACTACTGACCTACATTTGCAAATCCCTGGAGGTAATTTTGTCCAGCCTATAAAAAGGAAGAGCTATAAAGCCAGCTATATTAAGTTGTTATGCAATAGAAAGCACAGCTGCATTGAACAAAAACAGCCTACTACAAGAGGAGCAAACAAAAGCCATGAAGGTCCGTGTAGGAAAAACTAATATGTTTCAGCTAACAAAAGAAGAGACTTTTAATTAACTTGTTCTCATGGAGTGCAGAGATAATTAAATTACAGGAACAACCACATTAGTGTAATCAGTTTAGAAAACCCACATACAGAGACAAAGGATTTTTCAAGATCCATCTATGTAAAAAAAAAAAAAGAAGCTCCACTTAAACTGCTTTCACTCTTCCTTTGTTAAATGCATTCATGTGCTTTCTTTTGGAGGAAAAAAGATCCTTACTCCAATTCAGTTTAATCAAATCCTTGAAAGACTACCACAAGCTTCTGATCCAATTCTTCAGATATTTTGTATTTTTAAGATTGTTTCTTTCTTCTATTCATGTAATTACTCAGGAATCTCACCTTTCACTTCATCAAGGTATATCTCCCATCCTTTCAGCTGCACAGTGAAGACTGACAACATGAGTTGCATGCAACACAGGGGCTCAAAATGGCAAACAAAAAAACAAAGTGCCAAATGATGAAACTGGGCAGAATTAGTTTGATAAAGCCAAAATATTGGGGTGGGATTTAATTTTTGGGAAGGTGCAGCTCATGACTTCAGACCTTCAAGGCTTGATAACTGGGGCTTGCTTAATTGCTTCAAAAGGGAGCATATTTGTTAAGATGAGTGTATCTGTAGCAAATCATGAGGGATCTGCACTGCTTAAACTGTGTTCTTTAGCCAAAACAATAGCTCACCTTTCCAGTGTCAGCCATAGGAAAAGTTACTCATGGTTTCATCCACGAAGGTCCAGCAAAGCACTCATACCAGGCTAAAGCACAAAGGAATACCTTCAACAGGACTACTCATATCCTTAAGTGTCTGTTGAAGTGCTTTGCAGAACTGATCCAAAATACATAGGAAAAAGAGTTCATGTTAAGATGAACTCAGGCTAGAAAAAGAGAATCCATTTATGGTGTGCTCCTTGAGGTCTACCCAAACACATGACAGGTGCTCAGAGCAAAGCTCCTCCAAGAGCAGCCACAAAATCCCTGCCGACACCTGCCTGGTAGAGATAAGATGCAGCAGAAAGGAGGCATTTTCCATCTGAAGCAAATTGGCTGGAGTAGCATCTGCAAGCTTGTAACACCCCAAAAAGAGATCGGTACAACAGCCAACTCCTTTTGCCCTTAATAAATTCCACACGAAAGCATGAATGATGTAGACCCGACACCACCACATCCTTGAGTTCTCCTGCCATCTGTACACTACAGCTGCACTGGTTCTAATCCCAGATATCCTCACCGCAGAGTCTTCTCCCAGTAATCCATGGCCTCTTGCAGAGATATGTTTTGTATGAGCAGCAAGGTCTACACTTTGGCTTAAGAGCTACTTCTTCAGTAGATAATGCTCCAGACAGACTTTATAGTGAAGTGGGTTAAAAATATATATTTATATATACATGAAAATTAGAACTACAGAAGAAGCTGTATGGCTTCCACTATTTTTCTTTTAAAAATTAAATACATAAATATTATTATTATAACCTTTTTTTAATTAAATAACATTTCAGTGGAAGATTTTTTCTCCAAAATATTATCTTTATACTTTAAAAAAAAAGCCAAGTACAGTTGGCTCACACTATTTCATGAACATGCAATAGTTCATGTTTATCAAATCCTGAACGTGATGCCAAGCACACCTATCATGGCAGAAACCTTCAGTGCTTGCTGGGCCCAAAGAAATAGTAACTTGGAAAGAAATATAAATTGCAGGGACAGAGATACCACCATGGATCTCACTTCTATCATAAGGCAAGGACAAGCAGGAAAACTCAGACAGGAAAAGCAAGCTTTCCAGAGTTCCCAGTAGGAAGCACATCATTTGCCCTAAGAATTAATCATACAGATGTGGATGTAAGGTGGTTTTGCCCCATGTCTATCCTGTACGCCCCTAGCATCAGGTGGTGTGGCACATGCTAACATGATTGAGAAGGCCACCAGATGTTCCCTTCCTATGCTCCAGCCACACAGTTACATCCGTGTTATGGTGGCCTCTGTTAATAAGGCTGCAGTGGCATCTACTGGCCACAGCCCAGCAAGGCAGGCAGTATTTTTGCTTCAGAAGTTTCCCACGTGACAGAAAAGCTCTTCAGGCTTGTTGCACAATTTTTTTTTCCTCCACTGCTATTATTTATTGTTGTCATTTATTATTGTTAAGTTGCTTTGGAGATGTCACAGCAACGGATATTACAGCTGACTGTCATCAATGATGAGATAAATAAAAACCTCAGGGTGTGAATGTATCACTCCAACCAACCCACACTTAGTCTGTATCCTACCAGCAGCAAAACAAAAATCAGTTTACGCCTGGATTAGCTGGGCTTCTGGGCAGGCCTACGAGACCAATTATTTCCATCAACTGAGCTGGGACATTTAGGTCTCCCTTGGTATTTGTGTTTACCACATCATGCAATATTTGCATTTCTTCAGGTACTCAGAAGGATCTGCATGGGTGACAGACAGGATGTGGTTCAGTTACAGACAGACAGAAAGAGAGCTGAACTCAGGCTGGCATGAACGATTAAATGAGCCTTGCGGACACACTGTCAGTGCAAGGCAGCAGTTTGCCATTAGATTTGCCATCTTTTACCAGCGCTCAGCTTTAACTGCAAAGCCACACTGTGTGAGGGCCAAGTTTGAAGAATGCAGTTAAGCATCGCAGTACAGCTCTCGGTTTGCGGAAACTCAAGTATCCAACACTCGCTTGATATTACAAAGAAATCAGAGTTCTGTCCTGTCAGAGGGAATAAAATAATAACTGGCCCACCCACAAGTGCAAGCATGGGCAAGAAGCCCAACATTGGGTCAGGGCCAGAAAACAAAAGAGATGCAAGTATTGCCACTACTATGACAACTGCTGTTTTAGTCGTCTTCAAATACGACTCCCTTTTTAAAGAACTATATAAAACAGTACTTCAAGGCTTAAAAACCATGCCAGTTTTTAAAGAGCCATGCCCTGATGAGATTATTTTTTCTTAAACTAGTTTTTAAATAAGCAACACAATATTTGCTATTCAATTTGGAGCACACTTGAATCATCTTTTCAAATTTTCTTCGCTGTTCTCAGTCTAGCTTTGTTCTCAGAAGTGAAGCTCTGAGAAACATGAATTAACATGAGGGTAACAATAAAATCATAAAAATTGGTAATCCAGTCAGACACTGGGGTGGGGAAGACAACTCCCCCTAGGCATGTAAATCTGCAACGTGATTTTTCAGAGCATTAACTGTGCTACAGCTTTCACTGGTCAGTCACAACCCCTGCAGGGAACTCCAGGTACTGCTCAGCCCTTTGGAAATGTTGACACCAATTTAAATGCCTAATTAGAAACAGGAAAGTCTTACTTAGAGCTTCCATTTTTAAAAGGCTTGGTCTAGCATTAAAAAAAAAAAAAAAAAAAGAAAAAAGGCAAACCAAGTTTAGCAGCACAGCATTGCACTGCTTTTATTGGAAATTGTTCATTCAGGAGAGTTGCACAACCTACTTTTGCAGAAGCATCATTTTAAAAAATTCTGCTAATACATTGCTTCATAGACAGATGACTTCTATTCCACACCAATTGGACTAGGGAAGGTACCTCTACTTGAGATCTTCTAATGTAGATCCACAAGCCTAGTCCAGCCAACAGGGCATGGTTATGTAGCCCCCTCAGAGGCTTGTTGCAACTCTGCTCTCTCCAGGGCTGTGGCCCAAAGACCAGAAAACGGGCAGAAGCAGCTCACAGGGCAGGAGCTCCTTGGAAGCCAGTACAGGTACCGCCACCACCACCGGTCCTCTGTGAGTCCCAGGACTGTATGCCCAAACCTTGCCCTGAAGCAGCAGCACTTGGCTCCTACCTGCCTGACCCAAAGCTGAGGGCTCTGGAAGACCTCCCAAACTGGAGTGGAGGAACACATGTACAGCTCTGCCTCTACCACCTTTGCCTCAGAAACACCTGATTCACAACTGAACTACTTCACAACCTCCAGTCGTCATTCTTTTTGTGCAAATGGAATAAGGCCAGTCATACTCTGAGAGGTCCCCCTATTGCAGCCCCAGTCTCCTTGAGGCAAAAGGCTGTCTTTAGCCAAGCTGCACAGACATACAACATCAACATCAGTTTCATTTAGATCTTGTAAATATAGCTATAATAGTTAAAGTGTCTGAAAAGGATGAAGAATGACTTAAGGTAATATCAATAAGAACAATTTTAAACTGAAAAGGTCAAACAAAGGTGAGTCTATTTATCTTAAAATCTTCCATTCAAATAGCCCCAATCCAGCTTCAGATAATATTTCAAAACGTCACTCCAACTAAGAAATAGTATCCTCAGGAAAACATAAGTGCATGTAATCAAAGAATTATTTTGAACACAGTCTTTCACATTCCAGTTTTGGAAGGAATAGTACTAAAGCCTGTGTTTGCCTTTGAGACTTTTTCTTCACCTGTTCCTACAGCTGAGTACAACTACAAAGACATCTCCATCAGATATGATACAGTACCCTAATAACAGATAGAGTCCAGCACACCACAGGATAATACTGTATAGATTTGCTCACCCTGAGATCTCAGAATAAGTTGCTAAACATAAAGTAACACTATTATCAAAATTTGCAGGAGGGAAAACAGAAGCTTAGTTATTTGTTTGGTAAGCAGCAGACTGCAGCTCAGCATGTGTAAACCAAACCCACACACAGCTCTGTACCATACAGCCACTTTTTGCTGCAAGTAACTCGTCCTATTACCAAAAGGCTGTTACAAACAAAAGATGTTCAAGTATTAGTTTTACATACAAGAAGTATGATGTACATAACCTTCCAGCTAAAGCTCCAGACTTGACACTGGGATGTCAGCCTTAGTTCCATCCTCTGAGAGGTGTGTAACTCTCCACAGACCTGCAGCTGCTACAGCCCTCATATTTCCCACATGCAGAATGAGAGCTGCTACTTCTTCTCTCACATCTGCAACAAAGCTGTCACGAAAACCTGACTTGAGACCTCCAAGAAACACAACACAATAGGAGCTCGGACTAAATCCACTGGCCAACATTTCATATAATGTCATATCTTGCAGCTTGTAACTTTTATGTACACAGTAAGGCATAGTAACATTTAACACATAACTTTTACAACTCCACAGCAGGTGTTTGGACTCTAAGAGTGGAGATTTTTAAAGGGTGGATCTTTTAAAACCCCATGCAGAGACAGACTTATTTAAGGGCAGAATTTTCAAAATCGGCCAACATTCACTTGGTACCACCTCCTCATAGCCCTGACTTGATGCAAGTACAGAAAATCAACACCAAGAATTTCTGAAAGCCTTACACCACCTAGTATGTTTAAACATCCAAGCCACTAATTTTTTATTATTTTTTTTAAGCCTGAAAGACAGTCCAAACCACCATTTTTTGCTCTGTGTTGCAATAACTGAAGGAAGGTAAAAGCCTCTGTCATAAAAAAAGCAACTAAAGCTTCAGCGGAAAGCATGCGACAGAGGTCCGAGTCATTAAATCAGCTGTCTGGGGAACATGTGCATTGTCCATTTCAAGCACTATTGTCCTTTATATACTTGGTGTAACAAGATCCCTCCCACTCACCTTTCTCTGTTCCTCATATCGTTTCTGATAACCCTGTTAAGCAACTCTGACTGTGCTAGACATGTCCGTGTTTAATCATGAGTTGCTTTTCAAGCCTGAGACAGCCAGAGGGTCAACTTTCAAAATTCTTCCTACGCCCAGAGGGTAGATACACCGTGCAAACTTGACTCATTATGGATCATTGCTGTCTGCCCTGCAGTGAGGGAAATCCAGTCACGCCGACCTCAGACCCCAGTTCAGATCTGCAATCAACGCTTGAACTCTCCTAAACCAAGAGTAAGATTGGGAGGGTTTATTTATTTTTCCCCTCTTGAGTGCTGCTTACAGGATGTAGATTCAGAGCTGAATTTTTCCAAAGTTTCAGATGTTTAGATCATGGCTACTGGCTTCATCAACCGGTAGTATAGCCAAGGAATACCAAAAGAAAGTATTACCACCTCTCATCTTGGTCATTTATTACAGAGCAGATTCTAAACATGAAGGCCTACAGAGCCTCTGCGGTAAAGATCAGCTTTTCCAACAGCTCTGGCAGTATTACTTGGTAATCATTCCAGGGTTTGCATCAATTTTTTATTTTTTTGGGCAGTAAAGTTAGGGGAGGGAGGGAAGGGGGGAGGGGGGAAGCAAAAATACCAGAGATACGTACATTACTTCTTCCCCTAGAGCAAATGAAAAAATATTTTATTTAGCACAACAAAAGCCATCTGCCTGTGTAGTGTGTCTCAAAGGCAGACTTCAGAAATCACATTACAAAATAACTCAAATTCTCCATGGCGAGAGGGGACATCACTATTTTACATCTCTGCCCTTTGGTTTTGATGCTGTTACATGAAGAACAGGTTTCCAATGACCAGCCTCAGGACAAGAGGACATGACACTAACATTGTCTTCTCAGCTTTGTCAGAGTCTTCACCTGGAATCTGACCCAAGATACTCAGCACAGTGACAACAGCTCCTTACCTTCGAGGCTTTAGAAGTTCCAAGATGCCAGACAGTTGCAGGAATATCTACAGGTGTTTTACAAATATCTTTATGTAACTTTTGCCTCAAAGGCAACAGTCAGAGCTCACCTACTGCCCTCAAACTCAGGGCACTCTCATGAGTAGTTACTTGGAAAAGCTGAAGTGAGTAAGCGTCTGAAGACGCTTTGGGGGAAATACAACCTTTGCAACAGGCTGATGCTGTCCCCACCCATCCCCCAGTTCTGTTCTGGATTTGCTTTTGACACAGTCTGACGCAGCCTTAGTGGGAAAGTCTGCTTACGGAGAAGAAGGAAGTATTACATCTATTACATGGAGGATGTAAAGAGAATCTAAGGCAGGTTGGACAGAAATAGAAATTTGGAGAACAGAGGCATCCATGAACTGAAGTGACCCCAACAGTACTTGCAGTTTCATGCTGAGCAAAATTTTTTCCCCACAGTTAACGTACAGAGGCTCCCCAAGAAAACATAAGACACTTACTAGTGCTTGTTAATAGGGCCGTAAACACAAGAAACAATATAACAAGTCTTACATGTCCACTTGGCAATAATTTAAAACATTGGTCTAAAAAAGTACAGAGGAACCATTAAAAGTGACGAAGAAACACATCTTTTACAAAAATTGGAACTTTTTTTTTTATCATGTTATATTCACATGCTCTCAAAATACATGTCTCTACTAAAAGACTCTTATCTATAGGCACTTAGTAGACCCTATAGGAAAAGGAATCAAACTCTAAACAGATCATGTTGAGTCCTAGGTGACTAACCCCAAGCATGAAGTCATGTTACCCACATCCAGTAAGCCCCATTCTTGACTAGAGGAAGTTTTTAGCATACAAACTGATTAAGAAGGTGTAAATGGAGGTTTCATGTCCTTTTGCATGGGAACTCTGGCAGAGAAAAGTAATTTCTTAATTACAGTTTTCCCCACTCACCATCTCAAAGAATGGGAGAATAAAAGGTCTCCAAACCAGATTTCCTCAGCACCCCGTGAGATGGGTGAAAACGAGCATACTGCCTCCAAAAAACACCTTAACTTTGCAAACCTTTAGAAGGAAACCATCACTGCCTATAATACTGCGGGTATGGTCAATACTGACTGAAAATCCACCCATTTCCCAACACCTACACCTCATAACAGTTTATGTTAGAGTCCAAAACAACTTACCCAAGCTTCTTTGTCATCTGGCTTTTTTCCAGATCTTTTCCTCTTCATCCAGCTCCTCCAGCATACAGTGAATGCATTGTCCTCTCAGAGGGATCTGGTAACAGAGTTTTCTCCAGCAGTCCCAGCGCAGTTCAGAAGGAGCATATGCCATAGCCCTCCTGGTACAGCAGAGCAAGACTGACATTAGACCCCACAGTCTCTTCCCTCAAGTTAGTTATTCACTGGCATCTGGGGGGAAAGGAAAAAAATAAAATACACCTGGTCTTAGAAGAGGTCATGACTTGGACCACCCTGGAGATGAGAGCCAGCATTTATTAATACTTCTGGCCTAGCAATCAGCTTTTTTTGTATCTATTATGTCCTGAGCATCTTCTTTATCCAATTTAATCAAGGGCTTGTAGTTTTGCCCACAGGAAGGATGCTTTATTTGCTTAAACAACAAAACAAAGGATTTGTTTCTAAGCTGAGCAGCAGCAGACTCAGCTGTTTACAAGTTTCCTTGGACCTCTGCATCACATCCCTGCTTAGGCTGAATAGAGTACCAGGAAAAGCTTCTTAGCTTTGTGTCCTAACCACATCGGTAAGGCTCAAACAAGCACAGGAAGTCAGGAAGAGTACACACCAGAATATTCTGGCCCAAGAACAACCTTTTAAGTTTTTCAAATTGCTTTCCAACTATTGAAAGTAAGTCAGACCTGAATTTCATATTATCCCATAAAAAGTTATTTGCTCATCTGCGCATGTATTTTAAAAAATAACAATAAATAGGTAGCTTACTAACCTCCCTATAGAGATTTAAAAGCCCTTGAGTCAAGGCACTGCCAAAGAGCAGCAAAAGCAGAGCTCTTCCACGTGAGGCATGAGCCAGGACTGGCGGATTACCCCTTCAGAGCTCCCACCAACCAGAGCACCCACAACATCATTCAAACAAGGACTGAACTAGTGTGAGCTTAACTAGAGCGCCTGGAATTGGTCCCAGGTGAGGCTGTTTGGGTCAATTAAAGGCCTACCCATGCCCTAAAAGTGACTGAGAGCCCTGGAAGGCATGAGCTTTGCAGTCCCTACCACAAAGGATGTCTGATACTTACACAACCTTGGTGCATGCATAGGAATCCAAAGAGATGACTGTGGCCAGAGCAGCTCAGTAACTGATTCTAGGATAGCAATAAGGGGAGCAAATATTCTGTGATTTTATCTTTGGTTTAACAACTTCACGTCTACTCTGTTCTAATGAAAGTAACTACTTGTTGCCCATGGAGTGTCAAAGATGCATCGTTTACACCTCTACAGCCTCTGGAGACTCTTTTTCCAGGATATGAGTTTAATCTGAAAGAACTTTTTCTTCAGTTTTCTCTATTTCTCTTTCCTGGTTCCTCTGTTTGTTTGTGATTCCCTCCCCACCCCCCCTGTGTTTTATCTAGTCACTATACCACAAAGCAAGCCAAAAATTTAAAACAAGAAAGCCTTTCTGTGAGAATCTACCCCTTGGAGAAGCACGTGCCCAGTTTCAGTCAATTCAACCCACTTTTATTCTGTGCATAGTAACACACCCCTACACCACAAATACACTTTTCTATTCTTTAGCATTGCACCCTCAGAATGGAACTTAGTTTCTCCAACTCATCTCAAACCTCCCGACAACCACAGCATAAACCAACAACCCCTTGTACATGCAACATGGCTCGAAGGCCTCAGCGTGAGGGTGCTGCAGTTAACCACAAATGAGAAGCCCCCCAGCAAGCCCTCCTCGGGCCAGCCTGACCATGGCTGCAGTGGGCGTTTCACTATCTATTTATATTTCACTTCTATTTCTATTTGACTGCTACTTATTGGTTTCACGCTCAACAGCCAACCTCAGACAGGAAGGCTTTCAGTACAGAAGGAGGAAACCTTTTAGCCGTGGTCACTGCAGAGCGGCGTATAGCTACCCAGCTACATTTTCAAACGCTTATCGGTCTCAAAGTAGACTTGCAGACGTTTCTTATCCTGGTTAATATTTAACTTTAAATCATAAATCCGGTATCTTTGCACTAGTTCTCACTTCCTGAAAGGGCGATAGGGAGTGTTTCAGATAGGGCTTTGCCGCTCTTTGTTCCGGAGGGTGCTATCAGCTTCCCCCCGGCAGCCTTCGCTCCTGGCCCTGCCAACCTCCACCAGAAAGAGCTTTTTTTCACGCCTCTGCTTTTCGCCCAGGCCTGCGGGTGTGTTTGCTATCGAGTCACCAAGCTCTGCCACATCTGCTGGGGAGAAACGGCGGAGAACGGGGGCGGAGGGAAGGTCCGGGAAGGGAAGGGAAGGTCCGGGAAGGGAAGGGAAGGGAAAGGAAGGGCAGGGCCTCCTTTGCCGGTGGCGGGGCCGGGCCGGGGGCTCCTCCTCCCCGCCCTTTTCTCTCAGATCCCCCGGTGGAGGCGAAGGGAGCGGGAACCGGGCGGGGAGGCGAGGTGAGGGACGGCGCTGCCATCGGAGACCGCAAGTGAGTGAGGAAGGGAGGGAAGGAGGGAGCAGCCTGTGTCCCCTTCCCCCCCCTACCCTGGGGGGACCCCCCCGGAGGATGGACGCCGGGCAAGCCAGATTATTTTAATTTCTTTATTATTATTATTTTCTGAGCGTTTGTAATGGCTGCGGTGTCACACCGCAGCCATTACCGGGGGGGGAGCGGCGCTGGGGGCGGCCGGCACCTCGCCCCGTGCGACCACCGCCCGAAAGGTGGGTGCCAGGGCGCTGCCTCCCTTAGAAACACCCAGGGAAACATCACACTCTGGGTTTTTTCCCCTCCCCTCTCGCCCCCCTCAGCTTTACCTTAAAGTGAATCTTTTCCTCCTCTAGTACGACTGACATCCTCCCGCGTTTCCAGGCAAAAAGTTTGGGTTAGGGGCTAAAATACGCGGAGAGCTCGACCTGTAGGGTAATTGCTGCTTTTTTTTTTTATAGCTGTGTTGGCTCAAATGCTGTGCAGAAACACTGAGGAGAGTCAGCAGTAGCCTGGAGACATGTTTCTGGCCCTTTTGATCTCCCTGTGCAGGGCCACACAGCTGCAACCCCCGTGGAGCCCAGGAATCAGGGGCATGTTCCCACAGCAGATCCAGGCTTGACCCGAGGGTTTGAAGACGTGGAGCTCAGCCTGCCCTGGCAGTTTGGGTTTGTTTGGGTTCTAACACACAGCAGTTAGTTGGCCTCCTTGCTCAGCTTGCCTCTTTTTTGGAGACTGGGCTTTGCGTGCATGGCGTTCTCCCATAGATTTACTAGTGCTCGTGTTTTCTTATCGTCAGGCTCCTGGTTCAAAGAGGAAGCGGGGAAGAGAGCAGGTTTAGGGAATGACGGAGTGCCAGGATTAGCTGCACTGAGGCCATGGTTTTCCAAGCCAGCGTGAATGAAAGAAAGAGTTTCACCCACCCCTTGGGCTGTTCATTTTCACCCATGTCAGCACAAGCATTTGAACGCAGAATTACACTGGGAAGCTAAACCAAATTTAAATGGGGGGATGGGAAATTCCAGATCAGCTCCCAAATGTTTTCGCTGGCACAAGAGGGCAGGTGAGACAACTGCTTTTCTGTAACAATACTGGGTTATAGTGGACTAAGTTTAGGCAAAAGTATAGTTCTGCCAGATGTCATGACTATGCTCCTGACGTGGAATCACATCATTCTTGTGCTCCTTGTAGATTATTTGTTATTATTATAACAAATAAATCTCATTGTAGATTTATTTATTTTTAAAGCTGAACCTACCTGTA
>JAOXJM010000023.1:2224361-2235815 GCA_026413425.1 Tringa solitaria
TATTTATTTTTAAAGCTGTTATTGGTGCTTAGAAGCATGACTAGTATTTTTGCTATGAATACAGTACAATGACAACAGTTCTCTACACCTGGTACTGCAAGCCTCATCTGCCTGGGACACCATCTCAGGAGCTGTCTCTTGGCCACTGTGCCTTAGGAAAGACACAGCCCTTCCCCTCCAGCGGGTACTCTTGGTCTAAGGCAAACCTAAGCCCATCCAGCCACGTGGCACACAGCAGCACAAACTCAACATCCCAGAGGCAGGAGAGCCGTGGTGTCTTCCAGTGTCCAACAATATGTCTTTATTTACCAAGGCAAATCAAACAAACTTCTTGGATAAGTATCAACTTTTGCTGGCTTAGTAACTGCTGAAAAGGTGTAGGCTGGCACATCCAAGAACCTAATTTAAAATGGCATTTGTTCCTCACTGTAAATTAGCCTCTTTGAGTCATATGATTATAAAGCTGCAGTATTCGGTAAATAGGTGAACTTGAATTTTCACCCTGTTTCCAGACATACTTTATTTAACCTTTAGCTTAATTTTACATTAGTGTAACCTAAGCTAGTTTGGTCTTGTCCTGCAGTCCATCCTAGAAAAGGTCATTCCTTCTCTCGCTCCTCACCTGTAACAACAGTTCTCAATTTTTCTGGGTTAGACTTAACTTTTAGGCTAAGGGTTTTAACTTACTAAATACTTCTTTTTAAAAATATCTACAGAAATCTTTTAATATTGTTACATCCCCTCTAGCCTTCTCTGTAGACAAATTCTAGTTACTTTTTATGTTAGAAGCAGTCTGTGCATGGCACCTTAAACAGCCTCTGTCTGTGACTTGGTTCCCAGGTATTGCTGAGAAGTCATCCACTTCACTGCCTAAGCTTCAACTCCAAAGGCTTGTTTCTTAGGCTTCAGTTTGACAGGACACCAGGTGCTGATCTGGTATCTTCTCTTTCTAGTTAAAGATCCCAAATCGTTCCTGCAGCCTCAGCCACCTTAGACCTACAAGCTCTTTCTTCAGTAATTAGCAGCACTCTACTGGTGATAACCACAGCTTCTACTTGGAGCATCTTCTCTAGTTTGGCTTGGCACGCTTACTCTTTAACCTGCCCTGGCAGGAGCCTGGTGGGATCGCAGACGATTCACCCTGTGGAGACAGGACACATGCCTGCATCTCTGCGTAAGCAGACAATCAGCAGGAACGGTGGTTATGTGCCTGGATACTGCTGGCTGAGAGCCATTAAAGTTATTTGTCTCCCCTTGCATCTACTCGAATAAGTAAAACTACTCTCTGGTTTTGGTCCCATGGGACCAAGCTGGCAGAACTGACACTGTAAACTTTCATTTGCAGTGAAAATTACAGCTGTTAAGTGTACAAGTCAACGAAATTCCTTTGTTCGCTGGACAGATTGCCAAAACAGATCCCACTCACAACTGCAGGCTTTATGGTGTCCAGACTGGCAGATTAGCTTTGTATAGTGGGGAAACCTGGGTAAAATTGGGCTATCTACCCTTCTGGAGACAGTTGGGTTGGGGGGGGGCAGTGTATGGAAATGAGAATAAAAACAAAAAATCCCACATGATTATCTTGCAAGAGTAATCACAGGAGCAGGGTCTAGTTCAGAGGTAACAAGATAAGTAACAAGAAGTTCCAGCCAAGGCCACTGCGAAGTCTTGGCAGTGTGGAGGTATTTTGAGACCGTGGAGAGATGCATTGGTTTCACAGTGTAGAGGAAAAATATCTTTTTTGCTTGTTTGTTTTGTTTTTGCAGAGCTTACAAAGACCTTTCCAAAATGATTTCCTCAAGTGAATATGGGTCTCACTCCTGGGAGCTCTTGGTGATAGTTGATCATCAGCATGAAGAGGTACAAAAGGAATTTTTACTACGGGTCACAGGGGACCTTCATATTGGAGGAGTGATGCTGAAATTAGTAGAACAAATCAGTGAGTAAAGACCTGTTTAATTTACACAGTGTTATTAAAATAATACATGCAGCTTTCCTTCGCCAAAAAGAGGCTCCTGTGCATTTTGAAATGGCATTCCCAAAATAATACTTCTTTGTAACGGGACACTGAGCATGTACATGCTGCAGACTCAGGGTTTGCATGTGGCCAGAACCTCTCCCTGTCTGTGACTAAAGTCCCTGTAGTATCACAGTGCAAACAAAACTTTCCTTTGGTTTTGTCTTCCAGTTAGACAAATACAGTTGGACCAGGCTAACTATTCAACTCCTTTTCCAGATAGACTTTATAGGTGGCAATAAAGGTAGTTGATATCCTGTTTCTCCACCTGCAGCAGTCAAAGAGACAGGATTAGTGGTTACAAAGGTACTTCTAAGTTGCTGTTTCCTGTGCTATACTGGTATTCTAGCCAAAATCTGAGCCACATTATCCCTAGCGTATATACAGTAGGAAACAGCAATGAAGAGCAGAGTCTGGCCAAGTCAAAGTTAGAAGATGAAATGTGTAAATACCCTGTGTACAGTCATAGCCAGTCAGCGCTACAGGTGACAAGAGAATCCAGGTTTCTGTAACTTAAAGTCATCAAGTGGAGCTGCCTCCCAAAATAATCACCTGCACTCTGAGGCTGCAGAATGACAGATACAGACAAGACAGGATGGTATTTGATTATCAATTTGATTTGATAATCAATAATATTTGATTATCAATTCCCCGGGGTTTTCATGTGCAATTCATTCTTCAAGTATTGTGTTTTCTCCTGGGATTCTTAAATCTAGAAGTCTTTGGTCACAGAAATGAACAGATCAAACTCACCAAGAGGGAATACTGTGAGCTTTGCATTTCTATGCATTGCTCTTGAAATACAAGGTTTGTGGCAACAAAAAAAAAGTCAAAAAAACTTCCTTGAAACTTAAGTCTTTTTTATATAGTTCAACTTCAGACAAACAAGAAAAGAAAAACTAAACTATAACAAAACCCTTCAGCAGAATAGCTTCAAGAAATTTAGAATCAGCAACTTAATAACCAGCTTCTCTGCATACTAACACACACAGTTCAGCCAACAAACTAATGGTAGCTGGAGTTCTCACTGGGTCAGAAGACTAATTTTTAACAGTATTTTTATAACTAGTACTCAACTAGTTCAAAAAGCTTTCTATATTAAATCATATTTAAAGCAAATCTGTAACTAAGTGATTAGTGTCAGCCGCTGTCTTGAGACACAATTTTTTTACCAAGAAACTCCAAAATAGGACAGGGCTCTGCTGTGCTGTAGAAACACTAAGGAAAATAGCCTCTACCTGGTGGAGCTGGTGAGGAGGAACAAGAAATGAGAAATGACCCAGGACACTGAAACAACTTGCTGAGATCACACAGAAACTTTACCTGCTACTACACATCATTGGCATCTGGGAAGTCATCTAAGCTTGGAATTCCCCATGAGAACTGAGAGCAGCAATGCTTTATCTCTTCCCTTATGCGTGTGCTTCTCATGCTGATCTAGTCAAAGTTTTGACACCTTTCAGGTCAGGATAGCTTACTGCTCAAGAGTAACCAGACAGAGGGTACCCTTGCTATTAGTCCATATCCCAGCACAAGCCAAGCAGCACTGGACCACATATAGCACCATATTCAGGAGATGCACTTTCCCCATGGGTATCTGCAAGATGAAGGCAGTGCCACAGCCAGCTTATCTCTTAAGGGAAAACAAAGTTAATTCCCAGTGACTGTCACAAGTATTCAGCAAATGGTGTCTAGGTCTCAGGAACTGTAGTTGCTACTTTCATGTAAATAAATTCTCTGCTTGCAGAGCACTGTTTCCGAACCAAGTTTTTTAGTCTATTTGCTTCATAGTTTATTAATAATCATTTTGTATTTTCCTAGAAACAGTACAAGATTGGTCAGACTATGCTCTTTGGTGGGAGCAAAAAAAATGTTGGCTTCTGAAAACCCACTGGACACTGGATAAATGCGGGGTGCAGGCAGATGCTAAGCTGTTCTTTACTACTCAGCACAAAATGCTGCGGCTTCGCTTGCCAAACATGAAGACTGTGAGACTGAAAGTCAGCTTCTCTTCTGTGGTATTCAAAGCTGTCAGTGACATCTGCAAAATTCTCAGTAAGTGAAGCTAAATCCCCTCTGGTGGCTAAGTTGGAGCATTTTATTAGGTGTCTTTCTTTTGATGTAAAGTCCTTACTCACGAAACTGTTTAGCTCAAGGAGAAACTTGATTGAGTTGACCCAAGATCAAAAGACAGATTTTCTGGTTTTCGGTATCCAGTGCATGTCAATGGTTCTCAGTCTTTGTGATAACCCATTCAGTGTTGGAAATGTGTCCCATGAGTTGCAGGAGTACTGGATAGTCAAAGTCCTATTGGTGTTTTTTAAGGGATCCTTGCCCTCTTTGAGCAAGACTGAGTCCTGCTTATTCTATGCCATTGACTAAAAGCTTGAGCTTATCAGTCTCCTACATCAGCTTTCACCATAGCAATTTTACTGGTGTCAACTGATTTATCGCCTACTTTCACTAGCATTGGTGATATCCAACTCCCCCTACTGGGTATATGGATTTACTTCAGAAGGAGCATGTTTTAAACATTCAAAACTTCTACATGCCCAAACCTCTTCAGGTCAGGGCACACCCATCTACACCACCCAAACCCATGAATGTGTTGCAGCACCAAGTCCCCGTGTCTCCGCTCTTTCCCCTAATGGAGTGCCACCACACAGAGATGAGGTTTTGGAGCGCACCAGACCTGTGTGTCTGTGATCCACACAGATAAGCCAAGTCTGCAAACAGCCTTCAGAATCCCTTAGTTTTAGGGATTCTTTAATACATCTTCAAAGCTTAGGCCAATAACACATTCATTTTCAGAAGGAATTTATCACCTCATGTTGACCACAATGTAGCTTTCAATTTCATCTTCTAGCACTGGATCCTGAAAGTGATAGTATGTCCTTATTACATTAAACAGCTCTGATAAAATGATGCCATAATTGTTCAACTGACATTTGGCCAAATTAAATATTTCTACCCACTTTTTGCTTCCAGATTGAATCGGTACAAGAACCCCGTAACTTTTCTCATGAGTGAATATTGTTAAAAATGTCTCTGCTTACCCTAGGATAAAAGTGTTTTTCAGAAACAAAGTATCAGGTTTGCAACCAACAGCATGTGTCTGAATCAGTAGTGCATTAGGGAATAGTGTGTAGCTAAGACACAGTCTTTCATGTGAAGTGTAAAATTCTTAAGTGAATAACAGAAGGCATGAACTTCAAATGCAGTGGTTCCACTTCTGTTCTTGCTTGTTCGTAGGTCAGACATTTCACTGAGTTTATTATGCTCAAAGGTGACTGCAGAGCCGTCAGGGAGAAGTAGTTTTTCTCAAGTGTTTTAAAATGCAGATATGCTTGCTACAAAAGCAGGCTTTAATCCTGTCAAAACTCACAGCCTAAAGTCTTTGGCCTTGTTATTGAATTATCGGATTTTCCACGGCTACTGCTTTCAACCTGCTAAAAATAAAATTCAGATTGCAACATGGAGCTTCCCAAAATGCTATTACCAACCACAGGCTTTTTTGGGATGTAAGTTGCTAAGTTTCAAATGTTTCATTTTGCTTCACTTCCCAAATTGCTGTTACAGATATTAGACGGTCAGAAGAACTGTCTTTATTGAAGCAATCAGAAGATGCACTCAAAAAGAAAAAGAAAAAAGATAAGAACAGCAAAGAACCAGTTACAGAAGATATTTTAAACCTGTGTGACTCTCCAGTGAGTTCTGGATTATCAGGTAATGAAAAACCAATATGATTTTGTTCTGACTGAAACTCAAAAAGAGGAAGAAATCCTTTGCTGCACAATTAAAAGCAGGGAGACTAGTTTAATGTAGGATGGTGGTCAGAGAGACACAGTCGGGCTGACGTTAATGGCTTCAAGAAGCTAGTGAAATCTCCATTATATCAGTATTTTTCTGTTGTTTTGCAAATGTTTTCCTTTCCCTTGATATGAGAAAGGTTATACTAGAAAACAGGTGATCGGCAGTGGCCCTGCACACAGGATGTGCTGCTGCTCTGTGAAAACATGAGACCACTCAAAATATTCAACCATTTTGGCAACCTCCAAGGAAAATGAAAAATAAAGGCTTGAAAGTATGTGTTTCCTATCTCCAACACAACTGAGATCTCACAGAACAAGGAAGAGTCCCTGAGGTCACTTCACCTGTGAAAGGACAAGCTGGTCAGCTGTAAACAGCAGGGATAGGAGACTCTCTTGAAAGAAAAGGATTAGTCTTTTATGATGGAAAGTGATAGACTGCCTAAGTCTGAAGGCAGTTTTCCCTGGAATAATACATTACTCTCTCAAATTGCAGGAAGTCCAGGCTTATACAGTAAAACCATGACACCCACTTACGATCCTGTCAGTGGGACACCAGCTTCTTCTACAATCACTTGGTTCAGTGACAGTCCCTTGACTGAGCAGACCTGCAACATCCTCGCTTTAAGTCATCCCAACTGCTCTCCAGAAACACTAGCAGAGATGTACCAGCCTCGTACTTTAGCTGACAAAGCCAAACTCAATGCAGGGTAAGATGCCTCCCTTTGAGATCTTTGTTAGCTGGTTTAACAGTGTGGCATTAATTCAGCTTTTTAAGTGTAAAGCAGAATTCGAAAACAGCCCCCTGATGTATGGCTATATTGATACATAATAACATGCTTTCATCTAGGTTTTGTTTCAGAAATACTTCCTCTTTTTGATCTTTTTTTCTTTCCTTATTCAACATTCTTAGTTAGACAATTTTGTTTTAAAGTGATGAATGACGTAATTGTGTGGGCTCTGGACCAAATTCTGTGGTTAGATGAAGGCAAATCCAGTTTAGCACTGTGGGCACAGCTAACAATTTGGATAGCAAACTCTAAAGGCTTTAAATGGGCAGCAGAAATACATGTGGATAAATTCAGAAAAGCCCTAATGTGTTACAAATAGGTGAATTCTTGAATTATGCACTAACAAACATTGCTTACTGTAGACCACAAAGGAACACAGAGCACTAGGGGGTTTAGTGGTGCAAGTGTTTGAGATGATGGTCTCTCTAGAATTAAAATATGGATTGTCATTTTTAGATCTGTGAAGCATTTAACATTGACTCAGATATTTTCATTGGATTTCACTGGAGAACAGAAGTAGCTGGAATTATAAAACTGTAAATACTGAAGTGAAAAGTGAGAGTTCTAAATATACAGGTACATTTTTGTCCTGGCTTAAGTGAGCCTCCCATTTCTGGAGATCGAGAATAAAGAATCTTACTGGCATAGGTCACCCCACAACTAGTTACTGTGGAGTTTCTGGCACCTACTCCTGATATTTTGAATAGCGTTGGAGTAACAATTGGAAGATTTTAGGTACCGTGTGTACACAATGAAAGTTGGAAATCCATATGAATGTTCTGCCTCCTCAAGCTATGGGAATTTTCCCCAGACTTGCAGGAATTAGAGCTGTTTATTCCCACTTTTGTTTCACAATTACGTTGGAGCTCTGCAGGTGTGATAGTTTTTCCTCTACAGATGAATCTGTGGGTTGTTTTCTTCCGCAGCTGGCTAGATTCATCTCGATCACTTATGGAACAAGGCATTCTGGAGGACGATCAACTTCTTTTACGCTTTAAATATTACACTTTCTTTGATTTGAATCCAAAAGTAAGACCTTTGTTTTTATTGCTATTCATTGTTTGCCTGCTTTCATGTCAAGGAGCTGTAGTACAAGGACACTGAATTTTAGCTAGGATTTGAGACAGGCCCTTCAGAGATCAAATTCTACTTTTCCCCCTCAGCTAAGGCTGCACTTTTCCCCTCTGGACACTGAATCATCATTTCTCACATGAAATAAGATCTTGAGTATAAAGATGAGAACTGAAGAGCACTAGGACAGGTGGTGGTTTACTTTCTTCCTCTCTTTTAACAAGAAAAATTAAGGGGAAAACTAAACCATGAGTATCCTAAATGATGTAAGGGTATAAGTCCTATTTTTGAAAATGGACTTAAAAAATTACATTTATGTTCCACTGCCCTTCACTGAATATTCAGCTTTTCTGGGCTGAAGCCCTCATAAGCAGTTAAATCAAATTTGTTTCAATGAACTTTGGAAAGTGCAGCAAAAGTGTTTAAGTCCCATTTGAAAACAAGACTTATGTCTTCAAAAATAACTTAAATATTTTCCTCAAGTTGCCTTTCATTTGCCTTTATTTCTAATGTCAGTCATGGTACTTGTGTTAACGCAGGGTTTTTACAGCTTGGGTGATACGTTTAGTGAAATGAAAACACAATAATCAACCAGCATAAATCAACAAGAGTTCAAATGTGAATTTTAGAGGATTTGGCCTTCACATTGTTATTTTCTGTAAGCTCTGTAAAACTCTTTCATTTCAGGCATCTCAGATAAACAGAAGGGCACTTTCTAGTTCAAGTGGCATGGGTTAGGGTGAAATGCTGTCCCCGCTGAAATTCAAGTGCATGTCTCAACTTCAGTAGTCCAAACATTTCCCATCTTTGCCCTAGCCAGCCATGGAGCCATAGGATGAAACAAACCAAAACAGCCTCAGGCAATTTAATAACGCACCTAGGTTACACTCCCATCACCTATTTTTCACCAGCTCTGGGGCTTGAATATTTCTGTGAGTCGGTTCAGCTTATTAACCAAATAGGTAATAAGAAACAATCACTCTCCAAAAAAAATGGATAGTGAATTAGAGCAGTTCACAGCAGGATCTGACAAATGTCAAGCCAGTGCAAAGATCGTGTCAAGCCAGAACCGAAAAAGCCAAGAGCAGAAGAGAGGAAGTGAGGAATAAGAGTTTCTGTCTTTTGGCAGTAGCAAACTGTTGAATGTCACGTTCATATCAGCCATGTCACATTATTTTCACTCTCATAATGTGGTTTCACATTTTGGTTAAGCTTACTACCACTTCTGCTTTAGCCCAGGACTCCTGATTAATTTTCTGCTGGATCAGCAAGCCCCCGTGACCCTACAGACAACCACCCAAGCTAGTACAAAACAAGGATGGGAACATACAGCAGGGCAGAGGTGGGGGAGGAAGGAAACAACCTTTGTGGCTTCAGCCCAGTGTTAGATCAGCTGCAGCTGACTGTGAATCTATATCTTGATGGACATTAATGGCCAGTGTTGTTCTTTTTTGCTACAGTACGATGCAGTGCGAATAAACCAAATATATGAACAAGCCCGTTGGGCCATCATGTTAGAAGAAATTGACTGCACAGAGGAAGAAATGCTGATCTTTGCTGCGCTACAGGCATGTACTTGATCCAGGTTGCAAAACCTGTTTCCTCAAGAGGCAGGCACAAGCTAGGACAAGACTGGGAGAGAGCCCAGGCCAACCCTTCTACTTGGATTGGGGGTCTGCTATTTGAGTGAGAAACAATAAGCAGCATCCATCAACTAAACCAACTAAATTCAGTAGCAGCTCACCATTATTCAACCTGACACATACAATTATGGAACCGTTTACTAACATTATCTAAAGCAAACCATACCCAGGATGTAACTTTGATACCAGCCTATTCTGAAGGGGATTACTATGATGTGTTGCTTCCCATACCAGCTACCACCCTTTCACATATTCTTCCTGAAAATTTCTCTAATAAATAAACACATACATTCACAACCGACCAGAAAAAAAACATAGCACAATGTGAAAACAGGGGCATTACGGAGTACATAGAAATTTAACATGACCTAGCATGGCTTAGTCCCTAATTGTAGGTAATAAGGCACGAATGTTTACTAACAATAAATTTCTTCCTTTTAAATGTAAGCATAGCTGCCAAAAAAATTCACGGCCTGCCACTACAGAACACCACAGAACCTTGCTGCCAAGCTTCTACCTAGTATGGATGGCACTTAGCGCTGATGATATGAGGGGTGCAAATGTTAGCACTGAGTCAGCCTCAGAGAATAGGGACGATGACACAGTGAAAGAATACAAACCCTGGTAATTAGCACAGGAAACTGTTACCAGTAATTGCACTGGTGATCATAGTGGACATACCTGTTTCCTTGTGAAAAAACCAATGGTTCCATGATGCAGAACTTTACACAGCTGTCCAAGACGCAGAAGACCAAATGGCCTATTTTCATATGCTGTGATTATGTGTTGCTAATTGATGTACTGACTCTTTGATATTGATTCTTTATTTTAGTATCATATAAGCAAGTTATCGTCATCATCAGAGGCACAACATTTCACCTGTGAATCAGAAGTGGATGAAGTAGAAGCTGCACTTTCTAATCTGGAAGTGACATTGGAAGGTGGAAACAAAAGTAACACTTTGGTATGTTCTTTGGGATCCCAGAATTGCTTTCACTGAGTCAAATGCATTGACTCTGATGCGGCTGCCTGGCTCCTGATTTTATGAGAGTCAATAGGTTATTACAAATTGCATTGTACTAAAATTATTCCTGATTATTCCTGATAGGAGGACATCACAGACATCCCGAAACTTGCTGATAATCTCAGGCTAGTTAGGTGAGTTATTAAAACTAATAATAAAACATACAAAACAAAAAGCTTAACAATAATAGCAATGTCTAGAGTTTTTCATTTTAATCTAACAGTAGATCCTATGGTTATAAATTAACAAATACATCAGATAGGTTTAACTAGCCTAATATCATCCTCTTCAAATCTTTTTCTTACTGCTTCTGAGCAAGAGTCTCAGCAAATTTTTCGAGCTCTTGGGCTGCTGGGGTAACTGTACTTATGCTTATGAAAAGACAAGGCTTTTTATTTTCTAGTGCTCATCAGTCATCATCTCTAAGCAAAAGAGCCTACTATTTTGTTTTCAATCACTTTACTGGTTTTTGCCAATGAAAAACTAGAAAAAACTTATAGCTCTCCATGAGAAGAATTTCTGAAAGCAACCCTGGGCATTTTTTTTTTAAAGAAAAGAAACAAACAAATTACCCCTTTCTAACCAAACATGGAGCCTGGTTTTTTTCCTAATGCCAAAATGAGTTTCTGTGATCCCAATATAATATCTTGATTTATGGGTTATATAAATGACAGCAGTGACCTCAAGTCTATAATGCCTTTTATCACAAAACAGTGTTTTAGAAAGATAAAGATTTCTACTGCAGAAATACTTATCAGATTTGTTCTGTTGACAAATCATATTTGTAGTCAGTGAACTGAGAACTGCACCTGAATATTGTTAACTGTTGTTAACTGTTAAGAATTGTTAATTATTAATTTTCAATTAGGAATTTTATTTGACATTCAAATTACTAAGGTAGCTTAAGATGAAAGGGAATTTAAGCCTTTTAAGTTCTGTCAGTTACTCACCTCTAACAATGGATTGTTTATTTTTCCCCAGAAGTAGAGCAGTTTGCTTTTAAAAGCCTTCAGTTTGCTTTTAAAAGCCTTCAGCAGTTATTTTTCATCACGAAAAAATTTCCTTTATACATGATAAATCACTTAATACACCTAAGACA
>JAOXJM010000023.1:2235915-2276676 GCA_026413425.1 Tringa solitaria
TTAATACACCTAAGACACCGTAGAAACTAGGTAAGGTGTAAAACATTTCTTTAAAGGAACAAAAACGTTTTTTTACTATAATGATTTGTCTAATTGTAAACCTAAATGCAAATCTCTGCATGTTATACTGCTGACTTTACTCATATACTGAACTTTTATTCACAGTATGTGCCGTATTAGCACAGTAGTAAAGTGGGTGACAATATTGTGGAGAATTACAATATTTTTTTAAAAGACAACAACAACAAAAAGCTTTCAAAAAAGTTTTTTGGATAGAAAAATAATTTTTTTAGTCTAAAAAAATTATATTCCCTTATTTTTGAAGAATGTCACTATTGGAAAATTAAAAGCCAAAATATTTGGCAGTTTTGAAAATTCAAGTTATTTTTTTAATTTAAACATAAAAATCACCATGTTCTAGAAAGGATTCTAAACTAGGATTTCTAGAAAAGGTCTGGAGAAGGCAAGAGTGGATATAATAAGTCACTGTTTTCCAGCTAACTACTTCCGGGAAGTGCTAAACTGGCAGTGTATTTTTCTTTTCTTCCTTTTAACTTCATTGTTGACCTTTGCAGCTAGTTGTGGAGTATTTATCTACTAAAATAGTGCTAATACTGCTGGTTTTCTCTCCTGAAATATACTGAAAAATATACTGATTTTATTTCCCTCTCCATCCCTATGGCCTTGCTAGTGTATTCTTAGTAGAATTATGATTTTTATCTCTTACTGAAGAGAGGTGGGGCTGGCACAATGATTATGTTTGACTATCAGCATCTATCAGTTAATTCTCAATTCCAAAGTAGATATTTTTAGATTTATTCTATAACAGAAATCAGTTTGCATTAGCAAAGTATTGAAATTAAGTAATTAAAATGAGAATTATATCCATCTATACACATGCGTGAGGACCTGGAGTAACACCACCCTAGTGGAAGATGGTTTAAACACTTACTTTGTCTTGGTGTGCTACAGAACCTCTATAAACTTAGTGAAGGAACAGAACTTCATTGTGTTAGATACTATACAAAGCCAAAAATACGATCTCTAGTCCTTTACAATTTAATGAATACAGGTTAATTTTATGGAGGCAAACCTTTCAGATAATGAGCTATGAAAAACTGAAGCTAATTCCAGTGCATGTGAACAAGCTAGTGGTTATGTGAACATTACTGAGTGCATGTAAAAAACAGAATTAGTCTTTTAGAAGGGAATGGCTTTGATTAAGTAATGAAAGAAAAAAGAAAAGTAAGAAAAACTACATAGAAGAGAAGAGAAAGAAAAAAAAAACTGAGAGAAATCATAGACGGGATTCAGCTGGAATCTGGGGTAAAAACCACATCCATACCTGGGATAACTTGGGTGTGGTGTTGGTTCCAGGCGTTTGCCACCCCCCTCATTGACACAAGCACGAGTAACCCAACTGAAGTCCCATGTATGACCTCAAAGCAACTTGAGATTGGCAGTAATATTTGTGACTTACCAATTTGTAGATTTCAATATAAATAAATGTGATTTCTTTTTTTCTTTTAGGCCCAGGAAGCTGTCACTCAAAGCTATCAAGCCATATTGGTTTGTCTTTAAAGACACTTCAGTATCTTATTTTAAAAACAAGGAATCCGCACAGGGAGAACCTATTGAGAAACTAAACCTAAAAGGTAGGAATTTTCATTTCTTTCTATTGCATTTGTGAACTGAATAAATCAAGAAATCCCTGCAAGACTCTGGAAGGCAAGCACAGTAGCATTTAGTCTTGGAACTTTTTCAGTTATTGAGGCTCCTAAGCAGGTCACCTGCATCTGCAGAAGGGGCCTAAACAAAAAGGATTCACTAGCTTAGCCCAAACCAAGATTACCTGGACCCAGCTTGTAAAATGCCATGTACTGCTGAATTCACTTAAAGATGAGTCACGTAGAGATTGTGATCTGTGTGACAGTTCTATTTCCAAAGATTTTTACTCTGTGTTATACCCTCCTCTGCCCTTGGCAAACGCACACTGGTAGTAGAGGATTCCGGATGATGCAGCAGACAAGAATACCTTAGGTTGGACCTTGATACTGCTGTGCAGCAATGGCTCCAAGACCTTCTCTGGACATTGTTTGTTCATGCATGGGGATTTCGATAGCTACAACCAGCTTTAGGTACTTCTGGAGGAGAAACCCTGAGCATACACACGGCAAACACCAGCACCATATATAGCCTCCGTCTACATCTACTCCTGCAGGGACATCATTTGTTCAGCATCAGGGAACCAGTGATGCCCAGGATTCATCCTAGAAGAAACCTTTGAAATAGAAGATTGACCCCTGTGAACAAATGGCTCTGCATACCAATCTGCATATCCTCAGTAGGTCACATAAATGCATGGTAAAACCAGCCATGGTGGCTGGAACCTCACCAAGTAGCCCACAGCCTTGGTGTCCCTTGACACAAAGGGGAACTGTCGGCATCCTTGATTCCAGCTGAATCCAGAAGGCCTGTAGTAGCACCATCAACATGAAATACCAGGTCCCCAGAGCTCTCTGGGATCCCTGAACTGGCCATCTCTGTTGTAGATGTCACCCATGTCCCATTGTCAGTACTAAGTTGCTTCTGAAAACAGGCTAAAATTTCCAACAGTGCCTATATCGTCAGCTCCTCTCCATTTTAAATGTTGAGCATTTCCTAAGATCAGGCTGAGGTTTTGAGAACACTTGGATCCTTTCTCTTCCGCGTTGACTAACATGCTCTTTGAGCTCAGAGCATTCATCACCCTGGCAAGCCAGACCAGGCAGTGAACTAGAACAGAAACCTTTCATTTGGCCTAAGCTTTGGAAGTCTTGGCCCTTGATCTTAAAGAGAAACAACCATTAAGTACTGTTCTTTAGAATTAATCAGGACTTAGTGATGTAGTAATTAAAAAATTGTTTTCTTCCTGATTCCCTGTAATCTAGGATGTGAAGTTGTACCAGATGTAAATGTTGCAACAAAGAAGTTTGGAATCAAGTTATTAATTCCTGTCGCTGATGGCATGAATGAAGTATATTTAAGATGCGAAAACGTGAGTAATAAGGGAAAGTTTGTATTCCAGATTTATTGGCAGATTGTCTAGAAGACCTGTTATCCTGTTCTAGAATTTGTATAGAAAAATAAGGATGCTGCAGAGAGTTTATTATCTGCAAGTTCAGTAAAATTTAAGAATGATATGGTGGTCTAATAATACTTTATGGTTGAGTGGACAAAGGACAGTAGTTCTATGTTTATCACAATTTTCCAAGTAAACCTGCTGGAAAAAAAAGAAAAGAACATACTGTCAAAAAAGTAAAAAGGAATTACAGTATTTTCCTTCAGTGTTTCCAGAGGGCTGAGGTTTGGGTTTTATTCTTTTCTTTTTTTGTTTGTTAATTAGAAGTCTCCCCATTCAGACAAGGGTAGTGTGCTAAGGATCTTAGATTTGGTTTCAACTTTGATTTATTTCATTTGTATTGAAATCTATCAATCCACAATGTGTAAAAGTATTCATTAAGTGGAAGGTAGTCATGCAATCAAATTTCCAAGAGAACCTATTCCAAAGTACTGGATTTCTCTGAAAATTTAAAACCTAACTATTCTGCAAAGGCAGTAGGTTAGGTGGAATTGGAGGTGGAACTAGCAGGACTATGGTAACTATATGTCCACACAAACTAAGCAGAGTAACTCTGGAGTGGTTTTATCACGCAGTGAAAGATGCATAAGCAGTAGCCATCTTCTTAAATGGTTTGTCTAAAAATATCAAACAATTGTCTTTGTTGCAGGAGAATCAATATGCTCGGTGGATGGCTGCTTGTGTTTTAGCCTCAAAAGGCAAAACAATGGCTGATAGCTCTTACCATCCTGAGGTCCAGAAGATCCTTTCATTTCTAAAGATGAAGAATTGGACCATGTCTCCCCAGGCTGTCTCTGATCCAGAAAGCATAGATATGAAACCAGAATGCTTCGTCTCACTACGTTATACCAAAAAATACAAGCCCAAGCAGGTATCCTGAGCATGGCTTGATGGTTAGGGACGGGCGGTTCAAGTGATTTCTTGGATGGATCGAAGGCTGTGTTGAAGCAGCATTTGGAAACCATACAGTAGAATAATCTTGAAATACTCATTTGTCCTTTTGATATTTAGCAAGAGTCCTTTTCTTTAAACTGAACATAAGGACAGGTCTCTCGGCGCTTCTTCCAAGTATTTCTCCTACATCCACACCTCCTCCGAAGTCACTCATCATGTTCACTTCCTGATAATGCTGTCCCCAAAAGTCTTTTGTGAGTAAGAAAGGAAGGTTTTTAAGGTCAGGAAGTTACTGCCCGCATCTTAAATAAGTGTCTTCCTGCCCTCTTGGCCTAGGTGCCTCTCCTTCCTCTCCACCTAATTCCTTGTCCACTGCTTTTGCTGCAAAAGAGTTCAGCCTAACCATCCTCAGCAGACAGTCTCCAGAGCAGCGTGCTGGAGCTAGACCCAGTGCAGCACAAACCCAGACACAGAGACCTTCCTGCACTGTTCTGCCTTTGTAGCTCAGCATCTGTCCCCAAGTGTTCTCCACAATACATCTGCATGAACGGTGACCACTGAGCGTCTGAACATGGCATCAGAGCTAATGATGTTTAATTTAGTGAAAGCAGGGGATTTTTGTTCTCCAGTCAACTGAAATCTTTCTTTTCCTGTGTTTCCTAGTTGGCTGCTCGTATTCTGGAAGCCCACCAAAATGTATCCCAGATGACCCTAGTGGAGGCCAAGCTGCATTTTATTCAAGCATGGCAGTCCCTCCCCGAGTTTGGCTTATCCTACTACATCGTAAGGTAATCCCACTGTTACAGCGATGTCAAGCTGCCATGACGCGTTCACGGGCAGCAATTTGCAGGAAGCTCTTTTTCTCCCTTTTCTGGAAACATTCTCTAACTTTTCCCCCACAGACCTTTTTCAATTCTAGTAACTTCCATACTGCTGTTTTTTCCTATAGCAGTAGCACTCAGTAGCTCCATTCCTGGATTGAGACCACCCATTATGTCACACCTCTCAGGTTTGGCCTGTAGTAACATATTACTAGGATTAAACCCTTGCTGACATAAACTCACTAAAATGTAAAAAAATGCGTGTCTTGTTGGTGTTCTCAGGTTTGCACTATATTTGTTCACTCCAACTCTTGCTCATTGAAATATGATAAAATGCTAATTTCTTTGGTATTTAATTAAGAAAACAGCAAATTACCCCATTTTTAGGTGAATCTGGAAGAGCAGTCTGGGAGAGCACAGGAAAGGTCCTGTTGTGTTGACAGCAGCTTCCCTGGATGCTTACCTTGAATATGGCAGGGTTCTGACCTGCATTCTCTCTCTTGACAAAGCACCAAAAACCTGAAAAGTACTGACACAACTGTACTTAGAAGGCACTCTCCTTAATTTGTGCTTAACACCTCTTCCAGGGCTACTTAGGAATCTTGTGGGCTATAAATTGAACCAGCTGGGAACCATTCTCTGGCACACAGGCCAGCTGGCATAGAACAGCCCGCATCTGTACTATTAAACTCTCCAACTTCCCCAAACCCAGTAGCCTCATGTGAACTACCAGATCATCTTGGTCCTTGGATGTTCCAGCTCCTGAGCTGTACCTGGGAGCCCTTTGAGAGAGCGCTGCTTGACTGCAGCCAGAATTCTGCCTGGGACCTTCCTGGCAATGAACAGAACACAAGTTCAGTGCCCAGGAATGTTCACTGTCACTATTTCATTTACTACATATAGATATTTTGCTCTATCTGTCAGAACTCATTCAGTTAAGCAAACAAACAAACCCAACAGCTAAACTGCATTTTGTAACATGAACAAAACAGTTTGTGAATTTCTACAATGTGGTAGGCAGTATCTCAGTGGGGGCATTAAGCAGGGCACAAATTGTGGTCCAGGACACATTCTTTCCCTAAGGGCCAGCTTCATCTAAGGAGAGATGGTTAAAAGGCAGGATAAAAAATATTGAAAATATTATCAGCAGTCATTTCTTCCAGCTTTCAGCATGAAGGTGGAGGAAAGTAGTTTCTTTACCAGAGTAATCTTTTCCTAGCTATTCTCAACTCAGAAATTTCTGTCCCCCAAAAGTTCTGATGCTTTTGTACTTGTTTTTCATCTCTAATCAGAAGAAATGTTAAAATGTCTTCATATTTTGTAATGTGATTTATACTCACAAACATGCATATATTGCTAATTGTTTCAATAAGTAAATGGTGATATAGAATATAAAATATTAAATGTGTTTTGATATGATTATATAATTTAGGTGAATATAACTAGAAGGACATGTTTCAACATTAGTGCAATGAAGCAAGGAAAATTACTGTTGACACTTTTCCAGTAAAAATATAATTAAATTCATCCATTTGGCAGAACAGTATTTTTTAGCAGAAAACAATGAATTGCGAAGACTTCAGCCAGATCTACCTGCCCAATTATTTTACATCTTATACCCTGGTTCACCAGCCTACATGTTTGCTTTATAACTAATGCTGTTCTAAAGAAGGGTCCAAGCTTTCCTCAATACCAGGCTGTTGTGACTTTTCCCACATTTTTGCACTTTCAGAAGAGGGCAGGTGAAATTCTCTCTAGACAGAAATCATTGCAAACCACATCTGCTCAAAGGTCTTGTGTCTTTTTTTTCAGGTTTAAAGGAAGCAAAAAGGATGACGTGCTTGGGGTGTCCTATAACAGGCTGATACGAATAGATATAGCCACAGGAGATCCTATCACAACATGGAGGTTCTCCAACATGAAGCAATGGAATGTGAACTGGGAAATACGCCAGGTAAAACTGGAACGGCTCTCTGCATTCAGTCATTGCATTTCAGACACTGGAGGATGCTTTCACAAAATCTTTTCAAACCTCAGCGTGAAAAGATTTTGGATGTGTTGTGACATGTTATTAAATAAGCTGTCTGTAATTTTTTCTTAATGGAATCTGTAGTCAAATCTCAGAAACAAAAGACCTCCAGTTTAAAAGGTTCCTACCAAGCTTATTCTTTATAAATTGCCCTCCATTTTGATGAGATTAAGTACAGAGAGTCAAAGGTAAATTCCAACCCGTTACGTTTACTGCTCTGTCTGTAAAAATCTCCTTTTAACTCTCTGTATAGTCTAGCTCATGCATCATCCTCTAAATTGTGGTGATTCAGTCTTTGTTACACACTGAGGAGACAGGAACCCAGTTTGTCTTTCAAATCCCAAATGGAGGTTGCAAGGCGATGGTGCGAGCTCCTCTGTGCCAGTGTGCAGTCCTGAGGAAGCAGCTCTGCAGTGTGCTGCATACAGGGGTGCTTAGGTCTGGACTGTGATGAAGGCTGCTCAGCGGGGCAGGATGTTGCCCAGCAGTTCACTGGAGAGTTTGGGTTTGAAAGCTTAAAGCCATCTCTGTAAATTGTAGATTTCTGGAGTGAAACTAGTGTGACCTGGTGTAAATTCAAGCAGCCTGGAAACTGCTCCTGCTGATACAGGTTTCCGCATCCATCTGCAGGAGCCAGGAGAGATCAGATACTATCCCTAATACTCTCCTAGAGCACTCCCTGTGCCAGCGCCTGTAATGCAGGGTAAAGCTGCTGGGTTTGCTTTAAATCCCTAGCGAAAAAGGCAGAATCCACAGATAGCAATTAACCTCAGTTTACTAGGTTTTAGAACTGACAGTAGCTGGAAATCAAAACCTAGCCCCCCAAAACAGATTTAAAGTCAGCACATAACAATGAACAGTATTAAACACTATTGGTGAAGCGTGCAAAGTATCAGGAGTGCCATTCCTGCTCTTCTCAGTGCTCACTTTATAAGCTATGAGAAAAAAAATCTAGTTAAAAGCAGGTCTAAACAAGCAATAAGATTTTTACCACAAGAGGGCCCTGCCATAGCAGAAAATTTAGAAACAAGCCACCAAACACCCTCCACATCCAGCAAACCCAGAAATCTTGGTTAGCAGAGACAGGTACTGCTTTACCACAGTATTTGTGATCCAGCTGTGCTCTCACACTTGCTCGTTTTTCGCAGATGCAGCTTATCTCTGTTCCTGATTTTGCCATATGTATTTTCTTTAGGTTGCAATTGAGTTTGATCAGAATGTGTCTATTGCTTTCACGTGTCTAAGTGCAGACTGCAAAATCATCCATGAGTACATTGGGGGCTACATCTTCTTGTCTACCCGCTCCAAAGACCAGAATGAAACACTGGACGAAGATCTGTTCCATAAATTAACTGGAGGTCAGGAATGAGGTGAGGGAATCTCTCTGCCCTCTACCTGCTTCTCCTCACAGCAAAGAAGACCAGAGATGAAACAAAAATGTCTCTGATTGTTACCTGCTGACTAATAAATCTTGTACATGACAATCTATCATGTAATATGACCGGACTATTTACAGTTTTTGTTAAACACTGAAGCCAAGGTCACTGGATGCAGTATGGCAACTCCATCATCAACACTAGGAAAATTAAGTTGCCTTTGTTTTCCTTTTGCACAGCTAGCAGTTTTTAAATAAACAGTGTTTAGCCACTGGGCATTTTTGAGACTAGTATTTTTTAATTGCAACAATCTGTTTGAGCATCCAGAGCAAGTAACTTGAGGATACTGTACAGCAAATTTTCTTCTGTTACAACCATGCAACTCCCACTGTTAAAGTGGCCATTGTTAAAAAAGCCAGCATTTAACAGAACTAAAGCTGAATAAATACATATTTTAAAGCTACATTACTTGACTAACACTTGCACTGGGAACAGAACACATTCCATCAGTGTTCCAAAGTCTTGCAGACTGAGCTATCACAACTCAAGTAGTGATTACACAGTTGTTCAAAAATGTAGCACCCATGTCTACCTTCATCCACTTAAATAGTTCCCTTAAAGCCAGAGGAGCTACCAGATGCCTAAAACAAACCATTAATCTTGGCAAAACTGGATTCAAAATGTTGCTCTTTTGCAGAGCTTTGTTAATTTCCAGCTTGAAAAAAATGCTTCACGTACTATTTAAAAGTATTTGCTTGTTAAAAAGGCTTTTGAGCGTAGGCCTTTGTATTTTCTGTCCCCGTTACTCTGTTTCAACTGTGACACCTAAATCTAAACAAAACTTGTTCATAAATTGAGTGAGGAGCTTAAATGCCTGCAGAAATGATCTTCCTTATGTATGTAACGGAGAAGACAAAGAGATGACTCAGTGAAACTGTGCCTGAGGAACCAGATCTGTAGAGGCCAGCTCTGCCTGCCCGGGGGAGCCACACACATCCACCAAGTTGTAAGAGAGGTGGTTCTGCCCTGCAATGCAGAGTGATCAGTAAAGCAAGAAGAGACTCAAGCAAGGAGGATTTGTGTGACTACTGGACAAACCAAAACTGGTTTCACGTATCTAAAGAAATACAATGGATGGGTGTTGTTATATCACTGCAGAAATCACTGCATAATTCCTAACCGTCTGGATAGCTCTGATTTTTCTGTCATGTCCTCTTCTTTTTTCCAGTGTCTGTCAGTAGGCTGCAGTGGAATCATTCCCAATTTGTGCCAGTTTAGCTGATACAGCCTGCTTCCCAGCCCTCTGTACTTCCCTCAGCACTTTTTACAGTTTTCCTTCAGTAGAGGACTTGCCCAATTCTCACTTGCTTGACGCCGGCCAAGTATTTTCCTCAGAATGTGAGAACCACCTATAACAGATAGCCCGAATCCAAACACTTGCAACATATAAAACTTGCCCAAGGGTGCCATGGGAGAACTGAATGCACATCCTAGTGCCCACAGTTCTTCCACAGGCAGCCCTTGTCCAGACTCGGCCTCCACTTTGGCTCCTGAGCTGCAGTCAGGGTTGTGACTGTACCTGTGTTAGAGCCCCTCGTTTGGGAATGATAGGCTCCCGTAAATTGTTGGGAAGTACAGCCCCGTGCTTGCCACTCTGAGAGCAGAGCTTGTCACACGACTGTTGCATGGAAGCCCTGTAGTTGCCACCCGTCACCTAAATGATCCTAACACATGAATGCAGAGATATGAGAACTTTGAATCTAGCTCTCATTAGCAGAGCGTGTGGTGCATTTTGCAGCTAAGCAAACACACCTCTCGGCAGTCCAAGCTGTCTGGGCTGGGATTTCAGAGAAATGATCAAATATTTCCATTTTATTTCCTGCTCCTCCCTCCATCTCACTCCATGTGTCACAAGTAAAGTCTTCCTGCTGCTCTGTGAGGAGGAGTTCTGTCAGCTCATCCTGGCAGGCTGTAAGCCCCATCCTTTGTAATTTTAGCTTTAAGGGAATCATCCCTTGCTGCTGTCCTCTCTCCATGTTTCTTTAGATCATCAGCTATCTTCATCCTTGCTCCACTCACCTTGCACAGCTTTTCTATGACAGGTAAAGAAAACTTAGGAAAGAAATCTGGTTTTATCCAAGCGTGTCCCAGCTAGACTCCAGACATCCCCCTTAATGCAGACAGGGTACCACACCCTCCCTTAGTCATGCAGTAACTCGACTAGACTTGGCTTTTGCTGTTTTGTACCACCCGATTTATACACAGGGTTAAAGACCATAGGCTCAGCGGACTATAGTAACCGAGTTATTAATTGCACGGTGCCAGATCTGTGAGATGTTTTACACAGAGAGTGAAAGCAGGACAGGGGCGTCTGCCCTGAAATTTCGCAACACAGAGACAAAATCCTGGACAGGAATGTTGTTTAGAGGAAAACAAAAACCTTTAGGGAACTAATACTTTGGCTCAGCTGCAACCCTGTTCTGTCCATTGTGCTTAATTATACCAAAGTCAGATCAGGGTAAAACACTACCCATGTCAGATGGCTACTGTATGTTCTTACTCTCAACAAATTCCATAGGGGATTTCACCACTGCCTTCAGCATGTGTTACTGCAGTGGACAACACCAACACCACCCCCCATAGTTTTCTGAAACCTCAGGCTAAATAATCCTGTTCTTACATTCTACCCCTGTTCTCTGTAGGTAAAAGTCTTGCTTATGCTTGCTCTGTGGACTGACCTGCAAAATACTTCTTTTCTTTCGTTGGCCTTAAAAGCCATTCTCCAGATTTTTTCAGGATAGTTTCGTTCTTAACCATCACTTGGATCACGGCCATTGAGAAACATTCATCTCTTAAACTTTACAGCCTGGTACCATCCTCGCCTTCTCCTGCTCTCCCCAAGCTCTGCTTATCTTGGTCACTAAGGAATGCAGGGCTCATCCCGAGCATTCCTGCAGGCAAAGGGGTTTTGTCCAGCACTGAATCAGACCCAGGGAGGGGGCGTCTGGTTCAGCTCTTTGTGCATCATCCATGCAAAAAGGCTGCCAAAAATGCCTGCCTTTACTAAACATTCCTGCAGGTTGCCACTGAAACTCTTAGAAAAGTAGAAGAAAGGAGAAGAATAATCTGAAGAAACACAGCAGCATGAGAATAGGTCAAAGTGACTCACAAAGGGGAAATCTCTGCCTGCTGCTACCAGATGATTTCTAAGAAACTGGTGAGAGATGGCTGCTGTCTGCCCTGGGAAACCTTCACTGATACCTGGGCAGCTGTTTGAGATGCAGTGCCACAGCAGGAATATTCCAGATGGTTAGAGTTCAAGCTAGGCAAAGAGCTGGGAAAAATACAGTGCCTGCCTCAAAAACTAGGCATCAAAAAAACAGAAACAAAGGTGGAAAATAAAACCAGAAAAAGCTCATATTCCAAGGGTGCTCTGCTTCTCTGTAAGAGGTTCTCTGTAACACTCAGAAATCAAGCACACCCGGGCAAAGACTCCACCTGGATTTCACCTTCACTGAAACGAGTGGCCGGCTTGCTAGGCTGCTTTTCCAGGCTTATACGGCTGCTTGTCTCAGCCTCCAAAACAAAGTCAGTAAGGTTGGGCATATGGGTAAGGCAGCATTTGGCTCACCAGGTTTCATGGCTTAGTTTTTAAAGAGATTAAAAACAATAAAATAACCAATGAAAATGCCCTGTCTGCAAATACTGAGCTAAGGGCCACAAACACAGCACAGGTACTTAGCAGCCCGAGGCAAAGCGGGGGCACCTCTCTGCTTCCCAGCTTCTCAAAGAGAAGCTTTGCAGGCAGCAGGTCTGCAAAGTCAGAGGCAAGGCAGGGTTTCCCCTGGCCTGGCAAGGGCTGGACTTCCCTCCTATTATACCAAATTCTTCAGATTTTTTTAACCTGCTTCAATTTGCCCTTTGAACCACAGATCTCTGAAGGTACCTGTAAGTGCGCACGTGCCTGCCCTGCACGCTGCCCTAAACGCGGGCCTGCGAGCTGCTCCACCAGGGTTAATCTGTGGGATTAGCCTCTCATTTAGGAAACTATTTGTCTTGCCTTCGAGCCATTCCACATGGGAACAACCCCTACATCTCGCCCATCCTCCAAGGGAACCGCAATGGCTCCAGAGAGTCCTACTAAAAGACGGTATCTTGTTCTCTGGATGTTCTGGTGTTTTTCAAGGCTCTCTCCCCACGCAGATAATGAACAACACGGTCAATAGATAAGGCTGGTGTACATGCAGACTCAAGGTTTTTGGGAAGGCAAGACCTTTATCTGCACTTTGGCACCAAAGCATAAAGGTCTGTGTTGCCTTCATGTCATGGGTCTGTTTTGTTGTCCTGACAAATGAAAAGCACTGACTATTGTTGTCCCTGGAAATTTTAATCAATTGTCTTATAGTAGCAACCGAACAACCACCCTTTTGCTTTTACTTTGGAGCAATCTCTATCAATTCATCCCTTTCTGGGCCCTGGCTTTACTCTCAGCCCTTGACCAGCCTAATTATTATTTGGATGGTGGGAATACTGAGAAACCCAGCTCAGGGCAGGTCCCTGGGAGATGCTTTACATTGTCAGTCTTACTTATCTAGCAAAGGATGAGAGAAGGAGCAGGAAGGGAATTTTCCCGAGCCACGCAGTACAGCAGATGCCGAACAGAGAACACAACCCACGCACAGCGGGACTGAGAGAGGCCTCCCAGCTCCATCACATGCAGTGTAAAATGCCACAGGCCTTCTCCATCGGCCAAGAGAATTCCTCTCTGTGGGAGCAGCAGGTGAGAGTTTTGCTTTTGACATTTCCCAAGGGCCTCCTTAGAAAAGTCATTTGTCCTGCGTGAACATTTCCAGGACTTATTCCCAAGTGCAAGAGTCTTAGAAAAACATATAAACACTTGAAGCCTTTTATTGGCGCCTAGGGAGCGACCGAAGCCTGTGTCAGTGGACAGAGCTTTAGCTTTACATCATACTGACCTGTCAGCAAAGAAACACAATAATTCCTCTCCCTTCCCCCTCTGTCAGAGGAAGACGTGAGAATTGGGACTAGAGACACTGATCTTTTCCCTTTACCCCCCTCTGCTTAGACAAAGACAGAGGGAGCAGCCTTGCCTGAGTGTTGGGAAATAAGAGCCCTCCCACCCACCTCCTGCTAGGGCCAAGGGAGCGGGAAAGCTGCCTGGAGCCACCCCCCCTCCAGGCAGGGGAAAGCGGGGGAGCGAGCCTGGAACAAACCTCGCCTGCGTTTGTGGGCAGAGCCGCGAGCAGGGAAAGCTGGGAACAGAAAAAAGGCATTTCATGCTCTCGGCTGAGTCACCGAAGTATATAAAATCAAGGCCAGGCCATCGGAGTCACACAGAGGGGAGGCACGAGGCATCAGGACTTCTGGACAGGTACGTGCAAGCGGACACGGTTTAGAGCAAGCAACTAAGATTAAATCTAAGATCAGGATCTAGCAGTCCCATTCCCCCAATCCTTTCCCTGCCATGTGCTGGGAATCCAGCAGCTGCAGTGACCAGGAAGCCCTGAGGCTGCTCAGCTCTTGCCTAGTTCCAGATGACAAAAAGGACGCAGGCTACCAAATTATACTATTTTGCTGGCCCCTACTTTGAACATGGGATGGCAGCAACAGATGACAGTCTGGGCAAGACCTGGCACTGAATGGTGCCTGGCAGGGTACAGCAAGTAGCTATTAAGGTTTGGAATAAGTCAGACATTTCATACTACATGGGGGCTTCAGTCACCCCCCTATACTGTAATATATTTTTGGATGAGGAATGAACATTATGATGCCTGGCAGCACAAAAGACATCTCGGGAATAAAAGCACTAGTTTTGGGCTGTGGTTAATTCCCTTCTCTGACACAGATTACCTGTGCAGCCTTGGACAAGTCATTTAAGACTTTTTTTTTAATTTTTTCTTCTTTTTTTTAACGACAAAGACAAAGCTGGGGTGGGATGAGGAGGGAGCACAGCAGGAACTGTAACACTGAGTAACATGCTTCTTGGCACCAAGGCCTTTCAGGCCGTGATCCAGGAGCACTCTCCACTTCTGACCACTTTCACTGAAACGTGGTTCAGAAGCTGCATCTTTTCAGCACATCCTTTCCCCAGGAGTTGGAGCATGTAGCATGTCTGCAGCACTCACCTGCAGCTGGGCCCCAGCCCCGCCACCGCCTGGCAGACAGGCTCCAGGGCACTGCCAGTGGGTCAGGAGCAGAGGAGGAGGGCAAGTCCCGAAGTGCAGCTCCCCTGCAGCTTGTCCAGTATAGTACCAACCAGTAGTTGTACCCTGGAGTAGCACTGGCCCTCCCTCGTACCTCGTACTCAGAGGCAGCCGATCACAGAGACTGGGGAGCCCACCTGCTGCTATCCTGGGCGCTGGACTGGTACCGAGGGTTCCGGCGTGGGAACCAGACATGATACAACTTGGCTGCATTCAGTATGAAAAACTGTAGGTAAGCTTAGACTGAGATCGCATGATGCTTCTGTCCCCAAGGGTTCATGTTTATTTAGGCTTAATTACAGAAGAGACATTAATTATCACTTCCGCTGTCTGGATGCAATAGGAAAGGACTTAAAAATGTTTCCCCTTTAAATAGCTTGTAGCTGCCTGGAGAGATTTAATTTAGCTCTTAATACTGATGTTTTGTTTTCCCCTCCCTGAAACAAAAATCAAACAGACTTTGCAAGTTAATTGCAAGCCACTTAGGAGAAGGATGTTTTCACGTTTGCTCATCCTCACTCTTCTGGTGGGGAGCACAGCATCAGGCCCAGTGAGCAAAGCAGAGTCTGCAGCATCAAGGGATGTCACCACCTTTTTCCAGCTGGCCCAGGAAGACTCTTGGGAGAACGTTAATCTCACCAGCATGTCCTGTGAGGATCAGAAGAACAGGACCTGGATCACCCTGCAGCTGACTAACAGCAGCCTGACAGCCTTCCCTGTCTGCCTTCCAGAAACCCTGGAGACCTTGGATCTCAGCAACAACCTCTTAGAAGAGGTGAACAGCACGGAGATAGCAAACCTCCCGCGGCTGCGCATCCTCTCGCTGAGGCAGAATCATCTCCAGGCAGTCAGGTGGGGATCCAAAGCCCTCAGCAGTCTCATCTCTCTGGACTTAAGTTTTAATAAACTGTCGTCTGTGCCATCATGCCACAGCTCTGCCCTGCCTAACTTGAGGTGGCTCTCCCTGGCTGGAAATCCACTGATTGAAATCCAGTCGCTGGCTTTTTCCTGTTACCCTCAGCTACAGTTCCTGAACATCTCTGCAACGCTGCTCGGACAGGATGACAGCAGAGGAATTGGCAAGTCTGCTTTTGCCATCAGTGCATCTCCCAGTGAGGCCACAAACAGGCCTGGAAACACTATCAAAATACTTGATCTGAGTGGCACTTTTCTTGAGAAAAGTAAGTTTCTGGATTTCCCACTGTAAACATGGGGCTTGGTCAGGCCGGGGGGAGCAGAAGCCTTGGTGGGAAGATGGCTTCCATCTGAGAGGAGCCCAGGGTGGAGGGGGAACATCCCATGCTGAAAGCTGCAAATAGCTGGTCCAAGCGTGCACAGCACTCTCCAGCTGTGATGCAACTGCTGGGGGGAAACCTTCACGCAGACCAGCCTCCCAAAGGAAGGGCAGAGAGCAGACACCACCAAGCAGGACTGTTTTTCCCACTGTCATCCCCCACCTCTGTCCTAATTCCACTGTCAGCCCTGAGATTAGCTTTGGGACATGCAGGAGGAAGTTTGTTTCTCTTTCCAGACACACTGCTGAAATCTTTCTTTGTCTATTGCCAGAGTTACACTCTGCTGTATACCACTGTACTGAAGTTGCACAGAGAGAAGCTTTTTGTGTCAACCACAACCAGCCAAATACTTCCGCACAGGCAGACAATCCCTGCCCTGAGCAATTTACAGCAGGACTTTCTTCTTTTGTCTGCCTCCCCTGCTGGCTTCAGTTTAGAACTGAGGTGCTGGGGCGGACAGATGTTAGATGCCTTGCCCGGCTGCTCTCAGCCTGGGGCAGGGCCAGGACCTTAGGGACTCCTCAAGCTAGAGGTTTCACCTCAACTCACATTTAACAGATACACCACCAAGTTTCCTCCATGAATTTGTCTGTTCCCTCTTGTGGTAGAGTTACATGATTCAGTCATGGCATGGAAAGGCACCTTTTTTATAAGACCTATTCTTTCAGATTTATGCCTCTCAGTTCTTTTTCCTGTGCTAGGAGAAGTAAGTTATTTGCCTTCCTCACACCAGTTAGGACTTTGTAGACCTCTCTAATCTCCCCCCACCCACCACTTCTCTGAGCAGAGAAATCCTTGTTCGTTTAATCTTACTGAATAGGAAAGCTATTCCGTATCTTTTATCAGCTTTATTGTCCTTCTATCTTCCCTTCTTTTCCTCTGTCCTACAACAGCATGACTTGCAGGTAATATTATAAAAATGTGATTGCATGGGTGTTTATACACTGGTGTATTGATGCTTGTTCTTCCCTTTCCCAAAGAGAATAGCTGCAGATGACCAGAGATCTTTTTATATCTCTATGAATTCAAAACTTTTTTCTTGGCAGAATCCACAGGCATGTTCTATTTAGGCAACAGGTATAAATCCTTTTTCTGCTTCAGTTCAACCAGAGTGGACCAGAGACTTGCCCAACCTCAGATCACTTTACCTAACAAAGATGTCACGATTAAGAAGCCTCGATACTGACTTCCTCAAGTCCATGCCTGGCCTCCGAGAGCTGAACTGTCAAGACTCCCACTCACTGGGTTTCGTGAGGACAGAGATGTTTGACAGTGCTCCTCATCTGAGCCATCTCTCATTTGAGAAGTGAGTTGTCTTCTTTTTTGTCCTTCCTCACATAAGGCTGCCTTTGTCTCGTGGCAGCGTGGCGCCTGGGAACCGATTTTTAGGCAGAGTTTGCTTTATATCAAGTATTTAGGAAGGAGGTATGGGGTTGCGTGCCATGGAGAAACATGCTGTCTTATACTCGGGTATGCCATGTAAAGCCTGTGATGTAGACCTGATAGAGCAGAAGAGCTGATACAGCCCAAAGAGGTGGCATGAGGCTTATAGCACAGTTAGCGGTTGCTTGAGATCGCATCTGTCGTGCTCCCATTAGATTAGCATAGATCCACTGAAGCCCGCTTGCTTCCAACATCTACAATGGCAACCTCTCACCAGAGGAGAAGCAGGTCACTGAAGATTCCTTGCTCTAAAAAGGATAAATGCTGACAGTTTCCTAAAATCTGCAGTCAAAAATCCTGTCCCTCCCGCTTCTAGTGTGAGAGATTAATATAGTTCCTTGTTCAGTATTAGTAAAAGCAATGGTTTAGTCCTTATTCTAGGGGTAACACCTCAGTGTGATTTTCTTGGTATGTCACACATTTGTTGAAATACTAAGGGAAACAAAAGTCTGAAAGTTATTTATCAAAATAAGAGTAGGTGCGCTGCACACAGAACAGTCTGCATAAAAAAAAAAGATTTTTATAATATAGGCCCAGATTATAAACTAATCAGAAAACCAACACTAGAACACTGGCTGTGCTCTAGGAACCAGTTTCAGGAAAATAAACCTATTTTAGCAAAAAGCCCAATGGATTCCATCTCCCACTAGATTGCCACACTGAATTTATACAGCACTTTACCATACCTGCAGGAATACCAGTTCAAAGTGCTAAAAATCACGACCCAAACTTAAAAAACAAAGGAGTAGCCATTAAAGTCATAGACAGAAGAGAGCATCTGAGCGCTCAGACTTCAGGGACATCACGTTACCACACTCTTTCTGCAACTAGGACAGTTTAACAGCAAAGGCAAGCCAGGTCTTCCTGTATTAGTCATTTGACTTCAGTAGGTGAGAGTCTATACTGTGAAAGAGGCAATTAACACGAAGAGGATGATTAGCATAGAGAAAGTCAAGCCATTACAAGCAGACTGAGAAAGAAGCTAGAGAAATGGCATAGTACAAAAGTGTAGCTGAAGGCACAGTGGCAGAGAAGAGATCATCTTTCACAATAGTCCCTTGACAAATGCTAGCTCCTTTCCCTTCCAGTTCCCATCTCTAAAGGTATTATCCCCTTACGATGTTTTTGTTGTCATATAACACACAGCAGCTACACTGTGCAAATTAGAGAGATGAGCAGGAATTAGCCTGGACTTTAAAGTGCAGAATGCTGGTATTGGCAACTGGCTACTTCCAAGAGAATTGGGAATATTGCTTTGTGTTTTACACACACTTGGATACTAGGCACACTCCAGTCCTTGGAAGGTAGTTCAGTGTTTGTTAATTATTGCATTTGTCATCTTGTAGCTGTAACCTGAGTTCCTTTAATCCTTGGAATATCAATTCATCGGATAGAATTGTCATCAACTTGTACGGAAATCCTCTATTATGTGACTGCCAGCTCTCCTGGCTGCTCTCCAAGCCCAAGAAAGTTGTGCTGCAAAAGTAAGTGAGTTTGAGATAAACTAATGCTCTTCAGACACCACCTAAATGTGTAAGTTATTTGGGGACCAAACATTAACTACCATCTAAGTTATTCAAATCCCTTGCGTGTTCTTCATTCTTCCCTCCCACAAGAGGTAGAAATGCAAAATAAAGTCCCCTTAAGGGACAAAGTGTGGCTGAATTATACTTGAACTTTGACAAATGCGATGGGTATTTGTGTAGAACAGTATAAAGTGTTAATAGCTGTGGATTGTACTTTAAGGTGAGAATAGCTTATTTTCTTTCCTCTCTGTTTCGGTTCATCTTCCTCTATTAGCTGGAGATACAAAACGGGCTGACTTGGTGGTCTTGATGTGCTGGCACTGGGAGAAGGAACTGGAAAAGGAACTTTAGCAAATTATTTCCTCCTTGCCCTTGCATTCCCAAAGCCTACATCAGCACAGACAGTCAACAAAACCCCTTGCAAATAGCACTATTTGTCACCTATTGTTTCATGCCCTCCTACAGTTTACAGACTAATTACAATAGGCTGTAGTTAAAAGAAGTATTTTGCATATGTATGATCTCTCCTCCTTTTGAAAGGCTACCAAGAAGATTTGTCATCGGAAGAGAGCAGGGAAGTAGATTAAAATTTGGTTGTTTCTCATCAGGATGGGCTTAGCAGTTGCATTCTTTACAAAAACATGCAATGTCCGAGAAAAGAACTCGAGCTTAGTCATTTAAAACACATCCTGTGTCAGCACAGCTCCAGCTGCCTAAACCAGCTGGCTTAAGGATCTTGGGCACCTTGTTACATGTCTCTGCATGTGTTCCCCTCTTAGTGTAGCATTAAAGTCTGACCCTTTACGACAAGTTGCCTTGAACCCTGATACTTTTGCTAAGGTTCACGATCCTTGTATCAAAGGGTGCTTCCTCTCAGGCAAAAGATGTTCCTGCACCTTACAAAAACAAAAAGCCAGTCAGCTAAGCTCCCAGTGCTGTGGAAAGCCATCTGCCAAGCACAGGACTATTGCTAAGACAACATAGCTTTGGTCTAGGTTTCATGTCTTTAATATAAAGACTGGGTTTGAACAGCAGGTTGCCAATTCCAATCCAAGCAGCCTTATAGGAACCTGTAATGTTCTTGTGGCTCTTTTCTATTCTAACTTTCTATTCTCTCCAGGGCTTGGGAGACTTTTTGCAATACAACCCAGGAAGATTGGGGCAGACCCTCAACTTCTTTTTCACTGCTGGAGCTCTACGATAAATGCCAGTCTGAGAGAAACGTTACTCTGCCCGATTCAAACACAGCCTCTCCCGAACATGATGCTTTCAGCCTTACCAGTTACAATGCCACTACTGTAATAACAACAACAGCCTCTGCTCCGCTAACCAAAGACACTTATACCAGCTCCCTAATTCAGAGGAATGTAATGAGCACGACGGCAGCCAACCCCACTGACCTGATGCTGACAAAGGTCAACAGTTCCTCCCACGAGGAGGCAGCAGTTTCTGAATCCACAAGCAATCCCCCTTCCTTCACATCTGTAACCACCTCCCCCTCCCTGGGTTTTCTGCAAGAGCTCTATAGTCAGTCCTCAGATTATGGCTCTACGAGTCAAACTGACACAGATCAGCTAAAGGGAGAGCTCAGAACATCCGATGCGACGTTTCCCCAGGAAGGCCCATTGAACCAGCCCACTGGTGGTTATTCTACTAGAGCCACAGGGAACTCCACTGCCACTCACCATTTTATCCGCTTCTTGGCCACTCACGTTGGGGAAGGTACACCACAAACCAGCCTACCACAGCTGAACTCCACAAGGACCAATGCTCGATCAGAGCCTGCATCCGCCAGACCACCGATACAGTATGTAGATGACTACGATTACGATCAACAGTCGACGGAAACCCCAGTGCAACTGGCATACACCCCCTGTGACTACAACCCTTGCAGGCACCTTCAGAAGCCATGCAGGGAACTGCAGAGTGCATCCCAATGTTTATGTCCTGGCATGTCGAGGGAAGATGAGGTTCCAGATCCACCGAGGCTCAGAGAGGTGTCTGAAGTTACAGACAGCTCTGCACAGATACGCTGGTGCGCCCCAAATTCAGTTGTTCACACCTATGAGCTGGTGTTTCATGCCCAAGGTAACGAGGATGGGCAGTTTGTCTTGGACAATATTTACTCCACAGCAAGGCAGCACACTCTGTACAACCTGTTACCATACACCACTTACCACATTTGCGTGACTGCTTCCAACAAAGCAGGGTCAAGCCAGTCAGCGAGACAGGGAATTCCAGGTAATTCGTGCACCAGATTTAAAACAAAGCCCAGCTACACGTCTGTCTTTGCTGCTCTGTCTGCAGCAAGCGGACTCTTTCTCATTTCCACTATCATTTTGTCTGTATGTCTGTGTAAGGCATGTAAAAAGCCTCAGAGTGAGCAATATGGTACACACTTAGTCTCTTATAAGAACCCAGCATTTGATTATCCGTTAAAACTACAAACCACTAATTAGGTCTAGGTGATCGTTTTACACATTCAAAGCTCAGTGATCACCTTGGTATGTTTTCATGAGACTCTTAAAATGTCCTTCAGCAAAATTATGAAACATCAGGCTTCATAACTCTCATGTTTCTAAGGGAGAGAAAAACACACAAAAAAGAAAAAGTAATAATGAAGGTAGTCAAACAGGAAAAAAAGCCTTTGGACTCTTGTTCATGTGGTAAGCAGCAGCAAACCTGGACACCAACCTTTAAAAGTTGTTTTTATAATCACCTACAAATACACCAGCATCCATTTACCACAGTGAGGGGCTGCCTGGCCAGCTGTCTGCCTCCAGCACCTCTCACGGATGCAGTCTGCTGAGAGCCAAGATGCATCTAGCTAAGCAAGGTAGACCCTGCTTTTATTCGCATAAGTGAACCTGGGTTTCCAGTTTCTTCTAATGTCCATATAAAGGTATTATCCAAAAAGAGAGTACTACTGGAAGGTGTGAGAGAAAGGCCTCCTCAGGCTCAGCGGCAAGGTGCTGTGCAGATCTAACTCCATTAAATAACTCCGGTCGCTGCAACTGCTCAGCCCAACTTCAGTTCAGGAAAAAGAAACATGAAGATTAATTGTAAAAATGGACAATGCAGGATCCTTAGGGCAGGGATAATTGTTTTGTTCTGACTTTGTATGGTCTTTTCCATAACTGAGGCTCCCGAGTGCTCCCACAATACCAATTTACAGGCAGTGAGGAGCTTGCAGTACAGCAGTAACACACAGAAGGGGAGACAGCATTAGCATTTACTTTACAATCGGTTTTAAGCAGAGATGATTGCTCAGTCCCACCTACAGATTTAGCAGGTTGATAATTTACCTCATGCAGAGGTGAAGAGCCAAATAGTGAAACAATTTAATGAGTACGTTCCTGAGATTTGAACAACTGAAATCCCCTCCACTAGCAGCAGAGTTATGCCAACATCTTTCAAATGTACTTTTGGGTGCTAATTTCTGCTACAAAAATATTAAGAGATGCTAAGAATCCCAGTTCTTCAGCAGGTTTTAGCTTGCCATTAAAATTCAAAGAGATGTTTGTGTAAGGGGAGGCATTTGTCCCAATCAAATAACACCTATTCAGAGACCCATAGGTTTATGTTCTGCTAGCTGCGTGTTTCTGCTGCTGTATACTGCTGTAGCTGTATAGATACAATATGTAAAATCCCCCCAGATCTCAGAAAGCGAAAGGTACTATACAGTATAAAAGAGTCTGTGTTCTGTTCATTTTTTTTTTAATGTTTCCAGTATTAATGGAAATAAAAGCTACAGAGTTGAGTTCTGGTTCTTTGTCAAAGATCTAAATCTTTGTGTTGTCTTTACCATCTACAATGTTTAGCCTGAGAAATGAACTCAAACATTTCATTGTTTTGGAACAAACTTTCACCATATAGTAATATTTTTATTATGGTAAGTTTGTGTTATTGGACATCATAAGAGCTTTTCTGTATGTGCATAAGGAGGCCCGTGCCATCCTCACCACTACTGGCTTGCAGTCCTTGCATGCAAGTTTGTCCTTTCCCCTACACCAGTGGCAGTGACACCATCCGTGGACGTTGCAAATTCCTGCCGTGCCTGTCTGGAGCTTGGCTAAGCCCCGTGACTCAAAACTCACAATAGAGGGTGTGAAAAAGCTGGGATGGCATCACCTTTCACTGTGAAAATCTCTTTAATTTTCACATTCTGGCAGTTTAGACCTTTCTTTGTTTGGACTTAGATATTCTTTTTCCCAGCCTGTCTTTTTTTCCCCTGCATGTTCTGGAAGGTCTAGTGAACAGGCACAGATGATACTTTAACTTAATTTGAAGTGAGAGGAACCTTCAGTCTTTGATTCATATTATCCCAGACTGGGGCAGAGATCATATACTCCCTTCTGTTTGTACAACATAGCTCTAAGAGACCTTGACTGGGACCTTTTGTATTACCGGAAACAAAAATAGGAGACTTGTGAATAGAAAGTTATACAGTCTTAAAAATTAGCTCTAGAGAAGGAAGACAATAAAAAAAGATACTGCATCTGAAAATAAAGATTGTTCCGGCTTAACTATGAGTTAGACAAAACCAACAGGACATTATTTAAAATGAAATTTTGAGAGAATATATCTAACTACCCTTTGCAACATTCTAAGTCATAATACATGCGACACCTAACTAGAAAGCTACAAAGTTCAGCAGAAGATCTGCCAGTAACAGGATTTGACTTCCCCATGGTCAAGTGACCAGGGGACTCTCCAACCTGACACTACCTGGAAGCACTACCTCATGCCAACCTCAGTCTCTGAAACCTTTCCCCGCTGCGAGATGCAGGTTTATCACAACTGATTTCTCCAAACAATTCTCACCCAGCCTCTCCCAACTTTTCACAGGTCTCACACATTACCTTCAAGCCAAGGACACATCAGAGCTTCCCATTCTTTAAAAGCACCCTTCCTGGGAGCCAAACAAATAAGTCTCGCTCCCAAGTCTCACACTTGCTCCAACTTAAAGTAAACCTCAACAAGCCCAGGTGAACTTGGCTGACAACCGACCTGAAGCACAGATCCCCCAGGCAGGGGTGGTGCCTCCCTCTTGCCCGATCACACTCTACCCTTTCACAAGTGGGATGCAAGAGATTTACCAGCAGGATTCAAAATATGGGATTTTTATTTATTGACACCTATGGAAAGTATCAGTGCTTCAGGTGCAGAAGTTCAGGGTTTTTTTCCCCACTACTACTTTATAGTTTCACCGGAGTTTATTTTAGTAATGATCAGCTTCACTCTGTTGTCTTTTTTTTCTCTATTTGAATCAGTACTTCTCTTACTTCACTTTTTCCTGATATTTGTGCTAAGCTACAACCACTCTTCCTTGGATATATTATATGTACACTCTGAAATAATTTTCAAGTTACAAAAGCTAATAGCTTTATTCTGCTGTATTTCAAACATTCCAGCTTGGATTAAAAAAGTCCTCTCCTGTGTTCCCGCCCAGAACTCACATGTCTTGTAAATAGCTGTTGCAGCCCAAAACCAGGTTAAATGACAGTTATTCAAAAGGGTAACTCTCCTTTGAGTAAGTCACAATATTTTCAAAGTATTCAAGTAGAAAACCTTTATTTGAAAGCACTGCCTATTGTTAATTCTTAAAACCAATGTATACTTCTAGAAAACCTGAATCATCACATTTTCCCCTTTAGATTTTTTATTGTAGCTGCACCTACAGATTTACAAAGTTAACCCTAAAAAGCAAACAATATTTTAATCAATAGGATAAAGTTACCTTGAACCCATTTTCCAGCTTCTACACAATCCAAGTACAACCGTAGAAAAAAACTAATGACAACTCCATTCCTCAACCTCAAAACCCAGAGCTGTCTGTCATTCTTGTAAACACAACTAATAACTGTTTTGGATGTTTCCTGTATTTTTATTACTGTGGATCGACACAAGCAGCGGAGCCAGTTCTCACAACGCTGCTCAGGACTGGGGCGGTGAGGAGAGCAACCAGGGAGCCCAAGGGAAACTCTCCCTCCCACGCATAAAGCCATGTTAGAAAGTGGCCCAGCTCTGCTCCGCCTGGTTGTTCCTCCCTCTCTTCCTGCTTGCACCCAACAGCAAATCCTGTTGGTACCTCCACCTTCAAAGACATAAACCTTTGGCAGGGTGACCGGGATACCCATACATCTCTGAAACAATTTTAAAAGCTAATGAAAGCCAATCAATTAAAAAAAAATACCCAAGCACTAAACTAATAATCCACTTACTGTTTCACAGTTCAACTTGTCCTGTTTCTCTGTGAGAGGAAGATCCCTTGGGGTAAGCGCAGAGAGCATTTAAATATGTTTTTTGAAGAGCTTGTGTAATTTTTTTTTCTGGCTTTTCTTCCTGACAAAAATTGTTATCTGCATTCCTAAGAACCTTCTCCATTCACTTGTCAATGTTTTTCCTCTTCCTACAGGACCAACTTCAAGTAAAGGAAGTCCAAAACAGGCAACGATGCATGTGGGTGCATCCCCTGGGTGTTATGGCAGAAGTGCACGCTGCTCCATCTCTAACTCAGCATTTGAAAATCAGTCGCTAAGTCTTACAGAGTCTCCCAGCAGAAACACTCAGGGAAAAGGAGCTGATCCCTGAAAAGCCCTCCGCACGTTAAAAAAAAAAAAAAAAAAAAAGCAGCTCTTGAAGGGTCAGAACCCACACAGGCAAAGGCCTTGGTGGCTGAGGGAACAGAGAGGGACCACTTTGTCTTTGGTGCAACAAATGCCATTTAGAGAAGCAGGCACCGAGAGACTTGTCCTGGGCAGCAGAAGCAGGTGGGTGGGTGCCCAGAGAAGCAGGATGAGGCTCTTTACCCCAGTCCCCTTCGGTGACAGAAGGGAAGCCTGCTTTTGAGATTTGTCCCTGGCCAGGTGTGAGCGAGGGACATTTAACGGGCCTGCTGGGAGACGATGCAGGCCAAGGCGGGAGCTCATATCATACCACTGGCTTTATCAGCCTCTTCGTGGAAGGATGCAAAAATCAAACCACCCCACTGACTCGGCAAGCGCTGCACTGACACAGACATACTCCTCCACAGTGGTCTCCAGAAAAATGCTTTCATGTGGTGTTAGAAACAAGGATGCCTCTGAGGGTTCAGGATCTTGCTTGTCAAGAAGCATCTGATTCACACTTTACCTGTGAAATACAGAGATATTTATCACAAGTGCGAACATGTTTAGTGTTTGCGGAAACAGATATTCATGAAAGAACATATTTAAACTCCTGGTGCTTTTTTTTTTTTATCAGCTGTCCAAAGTATGCAGAGTTTGTTCTGAAGCAGGGTAATATATTATAATAGTAATTCCAACCTCCTTAAAAAGTAATCCAGCAGGACAACAAATAACAACGTTATTTTGAAATATACTCAGGAAACAATCCCTTACGGCAAGGCTGGTGTTCTGCTGTCATCTAGAGGGAGAAGGTAGAATCACCCCCCCAGGTACTTTCCCGCTCATTCTTTCACCAAAGAACTTCAGCCTGCACCCTGCCGACCAAGCTCACTAATTTACACTACCCATGTGCTCGCCCGCATGTGTCAGTGTATCCTCACCTATCCACATTTGAAGGAAAAGAAAGCAGAAGTGCTAAGAATTAACAGCAGCAACACTTCCATTCCCACAGGCTGCTATTCAGCAGCTTATCTGTCCCTAATTCTTTTTGTATCCTTATGACCAGGAACTTCTCTGCCAACTCGACACTGATAAGGAAAAATGTAAACTTTTTCTTAAAAGCAAGGAGAGAATTACTGTCTGGGAAAACGAAAACTGGTCAATCAGTCTACAAGTGCAATAAGATTTTTTAAAAATATTGTAGACTTTGGAAACAGAGATCAGATCACATTAATTGCATTTATAGAAAAAAAAAAAAGGAAGAATTGTTTGGGGTTTTTGATTCAGCACAGATGAAGATCAGTAACAGTTAAGTATGTTTATGTTATCTGATATCTTGAATTTCATTTTGCATATAATATTACAGTGGAATACTACAGTAATTGGATGGGGATCTTCTAAGGAACTCCCAACTGCTTTAAAAAATACTGTTGATTCAACCAATGCTTATGGGTTATGTTGATCCAGGGCACAGTGGCAACTTGTATAGCCCTGGGCAGACAAACAGACCGTTCACTGAGCCGGTGCTCGGTACCTACACGGTACGTCTGGCCAGAGGTAGTGTCTCTGCAGCATCTGGTTACACAGCTATGATGAGCAAAGCAGTGCTCTGGGCCCTCTGATAACTTAGAATTGATCTGCCCCTATGCAAAACGTAGTTTTTTGCATGCCCCAGCTATAGCCCCTCTGAAGAGTCTGGGGCTGCCAAGAAAGCACGAAATAAATCATCTCCATTTTCACTGCTAGAGTTGACCAACCCACAACTGCAAGCTGACGTTTGCCATGCCACAACATGTTTTTAAGAGTACTTCGACAATGTAGCTACCTTTAAAGTACAGTCTTCAAAAAAAAAAAAAGGTTTGAATCCCTAGGAAACCCTAACAGCAAATTCTTCATAGGATGAGCAATGTTTACCCTAGTGTTTTACCAGAATAAAATCACCATAGACAGGGTATTTTTCTTCTCTTCCAAACCACACTGCAGCATTGTATTTTGTGCTGCGACCAAATCCTCACACTTCAGTGCTGGATGACATTAGCTACTGGTACATGTAAGAAGGTAATATTTGTATGGCAATTTGTGCATTTCCCTATACATACTACAACAGTACATATCCTCATTTTTACAACCTTCTTTAATGGGCAAGCAGCATTTTCAACTGCTTACCATGCTTCTTATTTTTTTTAAAAGGAACATAAGGGAGAAAAACCTCAGAAAATACTATGAAGAAATGGTGGGAGTGTGAGAAAAGGGACAAAAACCTTCACAATACATAGTCTATTGGATATACCCAGAGCAGGTGAGAATCAAAGCAAATCACAAGAAATCAAGTAAAAGAATCCCAAGAAAAATCTATAAAAAAACAGTATCCCTGGTTCACTGTCCCCTCTGGAAGGTGGAAGCAGCGATGCAGCTGTCCCTGCCATGCAGTTGGTCACAGGGCTGGCAGTTCCTGCGGGACTCTAACCAGGGCACAGCCCACAGACACCAACAGCGATAACCTCTGGGATGAAACTCCATACGGAAGGAAAAAAACCTAAAATCACACATTCAGCACTAGGTAGAGCACTTTCTTCTTCTTTGAAAAACTAAAATCTACTTGCTGTGCAAAATATTTTGTGCTGGGAAGGCACGAGTATTACATTTATTAAATGTTGAGAAGCTACTCGCACTTATCAGAGTACAAGTAAGTAAGGGTACTTATCTAAGGCCATTAGGTGAAATGATGTCACTCTGGCAATCATTCGTTCTGCTGTCATCACTACTGCCTTGAGAATACTCAGCAAGTTATCTCCAGGAAAAAAGACCCTATATGAAAGTAATGTTCATATCCAACCTGATGTAAGTGCAGTAAGTAGTAAAGATGCACATCCCTGGCATTCTTCCCCTTGTAAATAGGGCAGAGATACAAATAATCCCAGAAGCCCGATTTTGTCCTAATCACACAATTAGGTGTCCACTGATGGTATTTTGCTGTTGTTGTTCATGCTGTTCATATTACACTAGAAGTAGCAAGGTCCACTTGATATTAGGACTCCATTTGACAAGATGCTGCGCAAAGAGCAAGTAAAAAAGTTTATCATCCAACTGCACTAGACTAGAAATAGTTGGGGGGAAAAATCAAGAGACGGAAGGGTGACGTGATCTGCCCAGAATCACAAGCACCTTGTACAACAGTTGACTATCAAAAAAGTTTCTTGTTGATAGTGGTTCATTGCCTCTGCCCAAGTAAAATAAAACTCTGAAAGCCACAGAAACATTGTCCCACTGACGAATATCCCAGAAGGACTGAGCTCTGCCCTCGTGTGCTGGTTTTGGCACTCTATCCCAGCCAAAACCAGCACACCTCCATGTGCCTTTGACTGAAAAATCTCTCTTCTCTGTGCAGCTGGCTATTTACAGAAAGCCAGAAAACAGAGAGTTTCTATCACATTTAGTCAAAATTGGCTATAGGGCCAAGTCCTATTTGAAGGACAGAGTACTAAGCGCACAAATCTCATTTTTTCAAGAAATGAAGCAAAAAAAACCATTACAACCCCAGGATGATGCATGTGGGTGTTCTCTGTATGATTTCTTATCATCTCACTGTTCCTTGGAAATGCTGGAAAAGGTCAGAACAGCCAGAAATGGCGATAAGAGGGTAAGAAAAACAATACAATGTGCAGGCAACTGCAAGTCTAAACCCAGCTCTAAAACAAGTCTGGAAGGCTTCTGTGAGTGCTGGCTCTAAACGTGACCTAAAACCAAGTTTGGTCCTTTGGATTTGTTGTCTCATACCTCAGCCTTCACCCTGACATGAAGCTGAACTTAATCAGCAAGTCTGATTGATGTTAAGCCATCTCAGATAACTCTCCCACAAGTGACACCAAACCATGAGTTTGTTTGAGAAATGTTTCTCCACAACCTTCTGCCTGGATCAGCATTAGCAACCAACACACAGGTCAATGGGACGTTGCAGGAGGAAGCCTAACCACAACGCTGCCCCTAAATACACACTAGCAAAAAGAAAAAAAAATATAAATCTTTATTTCACATGGAACAAAGCAGAAAACTGGAGAGGTAGCCAAAGTCCTAAACAAAACTCAACAGCTTGATAGCCCTACATATCTGCTCATCTGCATTACGGATAGCAGACAAAAAACAACTAATAAAACACAATGCACGGTCTGGGACAGTCTCCACCCAGTGACACCTTAAAACCTGCAATGACCTAAGATCAACCCAAACTCTAGCCAAGGAGTTTCTGTTGGACACAGAACAAGGTGGATGAAGACAACAGCGGATGACAACAACCTTTAAATTAGCCAGACAACTCCTTTTAAATCCAGTGCAAACCTGATCACACAGACTAACGCTTACAAAACCCTTAATCCTAGCTCTTCCCTGAAGCCCAGCTCTAGAAAAGCAACCCTGCCAGACCAAAATTGTTACTAAGAAGGTAGCCACTAACCACAGCAGCCCTAAATTTAGCTCAGCATACCAAATTAAAATCCAGGCTCTCCACCCAGCAATGGAACAAACTCCAACCCCAAAGTATTCTCAGCACTAGAGGGGCTGTTTTGCCAAACACGGAGCTATGTATAACAAGGTGGTTCTGACAGCATCAGTTCTAACCTTAATTTCCTTTAAAATCTTGAAAAAACTTGCTCATAACCCTGCTGCAACACTGAGCAGTGTCATGGTCACTGATGATAATAGCACACAATCTATTTGTCTTCCTGCCAGAAAACCAGGTCTTTTTTCCACCGTATGGCATCACCAAACCCAAAGCCCATTTCAGCACCAGAGAAGCAACACCTGCCACTGTCTGGATTTACACAATTCCTTTAAATGTAGCGATACCACTCATTATATACATCCGGGAGAAATCAAGAACCTCCTGTGATACCGCTATAAACTCTAAATGATCCCTGACATGAGACGACAAGGAGGTGGCCACCTACAGCAAGGTAAAGACACCTCAATAGCTCCTTTAAAAGCTCAGCTCTCTACTGATCCCAGCTTTAACATTGCATTAGCGTTCAATGTCCAGGATTTAGTACTGTTGCAATCACCGCTTGATGTACTTCAAGATCAAGGTCAGAGACCCCCATGGTCTCACTCATTTAGGACGTGTTTCTGATGATTTTGAAGGCAATATAAATCCACGTCAGAACTCTTACCAGTAGACCTTTCCTCTGTTTATGATTTGGATGTATCTCTACCTTTATACTTAAAACTATTTTCTTCTCTGCCTGTTAAAAATTGAATATAGAAAGGCAAAGACTATTCACCTCCAAAACCCCTTCCCTATAAACAGCCTCCAACAGCCACAGGGCAGTTAGCTGTGTTTCAATGTTGCATAAATCCAGTGAAAAAAAAAATCCAAAGCAACTGTTAAAAATGGTTGAGAGACAATGAAACTATGTGACTATGGAGGTGGTTTTTTTTTTTCCTATTTCTTTTCCCTGACAACAAAACTGTCCTAATGCTTGATTTTTATGTATCACCATACAAATCTGTTCCTGGCACTAGGAAATTGCCCACCATGAGGATATGTTTCACTTGCAATGAGCTCCTGATGTAGATCCAGATACTTGGAAATGGAAAAACGAGCTGAAGAGCTCACATCCTTTGCCTGTTTCTTCCCACGTCCTGCCTTAGGTCAGCAGCACCTCCCTAGCACAGGGACACATTCCCTGTGTGACTGTCTTTACACGGCAGCACCTCCCCAGCACCGCCGTATTATAAATCCTGACTTTTTGCATCCAGTCAGGAAGAGATGTGCCATGAAAATTACACGGCTTAGGTATTACTTGGGCATTTGTCTTTTAGCTGGTAGTCTTTCGAGCTGCTATGTCTTACTTCGTGTCTTACTTTGAACACCGTACAAACCAAATCTACTTCATGGATTCAGGTATGGGCTTCGTATCTGAACCATATTATGTTTGTATTCTGTTCGAGGTGAAAAAAATAATATAAGTAGCTATTCAAAAAAAAAAACAAAAAAAAAACCACAAGTGTACAGAACCTTCTCACATCAATGCAGGAGTTGAGGCAAGGTCACCCTAACATACCTTTCAACTCTGGCATTACTTTTATTGGTAAAAAAGCCTACCTTTTCACAATGGTGATACCAGCTGAAACGAGAGTGCCTCAGACACACAGGAAGATCAGGCTGTTACAAAAAAAACCCATAGTTTTTTTCAGTTCTTTTCCTACAACTCAAATCTAACTTCACTCACAACAAAGCTGCTGCTTAAAATCCTTTTGGCTGACAGGTTCCGCGAGGCAACAAAAGCGCCAGGTGCTCAAAAACTACTTAAAAAGAAGAGGCCTCCGCCCGCCCCGCGCATGCCACCACAGAACCCGCGCGCGCCCCTCCCCTCCCTCACGCGTCGCCCCAGCCGCGCCCTCGCGCCCCCTACCGGCGGGCCGGGGCTGGGCTCGCGAGAGGCCCAAACCTCCCCGAGGACCCCTTGCGGCGGGTTCCTTTAGTCGTCCGCGCCGTTCGCCGGCGGGCCGGGCGAGTCCCTTCTCGGTTTAGCGCCGCGCAGGCGCGCCGCGGGCAGCCCTCTCTCATCCGTGCGCGACGCGGAGGGCGGAAGGCCCCCGGCGGTCGGCGGCGGGCTCTGGAAGGTTCTGGGGGTGGCGGGCGGAGGATCATCCGTCTCCATCGGCGGTCATGTCGGAGAATGCGGGGGTCAAAGCCCACGGAGGGGCGGGGAACCGAGCCAAGGGCACCTACCAGGACCGGGACAAACCCTCACAGATCCGTTTCAGCAACATCTCCGCCGGCAAAGGTGATGAGGGGGGTGGGACCTGTTTGTGGTGAGGGGAGGCGGCCGCCGCGCTCCCGGGCCGCTCGGTGGTGTGTGGTGGCGGGACGCGGGCGGGAATGGGGCCGGTGCGGGGTGGGGGAGGCTGCATTTGGGGGCTGCCAGGAGCTCTGAGCGGGTTACTTGGCCTGTAACGTGTGTTCACGTTATTACTTAGGTTTTAAAATGGCCGTGATGGAGTGATGGGATGTTAATTGCTTAAAGAGCTGTGGAGATCAGCCATGGTTTCCAGGCCAGATAGCGCGACGCTTTCTGTTATCCTACTGCTAAGGCTGGTTTAGTGCTGGTAGAATAATGGGGGGGCTGCTTAGCGCCGGGAGAGGCTTTCTCTTTAGAAGAAACGTCTAGAGCGATGGAAGCAAACGCTGGCAGCTCTCTAGATTGATTTGCAAACGTACTTTTCTTCTTCCTAGCGGTTGCCGATGCAATTAGAACAAGCCTTGGACCAAAGGGAATGGATAAAATGGTAAGTCTTGTATTTAAATTTCTAAAATGTTAAGCTTCCCAGAGGTGCTGTAAAGTCAAGGTGTTTTATACAGCATACTGGTTTTTGCCTTGAAATTCTTTTTCTCGGGTTTCATTTATTTAAGGGAAACTGTGAAGTAAATGCACATCTCAGTTTGAGAAACAATATTGTCAGGAAAAGTATTTTACATGGAGTATGAAATTAAATGAAAGATTTTTAGTTACTGATCAAAACTACATTTCCCCTCCTCAGATTCAGGATGCTAAAGGAGATGTGACAATCACTAATGATGGTGCTACGATTCTGAAACAAATGCAGGTTCTGCACCCTGCAGCCAAAATGGTGAGTGTTTTTTTTTTCCATTGCTCAGACAATAATACCTGTGAGAGCTTAATTTCTGGCACAAAAAAACACCCCACAGCGTAGTAAGATCTCTGTTGTTTTGAGGAGCATTACCCCCTAGTGATAGAGCAAGACATTTTGTGCAGCATGCTGTAGAAATACTTATTTTGATTGAAAGATGGGCTGAAGAGTTCCAAGTCTGTACTTCTTATCTGGTATTCCTTATGCGTAATCCTTCTGGATGTATTTTAAGACATAAAAGTATTTACCCCAAAGTTTTTTTTTTTCTCATCTAAGACAGAAAAGACAGTGCTGTCCTAAACTGCTAGGACAGAGAGTGGAAGAGGAGAATTAATTGCATTATGGTCCGGTGGTCCAGGGGTACAGTAGCCTGGTCTTTTGAGATGTTAAATGTAGACCTCTTAGATTTGGTTGTAGTTGGAAATGGGAATGAGCTTCGCGGGGCCCTTCTGCAGGAGAGGAGGCGGCAGAGCTCTTTGATAAGTGACATCAGTTTTAAGCTTGGGAGAAAAGCTTCTTTGCTTCTGTAAGGGATCTGTTTTGCAGTAGCTGTACTTCACCAAATAGGTGTACAAGCAAGGTGCAAAGGCTACCAACTTCAAATTAGAAAAGGCATGATTAGTCCTGATGCTACGGTTGGTGTCAGTAGTGCTTCATTCTTGAATACTTCTTTTTTGATAACTGTCAGCTTTTGCAATTAAGTAGCATTGCATCTAAACTTGCCATAATTTGTTGTTTAGTTGGTAGAGCTGTCAAAAGCACAAGACATCGAAGCTGGTGATGGCACTACATCTGTTGTGGTCATTGCTGGAGCTCTTCTGGATGCCTGTTCCAGACTTCTTCAAAAAGGTAAATATGTGTATATTTAACGTGAAAACATGACTGGATATAATTAAATCCTCTATCCGCTTGCAGGTGTATAATGAAGCTTAAAGTAGCTGGTTCCATTTGAAACATGAAAGGTAACTGGAGTCTTCATATTCAGATTTCACTCATATCCCACTTCTGATTAAAAATCTATTTATCTTTCTGGTTTTAATGGAATGCATTACTGTCGATACAGCAGGTAGTGCTTAGATGATGTGGTGAATGTTGCCTTCTATAAACTCACCTTGATTATACTTGTACTTCTCTCATGGACAGAGGGGTGGCGTGAGAAGGTGTGAAGGAAATTTGGGACCATTGGTTCTACAGGGATTTTTTTTTTTTTTGTACCCAGCAAGTTTATCGCCTCCTGTCACTTACGGTCTAGGGACTTGGAGAAAGTTTGGTCAGGAAAAGACACTGATTAGGGAAGGCAATAGTTAAAGTAGGTTAGCTCCGGGCGTTCTCTTCTAGTCTGTTTCCTTGGGGTTCAGGAGCATTTTTAGCTGTGCAGCCGGCTGGCGCCGAGGCTTCTGTGTGCACTGGAATTAGAGCAAGGATGACTGGACTTTAGTTTTTTTCTCTCTCGGATCTGAACTTATTAGCGATTTATTTACACTTGCTTCATCTCAATACACACCATTTTGCCTGTTGTCCTCTTTCTGGCCCCTACCAACGGTTTGCCTGTAAGTACTCCTCTCCCAGTGCTGGTGGTACCACTGGACCAGCAGCTCCCCTGGCCTCCTCTACCATAAGAGGTAGGGAGAAGATGCCTGTCTAGTGTCTGCCCATAATAAGCTGCCTGCTTTGAAAAGATAAAGGGTGTGTCACACAGTACAGAGAAACTGTGGAACTTCATACACAGCTGTAGGAAACCAGTCTTTGAAAATCTGAAATAAAATCACTGTCAGGCTTCTCAGAGGTATTACCTGAACAGCAGCAGCTCTTGTGAATGCGACAGGTAAATGAGACTTGGAGATGTTTCTGGGATGTCGGACACTGCAGGGAAATGTGCTGTACCTGTCTGTGAGGGCAAACCACTAGGGACATGATAGTTTTTTTTCCTTACCTTTAACAGTGGAAAGTAATAAGGGAGATCATGTACTTGGGAAGAACACATTTTTTCTACAATTACTTCAACTTATTGTTAGGAGAGTCTCTCTGATCTTAAAATGGGAAGAAAGGGTGAGGAAAAAAACAACCAAAAAATGTTTTGGAAACATAACTAACAATTTTTTTATACCGTCCATAGGAATTCACCCCACCATCATTTCAGAGTCATTCCAGAAAGCTTTGGAGAAAGGTATTGAAGTATTGACCAACATGGCACAGCCAGTTGAACTGAGTGACAGAGAGACCTTGCTGAATAGTGCAACAACTTCGCTGAATTCAAAGGTGCGACTGACACTTCCCGTACCCTCAGACTTGGCTGAGCCTTTCAGCTTTTCCCAGTCCCTGCTACTGTTTGCTTACGAAGAATACCCTGCACATCACAAATCTAGTTGGTTTTCAGACACTGGCTGCCTCCTCTTAGACTGACTTTTCAGAAAGCCGTGGCTGATTCAGATTAAATGGAAGCACTCAAACTGAATTTCAGTCTGAAATACTTAGTGATCTGAGATCTTGACTGTAAGTGTAAAAATAAGCTTCAACTGAAAACAGCAACAAAAATCAGGGGGAATACTGAGAGCTTTTGCCAACAGTTTGTGTAAGCAGCTCTTGTTCATGTGGCAGAACTTCCTAAACCAGCATGGAAATCTGCAGAAGTGGGCTAGTTTTCCTTCCAGCAGAGTTATCTGGGAAGCTCTCCTTTTAAGAGTCTGTAAGAAAGACAAATCGAAGTGTTTTCTTTAAGTCTGAAGGCATGGGTTTTCCCACCGGCGTAGCTGCTCGTTCCTTTAAATGGAGTAGCCATTAAGAAGATGCCGTGTTAAGACAGGTGGCTGGCAGACAGGGAGGGAAAAGAGCTTTGTTTCTAAATTCCGAAATCAAAACACTGGAATGCAATGACAATATTATTTTGAAATTGATATTTATCAGTGTTAAATCTCTCACCATTTTTTGTCTTTATTATTAAATCCCCTAGGTTGTGTGTCAGTATTCTAGTTTACTTTCTCCAATGAGTGTGGACGCAGTGATGAAGGTGATTGACCCAAGTACAGCTAGTAGTGTGGACCTCAGAGATATTAAAATTGTTAAGAAGTTGGGGTAAGAAACAATTTGTAACTAGGCAAACTTTGGCAAAGCAGCTTCCCAGAGTGCTGGATCATGGATTGTTTTTGTTTCCAGAGGCACAATTGATGACTGTGAACTGGTTGAAGGACTAGTTCTGACTCAAAAGGTGGCAAATACCGGTGTAACCAGAGTGGAAAAAGCCAAAATTGGCCTCATTCAATTCTGCTTGTCTGCACCAAAGACAGATGTAAGTTAAACTACTACTCGAGCAAAACCTTTTGCTGTGGTACTTGGGAGATGCAAATGTAATGAAAACATTTTTTTTTTTTTTTTAAAACGTGATGTCAGCTCTATTCCACGACTGTAATGAAGATCTGCTTGGTAATGCTTAACTACTCATGACTCTTAAAGAACTTACAGTTGGTATAAGAAAGAAAAGAGTTCAGAAGTCCTGTATTTCTTCTCATTTAAACAACCTCTAATAAGACCTATTTTTCTACCATGCTTGTTTGCTTTGAATCATGGGCTCCTAAGTTAAAGCATGGGGGACGTCTCAACACTTGCTTTTAAAGTCAGCAGTTTTTCGTAATACTTGCTTCTTTTTTTTCTTTTCTTTTTTTGAATAGATGGACAACCAAATAGTTGTTTCTGATTATGCTCAAATGGACAGAGTACTGCGTGAGGAGAGAGCCTATATTTTAAATTTAGTTAAGCAAATTAAGAAGGCTGGATGCAATGTGCTGCTGATCCAGAAGTCGATTCTGCGGTATGTTAGTACTGATTTACTCACTTTCTGTGTGTTTGGGGGAACAATTGGAATTGTGTGGAATACCTAGAAAATTGAAGCCAAATACTAACAGTCACATTTGGCAGAGTGTCAGAGTGGCTGTAACAGTGACTGTGCCTTTAGAAAGCACTAGTCTTGTCTATAGTTTGAGTTTAACAACATCTGTAATTTCTAGTCTGAAGAATTTCAGCACTGCTGGTAAGAGCATGCAAGTGGTGAGTGTGAGCGGTTACTGCAACAGCACTGTGGACTGACGACTTTCCTCTTGTTCCTAGGGATGCTCTTAGTGACCTAGCCCTCCATTTTCTGAACAAAATGAAGATCATGGTGGTTAAAGACATTGAAAGAGATGACATTGAGTTTATTTGTAAGGTAAAGTGAGTTACGTCAATAACTGTTAAAGTAGCAGCCGTGTTTAAAGTCTACCCCAAAACTAAGTACCCAGCCAGCGCCAGTTTATTATGACACTTTCACAAGTTTCACTTTCTGACTATAAGAGCAGATGTTTCCCAAAAAAACATTCCTGTTCTGTTGAGCAGTCGCATTTCTAGAAAGATTTGGGACAGATGTAAAAGCTGTGGTCCTAATGTCCTAACTGCATTTTACTGTAATATGCAGAGGAATGTTGTGCAGTGTCCTTGCTGACTCTGCAGTTCAGGTTCTGAGTTTCTTTTTCTTTTTATTCCCCTATTATGTTTTCAGACAATTGGAACTAAGCCTGTTGCTCACATTGACCAGTTTACTCCTGACATGCTGGGCTCTGCTGAGCTGGCAGAGGAGGTCAGCTTGAACGGTTCTGGGAAACTAATAAAGGTGAGTGAGTGACAAAATGTTAATAACTATGTAACATCTGCCAGTTATTTTAATAACAACTGTTAACTTTAATGTGTTTTACTACTGAAGTTATTACATTTAAGTACCTGCTTCTAATCCCCAAGTAGGCATCAGCTTGGGAAGCGGAGTGGTCTTGCTTAGCCAGATGTCAGTGCTATTGTAGAACTTGCAGATACCAACTGAAGGTTCTTTTTTTTCAGAACCCTTTTTTCAGTCTTCGTATTTGGTTTTATGTTTTAGATCACGGGCTGCACAAACCCTGGAAAAACTGTAACCATCGTGGTACGTGGATCCAACAAACTTGTTCTAGAAGAAGCTGAGCGTTCGATTCACGATGCTCTGTGTGTAGTAAGATGCTTAGTTAAGAAAAGGTAATGTCTCAGGTTTGTTAGAATAATTTATTACATTAATAATACAGGAAGTTAATAATTGATGCACTTATGTGAAATGAGTTTTTATTTTTAATTTCTGTCCTCAGAGCTTTAATTGCAGGAGGTGGAGCACCGGAGATAGAGTTGGCACTGCGCTTGAATGAGTACGCTCGCACTTTGAGGGGTATGGACTCGTACTGCGTCCGTGCCTACGGAGACGCTCTGGAAGTCATACCGTCCACACTGGCTGAAAATGCGGGTCTCAATCCTATTTCGACAGTAACAGAGCTGAGAAACAGACATGCTCAAGGAGAGAAAACAGCTGGCATTAACTTCAGAAAGGTAACAAGGGGATCTGCATGCGTAGCATAGCTTCAAAATACTTGGGCACTAAATAGAAGATGCTTAGCATTAGGGCTAAACTCAGGAGAGGGCGAGTTTGTGTCTCAACAGTGTTCTCCCTATAATTAGGGTTTAGGTAGATTACACTTGTTCTCTGAGGCCTTAACAGCTTATCCTGAATAATTGGTAACAGGAGGTAGTTAAATGCCTTCTCCGCAGGACAAGAAGCTTCACGTGTCTTTCCGAAAACATTATTTCAGTTATAGAAATAGATCTATTTGGAAGGATTGATGACTGTTATCTGCAGTGGAAGGTGCTCATGTTACAAGCAGCGCGGCGGACTAGCTTCTTTCAAACTGTCCCCGTGGTTAAGCTGGCATAACTATGTCTGTCTTTTCTCTGGCAATTTTTGACTGCGTGTGTCAAGCGCTTGGGAAGGGGGGAGATGCATACCAGAATAGCTACTGTTGAGGAGGGAAGAACACAAGGCCTTTGAATAGTCTAAATTAGAGTTGACTGTCCTCAGGATTCTACCAAAAGGAGCCCTGCTCAATCTAACCCTAGTCTGACGGGCACGAAGTAAAAGCTACTTGTTCTCACAGGGCGGCATTTCCAACATCTTGGAGGAGTTGGTTGTCCAGCCGCTGCTCGTGTCTTTGAGCGCGTTGACTCTTGCAACAGAAACAGTGCGCAGTATTCTTAAGATTGATGATGTGGTGAGTAGCATTTACAGCATGTTTTATTTAATCTTCTTTTCACAAGCACCAGGGGTAGTTATTGTCATCTAACTTGCTGTGTTTAAAAATAGAATTACTGTGTAGTAGTCTCAGTTTATATGCTAATTAGACCATTTGGCCTTTTAATAACTGCAATTGGGACAAAAGAAAATGTGTTATAAACACTGTACCTTAAAGTAAGTTAAGAAAGAGACTAAAAAGTACCTGTTATGTATCCTGTGACCTTCCTGTGCCTAACTGTGTGAACTCTTTGCAGGTGAACACTCGGTGAGCTGAATAAAGGAAGTTGGGACTGTGCCCTAAAGCTCCTTCCCCGTAGTCTGGAATGTGATTTCCTCACCAAAAGCGCCTGTGTGAATTGTCTTAAAGTCCACAAAGGCTTATGTACTTCTGTCACGTTAATTTAATAAAATTTCTGGTTTCAACAAGGAAGTGCTGTTCATCACTAAACATGCAGTAGTCTACCTGAGTCTTTGCTTTATAGTTTTGCTAGAAATAAGATAAACTTTTTGATACGCTTGCTTTTTTGTGTTACGTGCTCTTACCTAGTTCGGAAAAGTTTAAGGGCAAATAATTAGCTCTTGTAATAGATTCTAACAGCAGCCTTGGATTTGCACTCCGGTACCATGCTGTTTCTCTCAGCGTTGTCCATAACGGAGTGGTATTATTTCCCTTAAATATGACTGGCTCGAGAGGAGGGTTGTCTTTGCAGAGATAGCACTTAACAATGCATTCCTTGCTGGTTTGTCTCCTGAAGCCATTGCATGATCCAGAGGATTGCAAAGGGCAGTCTTTACCTGCAGTTCTTTGTTCAAGTGTCAAAACCTACTTCTAAAAAGGCAGGGATGATAATGCTATAACTAGGCATATCTGTACTAATAGGGATTTACTTAAAACTGGGTTTGGATAACAGGTGCATCTCTCTGAACCAATTGTAACTGTTCTTTTTGTCACTTCGATCGTGGTGGTGGTGAAGTCCCAGATCTGTTCAGGAAAAACCCCAGGAATGAAACTTGGGATAGCTTAAGTAAATCCATGCCTCCTGCCCCTGCAAATCAGTTGTTTTTCCCATAACTGGCCAAGAAGTCAAAGTATAGTATTTTATAATAATGCAAATGACACTTACCTGAAACAATTAATGGAATGCACATTAAAATCTATTAATACCTGAAGGAAATGTGTATCCTTTGTTCATGTCACTGCATCTTGGTGCATTAGTTAGAGTCACTGGTAAGGTGAGCTGTAATGCAGGGGTTCTCAGCCACCAGGAAAACCCCAGCTGCCCCATCATTCACTCAGTTTAGCGGTAATTTCTTCTTAAAGTTACGTTTCATAGTTTAGAATAAACATTTTTCAACTTCTTAGCATCAAATGTTGAATTAACCCTTTTGTCTTCCCTATTGCAATACTGAGATGACCGGATTCCTCTCTTATGTTTACAGGAGAGTATTTCTATTTATGATTGGGCAGAGCTGTAGCATTTGAGTAAACTTCCACCACTTTGTTGACCAGCTACTGTTGGAATTCTTTCCTATCCTAGCTAAGCAGAATGACAATCAGAATAATTCAACTACTAAGAATAAGCCAGACGATTGATTTAGGCATTAATTTCAGGCTGGATATTAGGAAAAATTTTTTCACTGAAAGGGTTATCAAGCATTGGAACG
>JAOXJM010000023.1:2277657-2310921 GCA_026413425.1 Tringa solitaria
GGCCCAGCCCCGCGAGGAGACCGCGTCGCGTTCCTCCGGCGCGGCTATCTGCGGCAGGAAGGCGTTGTAGACGACCGTCGAGACCGCGATCGAGGCGTTCGCGACGACGAGCAGCACGCCGCCGAGGAGATAGCGGTCCCCGCCGAGGAAGAACATCCCCGCCGTGGCCGTCGCGCCGAGATAGGCCGCGGCCCCGAGCAGCGGCTTCTTGCGCCCCGTACGGTCGGCGAGCGCGCCCGCGAGCGGCATCACCAGGACCGAGACGACCACCGAGAGCGAGACGCTGTACGCGAAGAAGGAACCCGCCCGCACCGGCAGCCGAAACACCGCTTTTTTGTGTGGTTTTCCCCGCACTTTTTTTGCACCTCTTGGCGGCGGCACCAGCGCGCACGGACACCGTCCGCAGTGGATACAGAAACTAGTCCTCTCGCTTTTTAAAGCGTGGTGGTTAAAAATAGCACAAGGAAGCCTTTGTAACGCAAACCAGCCGGGTTTTAGTAACTTCCCTAAGCTTTAAAAACGTTTAAAGAGCGTGCTGAAGCTGCACGCAACTGCCAGCTGCTGCAGGCTGCGGGACTGTCAGCTGTGCAGAAGCCCTGGCAGTGACGGAAATGGGAATAAACAGTTTTGCACAAGAGACCTAAGGACTTATTTTTAGAATTAGGAGGCAGAGAAGGTTCTGTTGTGGTTTCGTTTGTTTTTAAATGAAGGCCTTTTTTAAAGCTGTGTACTAATGAAGGGAAAAAAACTATTTTTACAAAATAGTTAAGCTTTTTTTTTTTCATTAAGTCCTTTTGATCATATTTCCTGATATAAATATATTGATTACAGGGACAGACTTAGGAATTTTACATGCTTTAAATAGGACCCTTTAGGATATAAATTATTATGCAATAAGATTATTCCATGTAAATTATTATGCAATAAGATTACTCCGTGTAACTGCATTAACGTTAGTGTACAGGTATCTCTATTGGGTGTTACTGTATCATTCATTAGATTTAATTAGGATAAAGCAGTAATTAAGAACCTCATTCCCCTTTCTTCTAATAGAAAATTTGACAAACGTCTCTTATAGGATGGTTTGGATTTGGATTCAAGTACCGACAGAGAGCAGACCCTTTCTCTAAATGGAGACTCTGATGATTGGATAGACTTTTCCAAAATGTGCAATTCAAATGAAGAATATTACTTGAAGCTAGAAGAGTTGAAGAATGCCCACTTGGAGACCATGGCAAAATTAGAAAGTATGTATCGGAATAAACTGTATTTAAAAGGAGTACAACACTTGGAGAAGAAGAATGCTGCTTCTAAGATGTGTTGTAGGTAAGTTTGGTGGTACCTTTTGTCTGAAGATTCTCATACGCTTTGCAGACATTTGTAAAACAGCAAGTTAGGTTTTTTCTGGGGTTGGGAAGTATCATAATCTCTCCATTCCCTATAAGAGGATAATCACAGAAAAGTTAGTTTTAATAATAAAAATGCTTATTCACCTTGCTGACAGACTGTGAAATTTACAAGTGTGTGGGCAGCAGAGGCTGAGCAAAACGTTTAGTAAAGCATGGTGCCTTGCCTTAAGAAGTGCTGACTTGTTCACAGTCGGAACTTACTTAAAACTATGATCTGGTGTGAATGCCCAATGTGCTTCTTTTTTCCTCTTCTGTTCCCTCTCACTTCTTCCTCACCAGTGGTTTTCATTTTTTATGTTTTTTTTCTTAATGACAATACCTTAAAGTGGAAGTTACTGGCTTCACATCAATGTTGGGCTGGCCTCAAAACAACCTTTTTTTCCTTTTTTTCAAGGCCAACTTGGGAGAAGAACTCATATCAGCCTCTAAATTTGCACAAATCCTTTTCAGACTCTGACTTAAGTGATCCCTCAGGCTCAACTATATCTGATGGGTCTGACAGAGAATTAGCATTTGAAGAAAATGGTAGTGAAACTGGATCATCTGCATTTGCTAAGGAACAGATTGAAAAAATGTGGGACGGGTTCAGTGTGAAAGACTACATCTCCCGCACCAAACACAGCTGCTTACCGAGGTCACCAGCCTTCAGAACGATACGGAAGAAACAGAAAGCATGGTCACCAAAAGTTACTGTGCCCAAGCCTTTCCAGATGACTATTAGAGAAGCTAGAAAAAAAGAACAGAATCTCAAATCAAAGTCACAGATTGAATTGGAAAATAACTTATTGAAGAAGCAACTAGAGGAAGAAGCAGAGTGTCAGAAAAAATTCCGAGCCAATCCAGTGCCTGCTGCCGTCTTCCTTCCTCTCTACCATGAAATTGTGCAACGAAACGAGGAACGCAGGAGGTCTGTGAAAGAGAGAAGCAGACTCAAGCTCTTGGCTTCTCAGAAGCCGTTTAAATTCATTGAACGAGAGAAGCAAAGGAATGAAATTAGGAAAATGCAATTACGAGACCTTTCCACACCTGAAAAGAAAAGAAAACAGTTCAAAGCAAAACCAGTTCCTAAATGTGTTTATAGTCCAGCTGTTACTGACAAGTTAAAGGAGGAAGAGCTCTACAGAGAAATCAGGATCAGGATGAGAGCTGAAGAGTTGCTACGTAATTCGTCTCTACCCAACAGCAGACTGGCTTTAAAAGATACCAATAAAAAGAAGAAACACAAATGCGTTGAACCAAAGCAAACAGGACATAAACCCAAGATCAAATCAAATGTACCAGATTTTGAGCTACTACATCAGAAATTTCAGAAACAGCTCCTGCAACAAAAACAAGTGAAACACCTTACAGTCTGTGAACCTTTTGATCTTCGCACTCCACATATTCCCTCAAACAAGGGGAAGATTTTGAAAGATATTCAAGAGGATGAAGAAAAGTTGAAAGAAACACGTTGGCCATATACCTCTCCAAGACGTAAACCTCAAATGAGACATTCAAGGGCAAATTCACATCTCTCAGAATTTGGAGAATCTAAATCGCCAAAAATCACAGTATCCACAAGGCGACGGTTACAAGCCATAAGGTGACTACTTTAGCAATGCTCTACATTTGATATATACTTTAAGAGTAGACTTCTTTGTATTTCTACACATGTAGTTAATTCTTTCATGCAGTGAATATAAGACTTAATATATTAATATAAGGGCTTAATTATAATATAAAACTTATAATATTTAAATATAGGACTTAATTAGTATTTATAATGGTTAAAGAAACAGTGATGCATTTTTCTCAAAATGTCCATAGGAAAGGGACAAATGAGTGCTGCTTCCCAGGATACGCCCGAACCCCTTAAAATGTTGCATACCTTGTGTCCTCTTATGCCAACCCTGCTTTCACCCTGTTTTTCTCTCTTGAATCTCCTTTGCCAAAGCTTCCTTTGAAGTCTTGCTCTTGATTTAAAATAAATTCAGCCTTAGTTTATTTTTCCACCCAGGAATTCACTTGAGGAAAAGAGAAAGCTGGAAGAACAACAAAAAAGGAACAGAACAATGCAGAAACAAAGAACAAAAAAACTCCAGAAAATTGTAACAACTCGGGCTGAGGCCAATGACCCACATCAGAGCCTAGCTCAGATCTCTAAATCCAAATTAAAAACATTCAGGTATTTTGTTGCATTCCCCTGAATCCTGAACCTCTCATTCTACATTGTATGTTAAACATACAATGTAAAAAATAGCATAGTCTCAGTTTACATAATTAAACATTTTATAAAGTATACACTGTACAAACAGCTAGTAAAAAAAAGTGGCCAAATTTAGTATTTCAACTAGGAAATTGTTGCCTGTTCTAATGATTTCAATCTATATGATCCACCTTATAATTCTACAGATTAGCTAACAGGAGACTCCTATGTTTTTTCAATTTCCATATCAACTAAAGGGGAAAAGTTTAAAAAAAATCAAAAGGAACAGTGTAGTTACAGAATATCCTTGCACTGCTGGATCCATAGGTGTTGGTACAACTTTGGTGCTGGCTGTCTCCCACAGTAGCAACATCCCACGGTTCACTTCTTTGTTGCAGCAGGTCCCCACTTAAGAGGGAAAATTCGAGCAGGAATTCTAAGTTAGCAGGTGTATCAGCGACTAACCGGGAAGCTGCTGGTGCTTAGAAGGAATGGGATCCAAGGTTAGCTTTAGCAGAGATAAAAATTCAAAGACTGTTTCTATACCACTGAGAAAAGTAGTGCACAGGGAAAAACATTAGGGCCTTCTCAGTGTTCTGTAAGCTTGCAGTCCAGATAGCTCCAGCTCTAGTGCTAATCTAACTCCAGAATTGCTGCTTGACCTTGTGTTTGTGGCCAATTTAACCATTTCTGCTTCCTGTTCTTTTAATCCTAGGGAAAAAAAAATTAGTCCTTTTTGAATGAGTCTTTAGTGTGGTTTATAATGTTTTGGCATGACAGTGCTGCAGCAGTATCATCCACTTAAGGTGCAGTTACGTGGAGACTGTGAGAGGCACTGACTGCTCTGCCCCTGTGTCCTGGTTTGCCTCACGCATAGGCAGGATTCTTGGGCAGTGACTATAAATCCTAATTCCCAGTAACCAGGCAAATTGCCAGTAACTGACAGTAGTAGGGCAAAACAATACAAGGATGAATGGTCATGAGACACATCTGGATTATAGGATTCATAGCTTGGACAAGCAACTTTTAAGCTACCATACTAAACTTCAAGGCGTTTAGAATATGGTCCAGGATAGAGATCCTTCTGAAATGAGGGTGGAGGCTAGGACTTTCTTTATGGCAGAGTTGAACAGTAACAAATAAGGTTTCCTCATTCTTTTTTTGCTTTACATGGGTCTCTTCTTCCTTTATAGCTAAAATAGAAAACTGTGGATTTATTAATAATAGACTTTAAACTCTGGGCTGTAATAAGCAAATTCGCTGCAGTGGTGCAGCACCACCAGCTAGACAATACTGCACATTGTTCCACCAGCAAACTCCCTAATGACTATTCCCGACCAGTGTTGCAGCAGAAAGAGAAAACGCAGCAGAAACTGAAGCGTGTGCGTTCTCGTATGCTGAAAGCATGAAGTGCAGTGGCTCAGCAATGTAAGCCAGGAAATGCTGGGAGAAGCGTCACAAGAAGCGTTTTGCTTGGCCGCGTGGGCAGTGAGTGACTATCCAGCACACATCTGTGCCCACCTACTACCTCCCCAAAGACAGCTGAAGCCAAAGCACGCACAGGAAGAAGCAGTGGTCTGGAAGAAGCAGTGGTCTAGGAGAAGCAGGGCTTACCCAGGGTCCTGGAGAGCAGAGACACAGTGGTAGAGATGCAGGTCAAAAGCGGCAGTCCCTTCTAACTAGTTAGAGTCAGAGCTCAAGCTCAAGCTTTTGCAAGACTGACCAGCAGATACTGTTAATAACAGGAGCTTTATAATGTAAGTGTCCTTGGGCATTGACTCTAGGACAGAAGCAGAAAACAATTTGAGTTACAGTAACAAGGTGGAGAATTAGAAACAGTAGGCGTGTTTACAGATTTGATTTGAGTTCATTCAACAGCAAACTTCACATTACAGTATTTAGCTTAATCAGATCTCAGGAGTACTGTAAAGCACTCATGCTTTATGAGTGTTTTACAATATTAAATATTGTACATAAAATTATGCTATTACAAAGCAAGATTACTTCCCTAGTGCTGATACATTAAGTCTGGTACAAGTGCTTAACTTGATAATGCTTGTTTCAGCATGGGCTGGGTAATAAGGTATATTAATGTAAGTGCTCTTCTAAAAGATAATTAGGTTTGTAGAAAGCCACCTGAGAGAGCAAGCAAGTAGCAACAATGAAGTTCACTCCCTCAAAATGGTGAATAACTTGCCTTAAAGCACAGCCGTATTGCAGAAATTCAGGGATGGCAGGAGGAGACAGAACTGTAAAATGCCCCCCAGCTTTCATACTTGCCTTAACTGTCTGACTCAGTAATGCCAGAGTTGGCCCAGTAGAGAGGCATCATCATAAAGAGGTTTCTGTGTCACACACTGAGGATTACAGCCCATGCCACCTGGATTATCTAGTGTTTGCCATGATCTGAGGTATTTCAGTTGATGAATCAACCGTTTCATCATCCTGCTATACTGACTGGGCCCTTGACAAACCAACTAGGAAAAAAGTGAACTATGATCCAGAATGCGGCCAACCTTCTTGTGAGATAGACTGGTAAAGTAGCAAGATTCCTAGCATCAAACTGTACCTTAAAGTACTGATTTTTATTTAATGATATTACTTTCCTATGGTGTATTCTGTTTAATTTTGCTTAGAACAACTGGAGTATCTGTATGAAATCAACATTTAAAAATCCTAAGCATCCAAATTTTTACAAAAAACCTTAAGCATCCAAGAAAAACCCTAAGAATCCAAACTCAGCCTCAGTTTAACCTCACTAGCCAGCACCTTCAGAGACAGTTTTGTTCAGTACTTACAGGCAAGCAATTGCTGTCAAAATGAGACAATATACCTCAGAGCCTGTAACCACCATAAAGTAATTTACCTCTTATGTGTCTTCAAGTAGGACAATATTTAGATTGTTATGAGCGATTTAACTTTCAGCTATTGTAGAAAATTACTTCTGGTATTATAAATTAATAATAATTTCTCTTGGATTGGTTTCCCTTAGGAATTATGAGAAGCAGAGAATGCAAGAATATTTGCAAGAGTTGCAAGAAATGGAAGAAAGAGTAAATCAAAGGCCATTGCTTCTTGAAAGAGTCACTCAGGTTGTCTGTCTTCTGTATTACTTCTTAATCTTATCTTCAAATACTACATGTGGCATTTGTAGTCAAACATTTCAAACATAGAAGATATTTGAAAAAAATCTTCAAATATTGCCCTGTCTCCATACAAATATTACTAATTTTTGTGACTGTTTAGTCACAAACATTCATGGCTTGCTTACACAGGGAACTGAGATGGCTGTTCTAAACATGTCGCCCAATTCGTTTATAACATGAGTAACTCTAAACACAACAAAAATTTACAGCAAAAACATGAAAGGTCTAAATTGGGAAAGAAGTGATAAGAAAAATTGAGTATTCTTGGTATATACTTTAATGCTCAGATGTGGGGTTTTTTCTCCATTTCAGTACAACCATGTGCTGGTATTGGGATCCCTGACCTGTTTCCAAACTCAGAGAGGCAGCAAGTCATAGATCACTGGTTCCTTTGTCCCTTCTGGTTGCGTGGGTTTCTTGGTCTGCCATTGCTGTGGGGCAGGAGCATCTGTGTAGATTGGAGAACAAGCCCTCCTCACTTGGATACTACCTGGAGGAACAGAATTTATGCCCTCGGTTTCAGAGGCAGAGATACGCATCTATGTAGTTTGTTAACTAGCGCTGTAAGAAGGCAAATCAATACTGCTGTTTTAGGGCAGCAGCTCCCAGAGAGGGAAGACAGAAGAGGAGGAGAGTGGATAAGGAAGAAGCCCTAGGAAGACTACATTTGATTTTTCACATGTCCACATCTTCCCACTCCTCCTTCAATACCTATATACAGAAAATATAGCTCTTCATTAGCCAGGGAGCAAACTATATTTAAACTAGTACAGAAAAGGAAAATCTGGTGTAAAAATTTAAAGTATTGTTTTGCCATTCTTACCTACAGTGAATAATCATTCAACTTGTCAGATGCAATTAAAGAAACAGAGTATTAATATAAACAAAAGTTATTAAGGCATTTAGGTAACACATAACCATTGTGGGTTTCCTACAGAAAAATGCCAGAATAGCTGCAGAAAAGCATTATTCTAACAGACTGAGAGCGCTGGGGATATGCCCAGAGTTTGTTTCAAAGAAAGGACAAACAACCAAGTTGCTACAATACTTCAGTCCTGAAGATTTTACTAACTCCACTGATGCCAGAGAAAGGTAGGGATTGCTGGGATTACTGAAGGCTTTTTTTTCTTTGCCACTGCTTACCTAGTAACTAGAAAGTAATTTTTGATGTGTGGGTTTGTGGGGTTTTTTTGCTTGTTTGTTTTGTTGGGGTTTTTTTTAATTGTTTGCAGTATTTCGCAGGTAAATGTTTGACTACATAGTTAGCTTTACTAATGTTAGTGTTAGTATGTATTTTTTAATTGTTTTTCCTGGATTAAATATTATTTCATAAAACAGAGGAGAGCACGAGAGATGTTATCTAATGCACTTTAAAGAAAAATGAAGAAAAACATTTTTTATTTGTTCCTTTCACCAAAAAAATTGACAGGTTACTTGTAAGTCACTTCATCTTGCATTACCCTTTACTGAATTTTTAAAATAAACCGTATAAAAAATACAGTTCAATATCCATTAGGTGTTGTTATATATAAGGAAGTAGAATTTTAAAAAGTGAAATATATAAGCAATATTGTTGAATTACTTTCTAGCATAAAAGGTGACTCTATGTGCCCCCCTTCCTTTTTTCTTCAGCAGTTCTACCCCAGTCAAATCTACCAGGATTTGTCCTAGGTTACCTGAAGGTAGTTTAAAATTTACTGGAAAGCATCTTACCTGAAAATAAAATCACACATGCAAATTGTCTTTTCAGAGTCATCAAGGATAAAGTGAAAGAAAGGGAATCCTTTGAGGAAGCGGCTGACAGTAGTTCTCCGTCTGAACAGTCCTGTGAGGAGGAAGAGGGAGAGAAGAGAAAAGGAGTCAAAGCCTCCATCTGGGATGGCCAGTTCAGCGAGCCAGAGGATGAGGAAGAGGCAAGAGCCAGCCCTCATGTTCATCAGCCTTGTCATGCAGGGGAGACTGGGGCAAGCCCCACCTCAGATCAGTGCCATGAAGAGGATGAGGAAGCAAAAGCAGGCCTGTCACTTGGCCATTTCCAGGAGGAGGATGAAGAGGAGGATGATGATCAGTCAAGACCCAGCTCTCGGTCTGACCAGTCCCATGAGCATGAAGAGGGTCAGTCTGACCCTGAGGGTGCCTTTGGATATGAGGACGAAGAATATGAAAATGATGATTCAGAAGAGAAATCTAGTGATGAAGAAGCTGACTGAAAGGAAGGCAGACAGGGTGGCCTGGGCCTCAGGAACGTATTTCATTGCTGGCAGTGAAATGAACACCAAATAAAAAATTGGCTTTTTGCTTCCAATACAAATTCCTGTGAATCTAAAGCTCTTAGCTTAACAGTTTTTCCAGCACAGAAATCTTGTCTATTTTCCAGAAAGACTAATTTACTAATTTCCACCAAGAAAATAATTTAATTTTATATTAATCTTTTTTCTAGTCTTCTGTGACATTAGTGCACCTCTGTTCATAAAATGAACTACGACCACTGTTTAATAATAATCTCTTGCATGCCATGTTGGTAAGTACTGAGGTCTTAACATGTCTAGCTCTTTCTGCATCCGAGCAAAGCCAGCTGAGATTTTGGAGTAGTAATTTGCCATTATCAGTGCCTCCCAGTCTCAAACATTTCAGTACCTCTGGGGTCTCTTCCTGCAGTATCTTCTAGGATGGCAGTGAGTAGACCTGGGTTTGTTGTGCAAGAGCTCTGATCGTTTTCAGCAGAGCAGCTGTTAGGAAGACAACTTGTGCCGTTAGACAATATGGCCAAATTAATCCGTTCAGTTTCTCCCTCCTCTTCCCGTGGGGTATGTCTTCTGCACTCTTAAGCGAGCTGAATTGGCTCAGTGATGGGTCAGATGAGCGTCAGGGCCAGAAAAGATTACTACTTTTGGAGGAAATAAGCTGTTACATCAACTCACCTACCTTGTCCAGCTGAAATAGTATTGCAGTCACTGAAGGCTGTCCCTACAGAGGGGAAAATGCCTAGAATACACTGGGAGCAGCCCTTAAACTTTCACAGGGTTTTTTTTAACAGTGACAGACAAGTGGGGTAGAAGACTTTCAGTAGAAGAATATGTTATGCTGCAGATCTTGTATTACTGTCTGACCAAGCCCTAAAACTGTTCTTTCAACTCTGTTGTTTTTTTTTTTAAGGGCTCTTCCTGTGATCATGGAAAATCATTCCTCATAACGTAAGAACAAATGCTGACATTAATCCTCCAATTTCTTTATTGAGGCAGTAAACATACACTGTAAAGAGAGAATCTTACCACGTCACATAAAAGGTAGCCCAGCAACTCTTAGGGGCATGAAAGTATAGAAAGAAGTGCTTTAGTACCTTTTCTTAGACACCTGTTACTTGGGACTTCAGCTACAACACAGCAAAGAATGCAAGTGGATGGTTTGAGTTTGGTTGGTTGTTGTTCTTCTTTATATGAGTAGTATCTTTTCCTACTAATAGGCTCTTTCTTGCTAACCTCTCCTATGCAACGTTAGGAGAGATAATAAATAAAAACCGCATCCACATAATAACAGACCACAAACAAGGATTTCAAAAAAGCTTTGTCTGGACAGAGTACAATGCAACATTGCACAGGTGCTCAAAAGGTGTTCATTAAAGAGTAAATGCATTTGTTAAAACTACCAGGTTTGCAAAAGCATCTGCAATGACTATTAGTAGGGATTTTTATTTATTATTGTTTTTGTCCGTGCTGCATGGAAGAGCACTAACTAAATCTGTTGTTATTTCTTCCTCCTGACTTTGGGAAAGTGTGTAATAGTGTTTGGAAGATTTTTTTGCCATTATTACTTTTTGAATCACGATTTATTTTTGAAGTGTGAGCATAACTAATATGAATTTGAAACTTATTTTTTTATTTCAATAAAATATCCATTGTACATATATCATACATGAAAGTCTTAATCATTACCTCACAAGGAAAATCAGTTTACAATCTCCAGTTGTACCTGACAACCCCACAATACAAATTCAAAGTTGGGAAGGTGTTTCAAATCAGAAGAAAATTCAAATCCATTTTTTAGATCTGACAGCACTCAACTAAGTGTTTTAAAAGAACATAAATGTATAATTGTTGAACTATTAAGAAAGAAACTAAAAATATTACTAAAACTCATTTGAACTGGAAGAAAGTAGCAAAACAATGCTTTTTTCTTTTTAAAGGTATTAGAAGAAGGCATTTGGGACCTGTGTATAACTTAGATTGAGGTTTTCACTGAATTTTTACTATATTAACCTTACTAAGAACAGAAATAAATATTATATAACAAGGAAGAGTTAGTACAGCTTTTAGAGGTTATGCCTCAACGCAGAATCATGTGGACTAATGGGATCCAATTGACATGGTTTACCTAGGTTTCCAGAAAGCATTTGACACAATTTGCTACCAAAGGATTTTAAAGAAACCAGCCATACTATAGGAAAAGAAAGGTCTTAATGAATTACTAAGCAACTAAAAGTTCAGGAAATAAAAGGTAAATTTTAACGGTTTAATGCAGTTATCATTTACAGGCACTCAATGAGATTAAAGCTGTTGAGCATACTCAGAAGGGATCTGTAGTATCCATTCCAAAGAGCTTGCTGAGGCCACAAAGTTATTCAATGCTGTGAAAAAATGAAACCAACTGCAAGGAACATGCTGAAGGGTCTTATGAATATGATAGAAGAACAGATATACTTCGGTTTTAATAAGCGCAAATAAATGCATGTGAGGGTAAAAAATATTCCTAGTCTATACAATACTATACACTGGGAAAAAAACCCAATGCTATCTTGAATACTGCATGCAGACCTGGTCCTCACATCTTAAAAGTGATTTATTATGTAACTGAAAGAAGGCAACAAGAATGATAAAGATAAAAAATGGCTTTCATATGACAAGAAGGTAGTTTGGTTTTCTTATGACAATGTATACTAGGATTCTTTAATTTAGAAAAGATATGAGAGATTGAACTTTGAGATACTAAACGAACCAGTTATGGAAATCAATTTGAGCATCACAGATTTTCAAAGTGGAAGAATCATGACATTTAAGTCAAAAAAACTGTTCAGAAATTGCATTACAAACAAGAAAGGGATAAGCATTCTAACAAGGAATTAAAAAGGAAAGAAATAGACAAGAAAAATTACAGATGACAGAACAAAAATGGGGAGAGACAGTTTGGGATGAATTAAATCTCATGAAGCAAAGTAGAGCAGTGAAACATTCTTCAAAGAATGAGGCCTGTACATCATGCTGTCGCGAGATGAATAATAGGCTGTCCTAAAACACAAGTCATTGTTTGACTTTTTTTTTTTTTTTTTTTTTTTAAAGAGAATTATTTAAAATGCAGACAAAATAGGAAGAAGCTAGTAGGATGATAGCACTGAAATGAAAATTACTATATTTAAAGAAAAACCCCAATACCCTCAAAACGAAAATCAAAATCCAGGTGAAAGGTTTCAGTAAATTACCAAGATGCAAAGTGGTACCATAGGAAAGGAGAATAGAATATGTAGTACTTTATCAGAACTCAAAACATTTTGATGCAATTAACATGGAGGAAAAAAAAGTCATTTGATTCACAAAAGATGATATAATAGAAGCAGTTTAAGAAGCTCATTAAAGGAGACATGATGATTAGTTATGCTTTCAGGGAAGCTACCCTACCAGGAGGGAGATGAATAGAAAAGTTTCTCACAGATTATTGAATATTCTGTCTTTAATATTTTAATTAATGGCCAAAGCACAAAAGTAGAAACATGTTCGAAAATTTGCAAAGAAAATGAGAAAGGTGTATCCAAAAAAAAAGGATTAAAAATACCGCATGGGAAGAAGGGAAGAAGATGATAACTTTGCATGTAGAGTGTAGAATTAAATAAGAAGTGCAAGAATAACTTTTCTTTCATGGGAATTCATCACCTGAAGCTGTAAGGAGAGACCCAGATGACTTGTTGAGCAACAGATATTGAACCACAAAATGTGATCACAAAAAAAGGTGAGGGAATTGAAGGATGTGCCAGATGCAAGTATTGTTCTCCCAGTCTTGCTGGAAATAAGCTAAGTCCACAAACACTACAGATCCCATTCTCATGGTACTGAATGTGAGCGATGGCCTTGGTTGGAAATCCTGTACTGAACTTCCCCCACTGCTCACATCTGCCACAGGTTCCCACTGAGATAAGCCATAGCCATATCCACCATGCTGGAGAAGGCTGATGTTACAGGCAGCCTGAAGGGTCAAACGTTATTGCTCGGCAGCAAGGCACTAGCTTTCAAGTATATATAATTTGTAGGGGATACACATCCCAGGAAAGTGATACAGATTCTGGAAGTTTTGTGCTTGCAGGCAGTGCAGTTGCCATGGAAAGGCTCTAGTATCTGGTGAGCCCAGGCTGAAAACGGTGATAAGGTCATAGGACCTACGCTGTAATAAGCCATCTGCATTTACTGAAGTTTAGAGACATCAGAAGTGATATATTTTTAGCAGTAGCAAATTCCACAGGAAAAGGAGTATCACCACCAAGTAAACCAAATAGAAGTACAGGGCCCACAAAGAAGTAAAAATTACTTCAAATTACAGTCAGGTGCAGGGCTCAGTGTGACTGTTCAGCACCCAGACTGTTCTAACTTGCACTGAATATGGTCCTAAAATATTGACAGGCTGTACATAAAGCCTATTTAGATGTATTTCTAACTCTCTCTCTCTCTGTATATTTATCTATATAATTATATGTATTTGTATGTTTTGAAGTAAGAAGCCAGAAGTTTTGGATATTGTGCTTTTTCTGGGTGCAACGCAACATTGTGGCATTGTTCTGAGGGAAGTCACTAAGAAATTTGAAAGCAACATAGAAGTGCCACCCGAACACTTCTAAAAACAGAGCGTCCAACTTTGAAAAAAAGGCTCCAAAAGCACAATGCCCAGCTGGACTCCAGGGAGGCTGTGGGAGCAAGTAGAGTTGCTACTGTGGACTGTTAAACAACATCTTGAGCTTTGGCCAGACAACCCCCCCTCTTTAGGGGGTGTGTTTCTATCTTTTGGGTTGCCCTCCAAATTTACCTGCACTTCTCAAGCGTTCTTTGTAAATATGGTACCGTGGATACTCTGGAAACCATCTTCTGACGTACGTAATTACCATAACATCAAACAGGAGGTTACATTCTCTTTTCATTTGGGGAAAAAATTATTACATTGTTACCTTCTACAGCTGCTCCAAGTGAAGAGACTAACAAAAGAATCCAACTTTTTGAAGAACATGTTTGAAGTCATCACTATTTTGAAATTACTTAATTGTAGTTTCATTTAGAATCCTCAGGCTTCTGGAATGGCAAAAAGCAAAATATTTGCCTGAGCTTAGCAAATAATAGGCACTCTAAAGACCAAAACATATATTAAAAATTATTTCTAAAAGTATGTCTATACAGTTGCCCACAAATTTAAATCAAACACCAGTTTTGTATGCAGAATACATTTGTCCAGGAATACTAACTAGTCCACTATTACAAGATATGGCAGCTGCATCATTACAGTCTTTAACACGAAGATAAAATTAGAAACAGTTTGATGTCCGTTCTCCTCACCCTTTGGTGGAATTTCAGACTTATATCTCAGGTTGCATAATATTTTGATAATTACTTGGCTTTAGGGAAAAAAAAAAGACAAAAAGCCCATACTTCAGCAAAACTCAAAATTGCTTCTTTCTTCAATAGGAATTTCAGGTATTTGAGGAATGCCAGATCAGAACTAAGACTTGAAATAGTATTAAAAAAATTCCTGTCCCTACTGTCTCCTAAAATACCCTAGCAGTCGGATGAAGAATCAGAGAAATTGGGGATCATATGGTTAAGGCAAACTGCACAGATAGAAAAGAAACCTGTAGGACCTGATGTAGTAATTTATATATTAGTTTTGTATTAAGGAAAAACAGCATTAAGAGGCTTTAACTGTGCTAAGTGTGCACAAACACACAGAAATAAATCCCCAATTCAGTCTCTACCAGGCATCTCTCCATACTTCAGGGGAACTACATCATGTTTACTCACAGAGTAAATCCTTTCATAGACAGCTGAGCATATAAAACAGCTTGGTTGTACCCAAAGAGCACAAGCTCTGTCCTCCCCTTTCTTTTCTTTTCCTCCCTGTTTTTCAGACCCTTTCATTGAGCCAAATTAACTCACTAAAATAGCCCAGCCAAAAGGAAAGGGTAAGGTTAGGAGATGACAGGGACAAGCAGGACTTCAGCCTTTTAGTGCTGGCCTGTTACGATCAGCGTCTCACACAAAACTGCATCCCAGGATTAGCCACATGAGAAAATCCCTCACATGCTTAAGTGGCTGTAGTACAGTGAAGACAGATGTTTACGAGCAAGAAATATGGTTCTTTTCTGATAATTAATACTGTAAATCAGACCATGTTTAATGTCATGAACACAAATGGTACCATGGCAGCCAGTTGTTAACAGGGCTGAAAAGAAGCGTATTTGCATTTGCACAGCTCAAAACTTGCTACTAATAGCTAGGGCTTACTAATGATAAGCCGATTACTAACAATAGTTAGGCAGGCTAACAATAAGAAGGTTAGTAAGAGTAAGGAGGTTACTGATTAATAGTAAGTAACCACACTACCAACACAGCTAGGAAATTCTAGTTGCCACCACAGTGAGTTGTTACAAACCATACTGTTACCGCATTATTCAGATCATTGTTCTGCTTTCAAACATAGCCTTCTACACTGCTGGATGTACACGGTTCTCATGAAGGGCTTAAGTTAATTTGTCATAGTTTTTAATGTGGATTTCATGCCATCCTACATTTTCTAAAATGGATAAAAGATACACAAATTACAGTTGTAATAAGTAGTAAAAGGAAACAAAAATCAGCTCTTACAACTGTTAATGTGTTTGTTTCATTCCAATTAAGTTCTGTTCTGGGGAGGTCAGTCCAGTAACACACCTTTATCCCTGAAGGTACTGAGATTGCCAAGGGCACCATCACAGCTGGTCAAGCAATGAGCTCTCAGATCTAATACTGAAGGGGTCACACAAACAGCTAGGTGGGAGTTCACACGTTCCTTGATAACAACCAATTTGGGGTTTTGAATTCAAAGAGTTTTCTAATTAAAAAAAAAAAGCAACTCCAAAAATTTCACAGCAGACTCTCAGCACAAAGTGCTAAGTTTAGTCTGGCTGACAAAGGGCCTGCTTATCACACCACTGCAAAAATATTCATTTTTAAGAAATGCCTATCAATGAGTTCATAAAGTTTATATTGCAAAACTGTGATACTGCCTAAGGCAATCAGACCTGAAGCACATGAATGTCAGAGCTGAGATAATAAGTAATTAAGACTTAAAACAAAAACCAGAAAATAAATTTGCAGGGTTGCCTACTTTGAAGACTAGAAAAACATATTGTTTCCTGCAAACCTGTCCATTTAATTTCCTCAGTGAGAATTTCCCATATCCCTCACTTAACTAGATTCATAGTTTATTCCTGGATGAAACCTTCCTTCTCCTAATATTCTGGTAATGCTGATTTAATTCAGGCCTAGCAAGCTGAGGCTGAGTTTGCCTCTCCTTGTGTAGCTGGTTGGGTACCTGTTTGCCTGCTTCGGCTTGTTTCTAACCCTGAGAACTAGCAGGTTACCCTCGTAGCACGCAGGCCCTCCTGTTCACACAGCTCCCTGTCCTCCCTTTCCCACTGAAATTGCACAGAAATAGCCTTCAGCTTCAAACCAGCCATGCAAATTCAGTCATGAGGCTAAGCAGCTTCTGAAAGAAGTATCTAGACTTTTCTAATTGATCATAATAGCTAGAGCTATTGTGTACACCCATGCCTCGCTGTATAACATAAGCGCACGTATAAAATAATGAAACAGCTTAAAACAGAAGCAGCAAAGTTGCACTGCTCCTTTCTCCTTTCAGAAGCCAATAATCACCAACCACATGCCATCGGTTTTGAGTCTGGGGAAGAATGAAGCTATTTCAGTGCTTGTACATGCTTCTGAAAACTGGCAATGATGCCTCTACAATTTGCATATCTGAAGCAGCATCCACTGGCCTGTGCTGGGAAGGTGGTAACTTTGCTGCATTTCCACAAACAGCTGAGGCCAAGCTACCTGAGAGAGGCTTTTGCAAGGGTATTCTGTAGCTCTTCCACCTTCTTCAGAAGCAAACTGTTTTCTGTTCTTATATATCAAAATAGAGGTGCTGATACACTAACACATTAAAGAAAACACTAACCCCTAAGCTTGTTATATTTCTGAAGTTACTTACAAAGCCCAGGGATATGCAACTTTGCATTGGCTGGAGACATCATTATTTCCAAACGGGATTAGATGGAGAATACCCACAGTCATTGACACATTTAGCATTGGCAAGGCAGTAAATATACTGACTAATATTCAACTTTGTACAAAGAGTAACTAGGAAAAAGTTGCTCAGTTTTATTCAACAGCTAGGTCTCTTTTAGACACCTCACAGACAGTACAATACCAAAGTCTGCCCTCCTCACCCTAATGCAGAGTCAGCAACTCCAAAACGTGGGCCAAGCTCCTTGTTAGGCCATACAGCTGAGCTCAGCACTGTTTACCTGAGCTCAATTTAACACTAAACGAAAAGAAAACCCACCCTGGAAGATGTTTCTGTGAAGTGAATCCCTGCATACCTTTTGTCTCCAGGACAGAGTTGCCGCATCCCAAAGGAATTTCCATCCCCTGCTATGGCTGGCAGCTAAAGAGGCAAAAAACGCCAGTGGGGAATGTCCAGGTACCCCAAGGGCCTTCCAGCATGCAGCCTCCAGAACACTTTCCACACCATTCTCACAAGGCCTGTGTTGACACAGAAAACTCCTACGATACCTGCAAAAAGCTTTGAATTCCTCAGGCAGAAGAAATTCTGGAAGGGTCAAGTATTAGGAAAACAGACCAGTCTGTCTTCATGGCAATTAACTTGCAGGTAAGATTCCTCATGGTGTCTCAAAAGGGACTACAAAACAATCCAAAGAAACCACAGCAGAATTTTTCATCTACCTTCATAGAGACGGTGAAAATATGTTCCCCTTTACTGCTGCGAGTTGTATTCCAACTTAACTCATCACCATGAGCATACCTTTCATATATTACCCATTCAGTACAGTCTTTCAGCTCTGCTATTTCCTTCAGGCAGGCATCCTGTAAAATAATGGAAATAAGTTGATAATTTATTTTTTATTTGTGCATACATGTCTGTGGATGCCATTCACTTGCCACAAATGAGAACCAAGGGCTGAGGCAGTATGACATGCTTGATAAAGTGCTTGTGATTTTTTTTTCTTGACCAACTTATGGTTTCACAGAACAGTTTGCTTCAGGTCAAAGGGAGCAGGCCCTTTCCTCTCTCCTGGCTTCTTACTATTGAATAATATTCAAGTCCTTCTGAGCACCCAGTAAGCCTATTCAACTTGCTAAAATAGTAGAAATAATCTCAGCAAAACACTCCATACCACAACAAAAGCCCTTTCCAGCCATTTTGATGTGCACAAGGGGAGGGAAGATCAGATTACTGCTATTAAAGGTGGGGGAAGCAAACAACAAGAGGAGCTGTTGATTTTTCTCAGCCATAACACACAAGGACATCTAAAGTGTGAGTTTGTGAGTTTCTTACTTTTTGTGTACTTATACTTCTCCCTTATACGTAGACCAGCTGGGAAGAATGGGCCAAAATACAGTCCTGCTGCTCACATAACTGCAGACAAAACCAACTTTTTAACCAGCAACGCTGCGTTACTCTAAGTCATATTTGGTAATACTTTTTTTTTTTTTTGCTAGCATGAAATGCAATTTTTCCAGTAGCCACATACTTTCTCCTATACCAGCACACCCCTGGAATCCCTCATCTAGATCCAGCTTTAGGGCTCACAGAAGAGGCTGAACAGATAATATTTGTGTTTCTGCAAAATCTACAGTACATCATCTCATCTACAGTAGGACTGCAAACTTTTCATATCATCGTGCCACAACGCCTTGAAGTGATTTTTTGAGGTGCAAGAAAGCAGTCCAGTCTCTTCTCTAACATTGGTCAAAACCCTTTAAAATTTAGAGATCAAGAGAAAATAACCCCCACAAAAACAAACCCTCACTCCGCACAAAGGTAGGAAAGAGGAAATGGACAGATAATGAGAGCTTTTTTTTTTATCTGCCCCTATTCCTCAAATCAGTTTAAGCCTTCCAAATTTCTACAAATTTTTACTCAGTTTAGTTTCCTGGTGTTTTTCCTTGCCAGCTACGCTGCTTGTGCCATTACAAGGGAGAAATTAGAATAATGGTAAAGAGGGAAATAACAATCTTCTTCACCAGTAATACCGGCCTAAAGTGTACGTGAAAGCCTCCCTGAAGACTAGGATGATCCACAGTCACAGAGTTCTGTTTAGGTTCACTGGCTGGACAGGAGAGCAGAACTAAAACAGAATCTCTGCCAAACACTTGCCACCAAAAAAAGCAAAAAGCATTGCCAATGCCAGACTTGCTTTTATGCCTTTTCAAAATCAAAATCAAGACCATTAATTCTGGAGCAAATCTGATTTTCTAAGAAGTACCCCTTTTAAAAAAAAAGAATCCTAACAGAATATATAGGCAACTTACATTCCAAAATATATAATAATTTTCCACATGGGAACTATGACAGTACATTAGGGTTTTTTTGTTGTTGTTGTTGTTTCTGTGTTTTGTTTGGGTTTGGGTGGTTTTTCTGGAGTATGGAAGGGCAAGGGTTTTTTTAGAACTTCCTGCTGCACAAGCTCTTTGGACTCCTTATCCCAGACATTTTGCTGCAGAATGTCTACATAATGTCCCAGTCACACAAAGAGCAATCATAACAAGAAGTATTGTACTTTGTACTATAAACACTGGTAGAATTAAATAGAAAGATAAAGGGAAAATAATTAAAAATAGTACTCTTTTCTTTCCAAAGGAAGTAATGTAATTTTTACCCCAGTGTCTTTTGTCGTTGTTATAACAATGGTTCATTTTAGGCCATATCTCACTGCACTTTGAATCAGGAAACCCTGGTACAAATATAATACAGCAACTTGTGCTTTGCACTGTATGTCTGGTGAAAAAGAATATGGAATATTAATTTTTAAGTTTAAATAAAATTTATCACTTAGAATTAATCACTTAGCATTAGGCTGTACTGGTATAGCTAATATAGAACTCTGGCACTAGTCTGGCCTTAGTAGCTAAAGCTGCTGAGGCAAACTTGGTTGCTTCAAATTAGTAGTTAAAGTTGCAAGCTGCAAACTTTCATCTAGATAAGTTGAACTTATTTTGAACTTCTTAGTCACATAAAGGAAGGCCCTGAAACCTTTACAAACCAGGAGATAAGCTACAACAGTCAGCAGAAGCTTAGACCATCAAGTTAAGAAGGCCCAGCTGCAGTCCAAGAAGGAATCCATGAGGAACAAGACAACCCCAGATGAGAAATTACCATTGGACCAAGGGGCATGTGCAAGGTGTGTGAAGGGCAGGTGCATAGATTATAAGCGTATAATTGCCCAGGAATTTCTCTGTACTGGGTACTTCTCCAGAGGCCCCCAGCTCAAGTTGTTCTTACTGCTGGACTACTCAAATAAACTAATTTTCGGGATTTTTTTACCTAAGACTCTGCTATGGGAAACCTAAGGTGAAGAAACTTTTTTAGCATTTGGGACAGCACCACAGGTTTCAAGGGATTTGCTAAAGGTTAACATAGCTGTTTCAGGGATACGTTTCCCTAGATCACAACCTGTAGCACTGGAGAGCTCTGCAAGTTATGAAAGCGAAGGTGACTTGTTGGAACATCTCAACTCTCCAGATTAAGTCATCCATTTTGCAATGGGGCAGGTTCAGCAACCAACTGCTGATCAGGCCCAGATCCCAGCTTGATAAAGGAGGGATACATAGCAGAAAAGCACTCAGCAGCACATTTCCAAGCACTCCTATTCCCAGCAAGACCCCTACCTCTGACTTTATAGCAACTATAAGAATTTAGTTCTCTGGATTTGACTTGCTGGAGGAAAAAAGTGTACCCCACTCCCCTTAGTCACAGAGTAGCACTGTGACCTGCAAACTCACAGCCCTGGAGAGCATGGAAGTGTTAAGATGCCTTAACTGCTTCCCCCAGTGGTTCGCCAGGAAAAATACATCTTCATTACCAACACCACCACACTATTTCTCTTTACGCTCTATCAAATTCAAAGTCCACATTGAAAATGTATGCTTCTTTGTAATGGAAACACCAAAAGATCACATTCGTTATTTTTCACTATACAAAGCTATAAAGCTGTTTCTTTCTCTGTTCATTACCAATGGACATTAATGGAAACGCCATGCCCCCCACAACTTCAGTGGTGCAAAACCTGTCCCCTCTTCTTTTTTCACCTCTCCCAGTACAGGAAGCAAGCAACAAGCCACCTTTCTTTTACCTATTTCAACAGTTAAAACATTTCAGAGTAAGCATAGGCACAGGAAAGAAAACTGCTATACACTGGCATACATACATCAACACATCCACATTTCCTGATCAGTACCTTCACATTTTACAGAATCAAATTTTTTCCCTTTTCCCCTTTACTTTGCCCTTTTGAGCTTGGACTTTAACTCTCCCATTGCAAAAAACAACTTGCTGTGCTTCATGTTGATCCTCTGGCTCTGCTCTGCCTCTCCATTCTGAGTTCCATCTAGACAGGCTCTTGAGTCCTTCATTTTAATTAACAAGCTGCCCTGGGTAGGGGGAAAAGACACCACATGTTCCATGTTAATTTTGAACAACAGCTCAAATGTTCTCTGCTCAGCCTCAAGACTCTGAGCACTTATTTGATGAAATTGAGGTGGAAGGCTGCGTCCTAGTAAGAGAAAGGGGTGCTTTCAATGAAACAGGGACCAGGATTTTACCCACATCTCCCTCAGGAGTCATTTTAAACAATGAAAATAAATGTATGGCTGGGCATTTCCACAAGGAAGACACCAGAATCCTGGCCAGCTCTAGAAATTAGCTACAGTAAAGCTGTGCATTATCTCGTTAACATGTAGAACTCTTCTTTAGCGAGTCCATTAAGATTAATGAAATCATGTATACATTTCCCCATTCCAGGATGTGTCCAAGTCCAATGCTAATTAAATTCTGAAGAAGGAAGCTGTTGGCAGACACAGCATGCATCATGCCATAAGGTTGAGTGCTTCCCCTCTTTTCCAGCTGTGCATAATACAAGACAGACCCATTTTTCTCCTGTTACAAAGGAAAGTTTCATGCCCAGGGTCCTCTACATCTCTCAACCGGAGGCCACTAGAGACTGTAGCTCTTCACTAGCTCTCTTACTGTCTCTCCGCTAGGATTCCTTCCCAACTTCCCTGTTCCACAGTGCTGTAGGGTAATACTCTGGCCAAGAGGTATACTCATTTCCTGTATCATCTTAAGACTATGATGCTGGATCTTCCTGCTGTGATGATTTAAAAGTATCTTCAAACCTCTGAATTCCCTTAAAATAAGAAGTTGCAAGCTTATATTTAAAAATCCAAGACTGACTTTTACACTTGGGCAAACCATTTCCTTAAGGAGCAACAGCAACATAAAGACTAAAGTTCACCTGCCCTTGAATTCCTCCCAGCCACTTAATGGCATTATCAGTTCTGGCAAATGCTTCCTAGGCAAGGAGAGCCTGGAGTTCGTTCTAGTGTGTGGGTCACCACAAAAACATAAAGCTCATCAGCTTTTGAACAAATTAAATATGTGGTCAGAGACAAAAATAACATTGGTGAATATCCAATATCCAAATGACTGCCTTCATTCTCATAATATATTTGGCCCATGGAAAAAACCAGAATATGAAGTGGTGTGCTATTTAAGTGAACAGGTACCAGGGAACTTTTAGGATGATGAGAAAAAGCAGTTGTTTCAAAGCACCAATGTGCAGTGGCTGTACACTGACAGCGCTGCGAACAAAACAGTTTTCTTCATCCCCTCTATCAAAGATGTAAAATTGTATGTCAGAGTCACCTTATCAGGAGGTGCAGGATAGTAGATGCATCAGCCAAGGAAGGAATCAATTCAGTCAATAAAGGAATTGATATCTGCCTATAGTTAGAAAACACCTTTTACAGAACAGGCTGTTCTTCTAGATCACTGAGAAATAAAAGAGTTTTATTGAGTTTTTAAGTACACAGATACATGTATAATTAATATTGTCTAACTGCCAGACATTAAGAGTGTTTTAGGATGTTAAATGTTTTCTTCTTTTGTTCTTTCCTTCTTGAGAGTGCATCTAACAGCTATGGGGAAAAGAAAAGACACGTAAAAGAGTTAAGAACTTCCTGTATAACGAGCAGGGGACTAGTATGCAAATCTTAGAGTAGTGAATACAGAAATACTCACTCACAGGATCTATTAAGCAGGAAAATGGGATTCGGTCTTCTCTTTCTGACCCACTGGTGGGTGGCAGGACAGTGGCTTTCTGGCTTCTCCATCCACAGAGTGCAAATAATACACATCTACATTCCCAATACTCAATGAGATCACTGGGCAGAAAGGTCTCACACATGCAGAAGTACTAGCTAGGACATTCTGGGGGACAGACAGGGTGATTTTCATTGTCTCCCAGAAATCTAGCTTCTGCCCAGGACAGGCAGTGAGGGAAGAACGCACATATTCACAGGCAGGATTGTCTGCATTAGATCTTCTGGGCAGCATTAGCAGAGTCTCACTGGGCTGGAAGACAGGCTGCCTTCAGAGCTCAGGGCAGTCTTCACAAGACAGGCCTGGAACATGCTGGCTCTCCTGCCAGTGCCTGTTCCATACTTGCAGTCCATCTGCTGAATGATGGACAGCAGGCATGTTTCAAGAAAACTACACCAATCTTCAAGTTTGTGGAGTGTATAAAAGAAGTGAAAAGTGAAAAGAAATCAAAAGGTACTTCTACATCATCATCTCAGTTTGGATGCAGAGTGAGCTTAATGCCGATCTTCTAATTGTTCATGCATCTTGCATTTTTTTGAGATTACTCAGTGATATGAACCACAGTGCAAATTGGATTCTTTTTTGGATCAAATCAACTGAAAGATGCATCCCAAGCCATCTCTGGCAGGCTGGTCCCAAGGACTGAAGAGCTAGTCAAAAGTAAAACCCTTGAAACACATGCAGATCAAGCATCATGTTGCTGCACTGAAAGTTCCCCTCTCCAGTTTGCTACACCTGCTAATGGGGATGGAGGTAAAGCCTCCAAGTAAAGACCAAGGACACTGTGGAGGGCATCCAGCAGGTGGCAATCTGCTGATGGCAGTGACAGCAAAGAGTGAGCAGGAGGTCCCACTTCTGGCAAAGGGCTCAAGGACAAGAATCTGGAAAGACTACTGTGCAAAAAAAATAAAATTGCTTGAGCATTATCGACTTATTTTTCTCTTTTTGAGAAATTCAAACAAAGCTGGCACCAACTGGGCAGAAAGAATTACTTGGTCTTATGGATAAGATACTTTCTTAATAGTGTAAAAGCACACAATCACTCCATGAAGGAACAACTACTTTGCATTTCACCTCTTCCTTGAAAAATGTTTTATTAAGATGGGTTTTACAGCATGACACAAGCTTGGTGGTATTAATCCACATAATCAGTTTCATCAGCAAATCAAACAAATAATGAACTATGAGTCTTTTGTTACCACTGTCATCAAGAAGTGAATTTAAGCTGTCTTTAATCCTCTGACAGTATTCATTAAAAAGCAAACCAAAATTACACAGAAATAATCCATAGTATCAATATCATAAATTCTTATACCTTCAACTTGTCTCAAAAGTAATTAGAAAAAGATGCAGTTGTCATGGGCAGGAGCAAGACATAACTCCATACAGAAGGAATGACCCCATATGAACTGAATATAGCCATTTCTGTGTAGAATTCCCTCTGTCGTGAAAGACATTCTAATGTGCACTGGCAACTAGCACAAGAAATTTAAAAGAAAAGGCACAATCTCCTACAGCTGAAAGGCAAAAGACTTACCTTAGAAAAGCAGTCCCCTTCGTTCTCTTGGTCTGGAGGTGTCTCATGTTTGCATCTTTTCAGTTCAGCTTCCAGTTCCACAACCCTTTTCTGCAAGGCTTCCTTGTCTCTTCTGGTCTGCAAAACAAATCTCTTGTACTTATTCTGGATCTTTCTATTCTCTCTGCAGGTTGGACACTGTGAATCTTGAAGTGCTTCACCTGTGGGTCTTTCTGAGGGGATCTTTGGAGTGGGCAACTAACTTGGATTTGTTTTCCAGTTTACTCTCTCCAATATTAAGAAAAGTAAAACTTCTAAACACTGAATTTTACAGATATTCCCCTAGGTGGTAACCTGTTTCTCTAAAAAGTATTCACAGAGTAACAGAGAAAAAACAATCTTTTTTTTCCCTTTTATATAGAGAGAAACAGATTTGGAAGCTGCATGGGTTTGGTGGTGTGCAGATTCACAATCTATACACCAAATCCATAGCTCAATCAGGAACAAAAGTCAGGGGCAGAGTTTTTAAAGCATTTAGAAGGCTTGTAGTCTACAGTCACCTATATGCTTTTAAAAACACCTTTTCAGCCTTACTAACCTTCCACTAAGACCTGTTCTCTCAGACGAAGGTGTGTGAGCAAATTTACTCATTTCAGCACACCCTCAGCACAATCCCTGCACCATTGCACTATGAGTATCCCCTCTGAATTCTTGGATAAAACAAGAAAAAATGTTATACTCCAATAGAAAAAAAAGTCCACAGGGCAGGGAGTGAACTGTCCCCTCTGGGCAACACAAATCTTCAAAATGCCTCCCATATGACTGGACATTACTTACAGCCGCATAAGTGAAAATGCCTATATATACCTCAAATAGCATTAGAGAACATGGCCAAAGGTCTCCTGAAACTAGTCCACACATAAAATAGAGTTCAAAGTACAGGCCTCATTCTTTCCTTCTCCTTTCTCTGCCTGCTAGTTCCTCTATCCTGTTCTCATTTCCAGAAAAAAATCAGTATTTTCCACATCAACAGATGACAAGTATAAAAGCAAAAAATGAAAAATAACTCATTTTTGAAGAGAAGATGAGGGAAGCACTAGGAGTTTTGTAACAGATAAAGATCGCCTGTAGAAGTAAAACAAAATAAAATTAAGAAGCACCATCAGAATTAAGTTGGTATATTTTTAATACAGCCTTGTTCCTCATGACTAACAAACACCCACAAATTTACCTTGGTCTTATGGAGCTTTTATAAGTTTCAGTTTGTACCAGTAAAAGTCAGAAATAGCAGTTTGAAATGAACAGAATTACACTCTTCAAACTTAGCACAAGCAGCATGTCAGTGCATGTCCCTGCTTGCTATTTCTTGGAAGAACATGAAGTGTATTTACCAACCACAGTTTGATTACAATTAGTATAATGGCAAAAACTTTGCCTTTACCTTTCTTGCATTTGGATTTTCAATTAACTCCTTTTTTTCGTTGGATTCTTCTGAGCAGAAAGTGCACAGTTTGTCTTTGATTAAAACAGAAATAGCAGAATATCAATAAATATTTTCATAATAATAATATTAATAAAATCCAATGTGTCTCATGGAACCATAATTTATGCTTTCCACAGCAGCGGTTTCCTACTGGTCAAGTCAGTAAAAGACTTTCTTCATAAGTAACTTCCAGTTACAAATTAAAATACAGCCTCATGAAAGCATCTGTCTGTAGAACTGGCCACATTATACAGACTGAATGATGCTACAAAAGTATTAGTGACTAGACAGCAAGTTGTTTTCAGAAAGCTTCACATCTGCTACAGAACCACAATGAATTTACCGAAATAAAAAGTGTCCTACTATTATTTCCATAGATGCTGTCATAGGATTATCAGAATCAGTCACTAGAGTAACACCACGGCATTGCATCAGCATTTTGCAACACTATATATCACCATTTAAGAGATATAACTGATATTTAATGTTCAGTCTCCAACCCAGTGCGAGAAATACCCAACATTACTTCCAGTCTATGTCTTCATCTAGTCACACCTGTTGCAACATACAGGGGAAGGACAGCATGTTATACCCAGTTCAACATTATGCAATTACAATAACATTTCTCTCATCTCCAAACCCTTAAATGGCAAACTATTACTTATTAGCTATAGACTCAGATGAGACTGGGACATGAAAAAGCATTGTCTCAAAATAGTACTTAGGTGACAGACCAAACTCCACATAGCTATAGAGAAAAGGAAGGATGCTAGGAGTCCTTCTAGTCCACCATTTTTTGTCTTGCTGGTGATTCCAACAACTTTTTAAATCAACAGTGATTTACTAGTTGTATCATAAACACCAAACTCCTCTGGAATGGAGAATTTGAGTAATTGCCCATGGAAGTTAACAATGCTGATGGCTGGTTCAATTCATAATTTCCCATTAAGCAGGGTGAGAAGCCTCTGATTTTTGCCATCTTTGCAGTTGCCTATGCTTAATACACACCCCCCCCCCCCCCCAAAAAAAAAAAAAAAAAAAGTAGCTTTAATTATGTGTTATCATGTGAAATCTCTAATCAACAGCACAGGCTCTAGGCTGCCCTTTTGCCGACCCAGGAAGAAACTACATCATATGCTTGCATACTGCATACTCACTTTTCACTTGTAATATTTTACAGTTAGAAACAAAAGCAGCAGGGGTTAGAGATAGTTGGGAGGAGTATTCATTTAAATCTATTCAAATAGATATCCTCGCAAAAAAATCTAATGTTTTAGATTCCACAGAAGTTTGGTGAACCCACCTAGAAAAGTCACCTATATACCACAAACATATGAATTTTCATGATTTGCTGCAAAAACCTTGCCAGGAATAGGGAAAAAATATCTACATTATACCTGACAAGGACTATCTTTAATTAGGGAAGTCTTCACAGATTGATTTTTGATCCATCTCACTTTACAGACACATCTTCATACTCAAAATAAGTGGTAAAAAGCAGTTTCCAGGGGAGCTGAAAAAATAAAAGATGTGTGTAAGTTTTGATACTGCCAAAGACTGTTCAACATCATTTCAGGGAACACAGAACAAGACACTTGCGCTCTTTTCACTTCCCTTCCAAAGGTTTGTGTTATAGGCTTACCCATATTAAAAAAATAAAGCAATAGCAGCAGTAACACTCACAACAAAATGTTAGGATTAGTACACTAAGGAAACCATTTAGGAGTTGAGAATAACGAAGTAGAGAAGTATAAATTGTCTTATTATTTCTACAGCATTGACTAGAAAAGTATTAGAAGCACAAGAAAAGGAGCACTTCTGCAGACAAGAAAATTAGTGTTTTGCCATGGTCTTCAGTAAATCATCATGCAAGTAACAAGTTCTGTTTCCTTAAATAAGTTAGCCCAAAAGGGTCTTATATTTCTGTGGGACTGGGCTCATGTTCACTTCTGTCCAGAAAAGATGCCAAATGAAATGATGCTTCTGGAATCTTAATCCAAATTATCATTACTGTATGGGACACTTTTGCATATGACAAAAGAAATTATCGTGATTAACTGCATCTACATAGCAGAAGTAGCTCACGACCACTGAGCCTGAAGCTGTGCTAGGAACTCCACTGTGTAAAAATGGTAACCAAGGGTTTATAATCTAAGCAATTAATGCAGAAAAAGCAACATTCCTATTACGAATAAGCCTTACAGGCACAGTATAATATATTTTAATAAGGACTTATGTATGATTCCAAACTTACTTTATCCACTGATTTTATCAGTGTTTTTACCTTCTAATTCAGAAAAATACTACAGTGTAACTAATTCCTCCCAGGAAAAAAGAAAAGGAATTAAGAACAGTACCTCTTAATATGAATGATACCTCTTAATCAATGCTTTAGTGTTTTATTAAAATCCCTGCTACTAGGGAAATGTCAAAGTTCAGATTCAAAACATACCTGCACCTGTCCTTATTGCAATATGGTTTTTCAGTAAACAAATGCATTTTTAAGGCTTCTTTTAATATATTAAAAAAATACATCCTTTAGGCCAGCAGTATCCTATATCAAACACTGAGAGGTACACTTCTATGCTTGTAAAACTGCATTAGTGACTTTCTGTCCAGCTGCCTGACTTCAAATAACCACGTGCAACTTAGGCCATAAATGTGAAATTAAAGAATCTGAACAGATAAAATGAAGGATACATTACATACAGTTCTGCAATCAAGGAAGAAATCAATGCACCTAATGTTTACAGTCAGAAGTGAAAAGCTTGGAATTTCCTTGAATGAAAATTCCTACCTATCTCAAGCTTCTATCTTCAACAAGAGGAGAACAAAAACGTAGGAATGTATTCAGATCAAATGGAATAAATAACCATGTTAAAAATAATAAATACTTGGTATTCAGAAGGCACAAAGACATACTGACTATAAATTGATCACTTTAGGTTGCTTTTTAAGTGATAAGGAAGCCCGAGAATAAAAGATGTCCCAGCAGGAAAGATGGATTAGATCTTGCAAAACACACTAAAAAGAAGATAGAACTAAGATCTTCACACTTTTAATAGACCAACTCAGGAAAACAGAATTAAACCCGGGGTGGGGGGAATAAAGCTAAATGATAAACAATGAAAATAACAATAAACGGGTTTCAAAGTTAAGATAAAACCTTGAAATCCCACATGACCATCTCTATTAATAGTGGCAGGAAGCAAGACAAAAGCCAGAGTGGGAACATACACAGACATTACCACTTCCCAGGTAGAAGCAAAACCCAAAGATCTTAATGTTTTTAAAAGGAAGTGCTAGGCAATGTCCATCCCAGGCCCCTAAAAGAACTGCCATGTGAAGTTATAGATCCAAGAGTAATTTGGAGGTAGTATCACATGTTGAGAGTTGCAAATATCACATATATATTTAAGAAGTGAAGGAAAACACAACAGTCTACTGTGGATCTCTTAACCTAGCCTTGATGACATGCATAGTTGAAAGATATATACTTTTGTAAAAACAAAGATACAAAGTTTAGTATGAAAAATGAGATATAATGCAACGCAGATTTGTAAAAGACCAGTTCTCCACTAACCAGGCATTTGCTTTAGATTAAATCTACTTTATTATTATCTGTATTTAGAAGAATCACTTTTCTTATCAGTCTGGACTTCAGAGAAGTACTTCATATGAGAAGTTAAAATGGAGATAAGAATACTGTTGTAGGATAGGACACAGCAACCCAGGGAAAAGGAAAAATGGAAAGCATTAGGCTAAGGGAAGGTTGAAATTTCTTTCATTTAATAGCCTTTCAAATAAATAGTGGAGAGAGGCAGGAAAGAAAGAGAGAAGAGTGCTAAAGCATAGGTCTGGGACGACTCCATAGCTAGAAGATCACAGTTTGTCTTCAAACTTTCTATTTGATACAGAGTTGCCCAGCATCACACAACCCTTTAAGAATGAAGTCAGGAATAAAAAATTAAAAAATTAAAAAAAAAAAAAAAAGAGAAGGAAATCACTTAACAGAATTCCCTGTCTCTTCTAAGTGAGATTGACAGATTTTTAACAGCATGTGGGCATTTAACTTCCACGCCCTCAACACAAAGTCTGACCTTTTACAAAGCACCTACAGGACCAACACTCCCATTTATTCTATGGAAGCAGACATTTAAAAGGAGGTAGAAGTATTTCCTATATTTTTCATGTATTGAATCTAAACATCTGGGAGCCAGTGTTCCTAGACAGTGCTCCTGCCCCTAGAAATTAAATAGAAATCAGTGTTTCTGAAGTCCTACCCAGATTCAATTTATAGGCAGTGTTAAATTACATAATTAAAGAGGTCTGTTCAACAGCTGATATTCCCGTTTTAAACAGCATCATAGACAAAATAAGATTTCAGAATTAATAGCAATTACCGCTTTTCTGGAACAATTAAATTGTTAAAACACACACAAACCAAACTAGCACTTTGAAGTGCCATGAGAAGAGATTACATCATTACTACAGACCATCTGCTAGAAAGAATACAGACCAATGGGCAATGAGCCAAAAATCACTTCTGGCATAAAAGACTTCCACTGACTTCAGGAAATTTATCCCAATGTTCCTGTATGTTACAAATGAATAAGATGACACACACTACAGACTAGTAGAGGTGAAACAAGGTTAAAACCACAAAGATTGATACAACATACTCAAGGCAATTTATTCTTTTTTTTTTTTTTTTGATGATAAAAATCAAGACTGGGACAGCTACTCACATAAGTTAATGAGCTAAAAAAAGTAGGATATTTCTGCAGAGATAAGAAAGAACATATGGTCCTTGTTGCCAGCTAAGGGTGCCTTTTAAAACAATTTTCCTGAATCTGATTTGCTTAACAATTACACTAAATCCTGCCACGATTGCTCTCATAGAGCACTTACAGAATTTGGCTTCCCTTGAAGATGTATTTTTCCTTCCCCTAGTTACCACTTTTATTACTGATTTCTAGATAATCCCTGCAGTTATTAGGAAAAGGTTTTGGCAAGTTTCCCTAAGGGCCTGCAGACACCTATTACCCTTATCAATAGAGCATCCTTTCACCCCCTTAGCTACCATACTCAGTTACTAACTGACTATGCATATGTTCTGTTCAGGGACCAGCAGGGAGAACATTTAATATCCTCTCACTAACAAACAAGAAAGGCAACAGCTGCTGGCCTCAGCAGAGGGTCTGCTCAGGGAACCTGTCCCAGAGAGAAGTCTGGCTGGACCCAGCTGCAGAGAACTAAGCAATTTCCCCTCCGCGTGGCAAAATGTGCTATGAGAAATTCGGCCCATTTTGTCGTCTCCTTATTGGAAGGAGATTATACTATAAAAAAAAAACAAACACCTTATTGTAGTATATGAAAACCCCTTTTAACCAATGCAGAAGAACTGTAATCAGAAAAGTACTTTCATTAATATCTCTGACACAGAGAGGTCATACCAGAGAAGTGAAAGTTCTTTTGTCAGAGAAATAACAAATTAAATATTCTGTTAACAAGCAGAAATCACACCCTTGAAGACAGGGCTACTAGCATGTAAGCTGCTTTCTGAGAACTAACTGGTTGCTTAAACTGAGAAGAAAAGCTTAAAGAAACTTTTTTAAGCTATTAGCATACAACTCAGAACTAATACCTGACTAGTACTGCCTGCGTTGTATGTGACTCAGACGTGCCTGCTGCTTCAGCACCAGGGGTAACAGGAGGGGCTACCTACTGCAGAGGGTTGCCACATGACTCTCACTGCCAACTTTGTTTGGTTAAATTACTCTGTTTTTAATTTGAGAAAAACATCAACTGAGGATTTTTTCTTTTTTTTTTTCCTTTTTTTTTTTTTTAATTCTATTTAAAGACAGAGAAGGAAGAATTGGATTATAGTCCCAAAGTTCTCCTCCAAGTGAATGCCAAATCTCAGAAACCACAAAGCAAGTACAAGGATGCCAAAGCCTATTAAACATAATTCAAACATTTTTCCTTTTATTTTTGGGATTTGCAGTCTTGTTCAGAAGATGGGGCATTTACACCTCGGAGTGAAGACAGAGAGAGAAAGACTGAATGGGTACAGAGATCCTTTAAAGAAAGGAGCTGTGCCTTATCTCCAAAACTGGGTAACAGGCTCCTTTAAAGGGAGCTGTGCTCTCCTTAGTCTCCAATTGCCCAGCTGCCGCTCAGGAAACAGACTGAAATGCTCAGGGTTAAAAGCTTCTCCCCTCCCTCCAACCCAGGCAATCAGGAGATGAGATGACAAACTCAAACTATGGCCCCAAGCCAGCCCCTTAAAAGGAAGCCAGAAGTGTTTTAGGAAGGTCGCTGGTGCTAGGATCTGGCTGCTGCCTGTGTCTTCCCGACAGCAGTCGCTGCAATCCCAGGGCTGTAGAAACCACTGTGCACTGCAGAGGAGAAGGAGTGTCAGCTGCTCTCATATTGGGCGGATCTAACACTATCAGTAATTTTGCTAGTTCTTTTCTTGTTTCAGCTTGCTCACGTTCAGTAAGGCTGGTACGGAGCTGGATTCACAGTTGAGCAACTACCTTAGAAATTCAGACCATCTGCTTTTGTTCTGAGATGAGGAAAACTGCTAGTTTTCCATCTAGCATGAGACCAGCCAAGTGTGGGCTGCTGTCTGACCAATGAGTGATTAGTGTTGAGTGTAATGGAAAGTGGAAGCTTTTGTTTCGGGGCTAATTAAATGCTTGATTTATGTCCATTAAATAGGTGATAGAACTTCTGAGTGCTACTTGCATGCCCAGTGGTTTTTGCACCTTTACTGCCACAGTAATCCACTGTATGACAAATATTCACATTAATTAATTGTTACTGCAACTGCAGATAGTTACCTGGCAATAGTATCTGCAAGTGGCCAAGGGCTGAGCAGAAGAACCCAAACTAGCTGGTCACCAAGAAGCTGTCACCAGGGACTAAGCCAGCTGACAAGATCAGTGGAATTCCTACTGCTGCTTTGCTGTGGATTCACATGAAAAAGGAAAAAAAAACAAAGCAAAACAAATTCAAAAACAAACAACTCAAACCAAAGCAAAAAAAAAGAT
>JAOXJM010000023.1:2310952-2328005 GCA_026413425.1 Tringa solitaria
AAATATGTATGTCATATAAATAAAGGGAATAACTGCAAGATATATTAACAGGGGCAGGCATTTTTAAGCCAGAGATTGAAATGACAAAACAGTCACTAGTGCATGGAGATGTTTTTGACTAAATCCGGTGGAGTTTTGTTTTCTACCCAAGATATAAACCTCTGGCACTCTGGGGATTAGAAACACTAAGGCTGAGTGATTTAACTCTTGCAGCACAAGTGGTTTTACTACAACATTATACCAATACGATAAGGCTGAAACTTGATCAGTGTGACTTTCATACATTAGAATGTGAATCGTGTTACTACCACATACTCTAACTTGAAACACCAATAATTAAAGTGACAATTCATTTCTATAGCATAACTTTAAAAAAGTCTAATATGAAGCATCTCTTGGCTTATTTATAGACAAAACAGCTGTTTTCTGCATTCCTTGACCTAGGCTGAGGTCTGCTCCAAATCCTGCGTGTACCGAGACAGCCTGGGTACAGAGTTACCTCATGTGGAAGCAAAACGCAGAGCTCCCTTCTGAAGCAGAAGCAGTGAATGGTGTCTCTTCCACTGTATGTTGACACCCCCTACGGAACACAGCTTTACTGGTGATATTCTTTAATCACAAGAAAAGCGCTAATTTTTGATGGTGGTAGTAGACTAGCTCTGGAACTTGGGTCCGTTCATTTTAGAAAACAAAGTAGAGACCTTTCACAGCTGCTTTCCTCTCAATTTCCCTCCTGAAATGCTCTTGAAGTACATAACAAGCAAAAGCGAATAGTAGCCTCCACCCAAATTAGCCCATTCATCTAGATAAGATGAAGATATGTTCCTCATCTACACACTGAAATGATTCTGCTTGTATCACTCAAACCCAGATGCAGTAATTTTCTGCTACTGCTCACTTTCATCTATCCTACTACATTGCTACATGAAGCACATCCTGCTGTGCATCTGACACTTTGTAACTAAAGTATAAAGTAATATGTATTTTTCTTAGCTACCATTTGGTGCCTGAATGTACATTAGTATAAACAGGCAAAACCCACATATTGTTGCATATACAAGCACCTCCTTTTCACAGATACGCAAGTGATGAAGGCTGCCTTAAATACTTTTTCATGTTGTCTTTATTTCTTCTGAAATGATAATATTCATTACAACTTAGAAGTTTCTTGCTCTGTCTAAACTTTTATTCTATTAAGAATTCACAGTCCTAAATCTTAGCATTGAGATAGTACACATTTCTGCCCTTTTATATCTTTAGGTTAATATTCTTTTAGAGGAGTTTTATGTCATTTATTTAGATTCATTAATGCTTTTCTCTCTTAAAATTCACTTAATTTAATATAGCTGCCCCTTCCTTCATTTTTTAAAATATATAAATGGGAGTGTGTGTCCTGTTCTGACATCATCATCCACATTTTGCCAAGCAGCAGCCAATATCTGCCATCTTGCACCAGACTTATGCTGGAGGAGAAATCAATAACATATTCTAGATTACTTTGCTTTATATGGATGCAAACTACAGAAAGGCAAGTGAACATAAGCGAGCAATTCCTTCTCCCAGGAATTCCAGTCTAGTATCATTGGCTGGATCCCAAAGGCCAAATGTAAATCAAGGAAAGAGTCAAGAATCAAGACAGAATAAGACATCCCACTACTTACACAGTTCCAGACTGAACCTCTACACAGCCATAAATGATCCCAAATGAACTGTCAGCACAATACGTCTCCCCAAAACAGAACATTTACACACATCCTAAGTAAAAGAATGTGAAAGACTGGTTCCTGGCAATCATAATTTTGACTCTCCAAATGCATTTGGCAATATTCGTCAATCCAGTTACATCTGCTCTGGGTTTGCAGGGCACACAAAACTCATACAAAGAAGTACAAAATGATACACATAACCACTCAGGTATTGACACCAATTTAAATGATCAGTTTAATTAAACCAGGCAAGTTTAAGCATAGACAAGCCCTGCAGTGTATTTCCTCTGAATACATATTAAAAAAGACAGTGGTGGGGGGGCAGAGGGGAAACATTAACTTTTAACTATTTTTTCCCCTTCATTGCCCAAACATACTCATCCTGCTGCTCAGATGGTGTGCATATTTTGTGCTGATCTATTCAGATATTCCAAAGTAGCTGTTGGATGGGTTTACCATAGACATTTTCCTATGAGATGTGGTATCTTCCTACATGTAGCCAGCACAGCCTTTGCTACTACTCACAGCCCTCTTGCTTTGACAAGCCAGCAGGGACTTTAACTACAGGCTGGGCTAAGCCTGTACTACATTGAACTGTAGGCTGAAGCAATCCCCAGCTGGCTCCAGAACTGATACAGTGGGCAAACGACTGACAGCCAACTTTTCACAGCCCTCCCCTTGTGTTCTGAGCGTAACTCTGCCAAGCATAAGCCACGCAAAATGTAGGATGTGGCCCCAGGGTCTGTAAACCTCAGTGTAATCATACCTAGTATATCCAAACAGGAGGTCTGTATGTCTTTTTCTTCTCTTTGTTTTTTCTGCTTTCTCAAAAGCTGTAACCAACTACTTGGCTCTTTTTTCACACAAGGCTGCCAGCTTCTATAAACGGACTCAAAACCTGGCAATCAGTATGCACAATTCTGGTTGCAATATCCCTGCTTTGCTGTCTATTTTTGTAGACACATTTCAAATGTTTGCAATCCAAGGGTATTTTCCTTTGGTTAACTATTCCATCTTAAATAGTATATAAGATAAATTCCTTCAGGAAAGATTCCAGTTATCCCTCAGGTGATTTGTACTACATGAAAGAGAATTAAAATGAGAGTTTTTCTTTCTGTCATTGCCAGATTTGCAAGTCAGTATTCTGCAAACAAAAACCATATTAATTTATTCAGTTCCCTTATCTTCCTCCTTTCACTCTCTCAGCTGATAGAAGGCATGCCAAGTTCACCATGCTTCCCTAATGCTGCACTGCTGTTACCTTACTCTTCCAAAGGGAACATTCTCTACATCTATTTAGCAAGATGGCTTTTAAAAATAGGAACACAAAATCCAGTGCTGAGTTCAGGATAATTATGGGAGATACAGCAGGTGCAAGTATTCTCTTACACAGCATTTTCTGATCATAAGACAAAGAAAAACTTTACTTGCAAAGGGCTTAGAGGGATTTTTCGGAGTACTTCTGTCATACAGTTTTTGAGAACTATAGTAAACAGCCTACTGTAAATGAGTTTGGCCAAGCTAGTAAGCGGAAGTGTAATTTCTGAGTGATGTTCAGCCTGCTTACTAAGCCAGCCAGAATTTTTCACTCCCAAATCCACCAGGGTCCTGTCAGACAAACAACCCAGATTTATATCAGAGAGCACTTGGCCGAATCTCAGAGCATTTAGGCTTCTAATTTCTTCCAAGTCTAGAAGTGAGGACCTTAATTCCTTTGCTGAGGCAAGCACTAGGCCTTTGCTATAAGATCTTTGAAAGCTACTGCTTTAGTCACTGCCTGAAGGGAGACAGAGCCAGCCAGGAGGAATGCCATAAGCTTTTTTTGGTATGACGTAGCATAGCAGAGACTAAGAGTTCCCGTGACAGACCTACTACTCAAAAGCAAACTATCACCATTTCACACTGGCACCTGAAGTCTGTAAATTTATCCCAGCGTTTTCCAGATACAGTAATCAAAATCCCTTTTGCCCTATGAGTACTTGAAAATATTTGTGATTCAGTTTCAAAAGGCCAAATTATACCAGATGAGACTGAGCTTTCTGAAGAGTGCCAGGAAGGTGCCTGTGCTTCCTTCATTGCACACTGTCCCCAGGCTTCTCACTTTCATCCACTTCTTGCTGTCACAGAATTCCCAGTTGAAGACAGGGAATATAAAGACAGCATAAATTCAATAAGTGGAAATAAATTCAGAGAAAACATACCTCGATTTAATCTGTGATTTACTGAAATTTGGAATCGGGACCAGACACATAGCCTTACAAGCATACATAGCCCTGTATTTTGACCGTGTGTGGATTCCAAAACTCAGTTTATAGTGTTCATACTCTAAAATATCATGGAATAACTTTTCTGGATGAGAAATATGTTACTGTTTAATTTGGATTTTTTTCCCTCTTGCCTGATGCTGAATACATAAGTTATTCGGAGATCAGCTTTCAATTTTCCAGCACAAGAATTTTTCTGTATTATTGGATTCAACACATTAATGTGATAGTTTGTTGATCCTGTTGAACCTCTTTCAAATTCAACCAAAGTCAGTTGAAAGATTAACCTGCTTTACAGTTAGTTTTACACATCCATTGGATTTTTCTCTTGAACAGCAAAAGCATTGGGGAACATGTTTCTTCTATGCAGAAGCAAACAAGCTTTTGACGTAAGATAGGGATGCACCCTCCTCTTTTAACTAAAAGACAGGATCCAGTTTTATATATAAGTGCTGCCCATTTAATGGATATGCAAGTTCCATCAGTAGCAGGTGCACAAACCGGGAACCCTGTTTCAGTCCTGACAGGATTTCTGGCAGATCTTTGATCAGATAACCCTGCAACTCACTATTTGCAGTGCTGCAAAGTTGTAGCTCAACAAGCTACGTTTAAACCTCTCCACTTCGAACTGATGCTCTCTTGACTGGTAACTCTCCATGCCATTCATCTTTCTTAGACAGGAAGATTCTGTCTGTGCTACAGTAAGATGTAATCCAGTCCTTTTATGCCAGCCTTTGTGCTGGCTGTTCTGCTCACTTGATATCCCTCCAGGGAGACAGTTCAGGAAACTAAAGGCTCAGAAGCAAGTCCCACAAGAACTTTTCTGCCAGTTAGCTTGTTAAACTGTTCCACTCCAGAGCTAGCACAAGTCAGAGCCCCCTGCTCAGGGGCAGTTAGTCATCCACATATCCATATATAGCTATAATGCAAAATTTAATCTCATAATGTGGAAGCATTCATACCTTAGACCACCCTTTGAGGGTCATCTACCATCTTCAAAAAGCAATACACTAGACACAGTCACCTTATGCACTCTCATGTCCGTCTTACTTTTGTCCTGCCTTGGTGTGTGCTACAAAAAACACTAGTGTTGAAAATATTTCAGTGAGCTTCATATGCATTATTGAATTTGTTACACTGTTCAAAAGGCTTACAGATGGCAATAAGCAGTGAAAGGCTCCTGGTTGGAAAAAGAAACCTGGGAAAGGGCAAATGATTGCCTAATGAAATATCAAAGATCTTTACCATAAAATAATAAAGGTGTCATTTTCATATAACAGAATAGTACTTCAGAATATAAATACTATAAAAGACTACTAGGGAAAAAAAAGTTTTCCCAGGTGTTGACAGTGAATATAGGTCATTTATGCCGTTTTTCTTAAAAAAACCCTCCTTTACAGTTTTATTTTCAAAGGCCTCAAAAATCTTCTTGCTCCACATTTCAGGAACAGGCATGTCATCTATTATAGAACAATAATTTACCAAATCAAAATCAAGCTCAGCTCCACTTATTTTACTATTAGGTACGACAATGCTGCAAGCTAAGAATTTTGAAGCAAGTTTTGGAACTGAGACAATGCCTATTTGTAAATTATTATTAAACACAAGCCAATTATGTAATTGTTTCCACAGTTTTCTGGAACGCAATCTGTCTTCTACAGTTTTTTCCCCCAAATGGTATCAAGTACTAGGAAGTTCTTAGTGTCATCTTTCAAGCTAAACAAAATGCACCAAATGGTTTCAAACTACAGATTTAGTTCTTTTAATGACAGAATGATTTAGGAGCATGAGTGATTTTCTAATTTCTTGTGCTTAAAACATTCTGTTGAACCACCCAGAATTAAAGACGTTTTAGAGATGTTGTATTTACTAATGCTGACAAAGCCAAAAAGCCAAAGTTGCCTCCTCTAGGCTTCAGAAGGTCAAACAAGAATACATGCAGCCAAGAACTAGCCCAGAAATTTGGAACTAGAAGATGTGCAGTCAAATCTTAGCCTCATTATAGTAATTATAAAAAAAGTCCCATTGAATGTCTTCAGGGGGTACAGGGGGTTCATCTTTCCTCAAAAAATACCCTGCTTCAGGCACTAAACACTCACATTTCCAGTGCTACAAAATACTGGATCTTAAATCCAGCAAAGCAAAGTACTAACTACTTTTGCAGGACTGCTCTGCTTAATGTTGGCAGCCAGCGTGCCTGGAGTATCAGACATTTCTCACTCTCTCTCATTTCCTTATTTGACTTTGCTGACCCCAGCTGTGATATGGTGAATCACACCTTGTCCCCAGGCACTCCAGTTCTACCCAGTCTTTACTCTCACAGACGTCCCCGCTGAGGCTGAGGGATTTATTTAGAGGAACAAGGCACATGAGTTCAAAGAGGTTTTGCACCTTTCTAATAGAAAGAGATTCACTGTAACCTGCAGGTAACCTCTGATCAGCAAGACAATTCTCCTAAAGGTCCTGGCTTGCTTCACAGACTACTTGTGCTGATCATTTTGTTGGCAACCTGAAAAGTTTGTATAATTAGCAATTCTACTCAGCTATTAAGACAGTCAATGGACAGAACTGACCCCAAGAACATATCAGAGTCCAGTGACAAAAGAACTCAAAATTATTACTTCTAATCCATCAACAACAAATACAGAATACAAATTTAACATGTGTGTTACTGAAATAACCTGTTACACATTAGTATACAGGCAGCAATCAGTGGCATAAGTGATATTTTTTCCCTTCTAACACACCTGGTGGAAGTTTGAAATTATTTTGCTAGCTAGATTGAGAGGTCTCTTTTGTTTTTAAAAACATCAGTAAAAGAAAAATACTTTGATTCCTCAGCATCAGGTGCTTAATTTGTTTACAAATAATTGATGAAGCCTAACAACCCAGCATGATACCTTTCTATTATTTCCAAGCACTTAATGCCACCACTTTTAAGAAGCAGCTTTTGTTTGGTGCATTTTTTCCCTCCAGCTTTTACAATCCATTATTGTTACTTGTTCTAGACACTTAAACAGAAGTGGCATGTATGCAAAAAAAGGTCAGCCATGTAAATTTAGGTGTTCAAAGTGAGGGGATACCTCTGAAATTTTGGATGTAAAGGACCAGCACATGCTCACAGAGCTATTTAGTATCCTTACTGATGGATTTTCAAAATACTATTACTCTGCTCCTCTATTCTATACTGTCTATTACGCCAGAAACTCTACAAATAAAAACTGACAGTATAAAGTATTTCACAAAATAAGTGTCATTTCAACTATTCAAAATTACTTTAAAGACTGTCCAAATGCAACTCTCCACTTTAAAATAAAAAAATGTTTTTCACAAGTGCCTCAGCTGACAACATGAGAATGATGCTCCTCCAAAGAGGACTCAGCCTTTCAGCAGATGGTGTTTAGTTAAAACACAGCAGGAAGGACAACATACGTAATGATCTTTACTTTGTTGCCTTTCTTCTTACTAAACATTGGTCCTATCTAAAAGGGAACAGTCAGATTTGCAAAAAAGGCTTAATACCTCACAGGTAGGATAAATTATACTGCCTGCCAAGTAGCCACAGACAAAGGAAGTTTGTGCAATGGATATCACCAAACGAAACCAAAAGAGTGTGCTGTCAAACTGCTGCCCTTGTTCAGGAAGGCAGAGCAGTGTGGATGGCAGTTTCTCCAAACTCGCTCTCAGCAGAGACCTGGTGCAAAACCAAGGCCAAGGGAAAGGATCCTGAGGCTTTGGGGGTTTCGGATCAATTTCATGAGACTCTGAATTACAGAGGAGTTGCTGGACCATGGCTTCAGTTAAACACCAGTGCCAGGTAAATGGTCCCAGGTTTTGGGCTGATTCCTCACCCGCAACAAGCTCTGCCAGAGATAGTAATGAGTACTGATCTGCTTCCACAGCTACATGATGTTAGAGGGGGAATTCCTGTGCCTGCAGAGACATCCCCATAGCCTATCCTACTGCTAAATTAAGCAGCACCTAATTTATTATGCTATTTAGAAATAAAATTACAACATTCATGCAGCATAAACTAGAGAAATACCTGTAATTTGTGGCATTTCAACACACTGTACCTATTGCCAGATTCAAAGGCACTGAGCTATGCATCAGGGAGCAGGAGTCAAGCATCCCTGTCATTCTGGAGTGCAACATCACGGGAGGGAAGAAATCTATGCAGGACTGCCCGACTGTCTCTGCCAGAGCTACTGTGAGGGAAGGAAGAATTTTCCTTGCTAGGGGGGGTCCAGGGAAGTGAGGGGGTCACTCAAAAGCAGAGAGCAATTAAATAGCTTAATTGGGACTTGACAACTCAGTAGAGCAGCCAGACCAACATCATACCCATTACCCTGTTGTGCTGCAACATCTACTTGCGACAAGAAGATATATATTGCAAGCTATGACATCCAATGTTTGTGTTATCCTTGCCAAACCTGGAAAAGAAAAAGGGAAAAAAAAAAAAAAAGAGAAGGAAAAAGAAAAAGAAAAAGACAGAGCAAAGTGAGTTGTCCCTGATGAGAAAAATAAGTCTCCCAAATATAGACATTTCAAGGCCTGCATTCTCACATCATGACCCAGGTTTCTGGCATAAATGACATGATGTATGAAAAAAGCATTTCCTTGAGACACTGCACCAGCAGTCACCAGGATGTCTAGTATGTGAACCACGGACAGAGAAAGGGGAGGTATAGCCAGCACAAGAGAGTGTTCACAGTTTTGTATGGGACGCTAAGAAATAAAAGCTGGTCACTTCCTTTTTATGAAGCAGACGGGATCTTAATTTGCACATGTGTCCTCAGAGTATACATGCTTTTCAGCTCCAATGAAGAAAAATTATACATATATGCTTCTCACCAGTTTTAAGGCAGAAAGACTTGAGAATGTTATGAATGACTAAAGCAGATGGATATAGAATTACTGCAAGTAGCTGAAAATGTGGACACTACCATTGGTCTAAATCTCCAAATTCAGATTTTTCTTCACCTGAGCAAAGCCTGCCTAAAACAAAAACACGTCAAGGTTTCCTCCCTCTCAGCTGTTGCTTTAACAGCGGTAGACAAACATCCATTTAAGCTACATTGCTAGCAAATATGTTTTTCCCAGATCTTCTGCTTATTTTCTGAATAACCTCTTAAAAACAAACAAACAGAAAGGAGGACTACATTTTAAGGATGAATAAATAAGCCATTATTATTATTATCATTATACAGTGTTCTTATATCCCACTGATGAGGGTAAAAGCCAAATAATTTCCATGGAGGAAGAGAACTAACAATATACTTTTCAGCACTTACCATAAACATAATATTTACTGTAGTGATGGAGAAAAGCAGCAGATTTCAGATTACATCACGGAAGGAAATCTGTTTTAAAATCTGTTTTAAAAAGGGGTGATGTACATAGATATTTGTATTTGCAAGCCCCTCCGTGATGTTCCATGGTAGTTACCATCAAGTAGCTCCATCAAGTTACCACACTTTAAAAAGCAGATCTTTGCTGTGCTTTCGCATACTTGCTCAAAGGCTAGTAACCTCTCCACTGTGTGCAGAGTTGCTAGTGAAAGACATTTGTCTGATCTGTCCTAGGTTCGTGATTAAATTCAACTAAGAATTTTTGTAATTGTCTCTTTTGTGCAACCACATGAAAGTGATATTCCCATTTGCTTTCAGATTTAACAAGGGATCTAACTGGAACAAAGGGAATTTTCAAAGACTGGCCCTGTTGCCTCAGAGAAAAAATGGACTGGCTATCACTCTGCAGTTCAGATACTATGAAGCTGAACAATAAGAACATGAGTAGTGTATTTGCAGGAAGAGCTGGACCTCAAGCGCAACTAAAACTAGTTCTCACCCACCCATTCCTCCCATGATTGCACCTTGCATGGAAGGTCCTGTAGAACAAGGAAGAAAACAGCAGAGAAAAAGAGGCCAAGAAAATAAAGACACAGAGACATATTCTTACTTTTCAAGCATTCTACCACACAACATATCTAAAAAACATAACTCACTCCCACTTCAGTTCTTCCTACCAGACACAATCATAAGTCTTTTACCTTCCCAAAGATGAATTGTGCAGCACAGCTGGAGTCTGAACTCACAGCATCCTCACATCCAGGGGTCTCTATGCTTATGACTGAACTATGCAACAGGCTGATAAAGATCTGTGTAAACTCCTACAATAAACACAACTGTCAGGGACAACTGTGGGGGACTCTCCATCTCAAAACCCACCTGGACACCATCCTGTGCAACCTGCTCTGGGTGAACCTGCTCTGGCAGGGGGTTGGACTAGATCTCCAGAGGTTGCTTCCAACCTGTATCGTTCTGTGATTACAGGCTTGGTAAATTATAGATTGGTGGAATGGTAGAGATGGCAACAAAAGTAATAGTTATGGAAAAATGTCAGGAAACAAAAATCTGAATAGCTATAGAAAAAAGTTGTTTGGTTGGTTTTTTTAAATCTGAAATTGATCTGCAAATGTGCACAATTCAAAAATTAAAGCAATTCTGAACTAATTTGAAGTTTTGTCACTCGACAATTCCTGTTACAGTTGTATCGATGATAGCTGCAAATGTCTGGAGAATGAAAATTGCACAACTTTAATAAAATTCCTATGCATGGGTACTCACCAAGGAACAATCAGACGTACGTCGAAATTGCAGGGTCTGCCTTTGACAGACCTCTTCAAATGACAGCAGTTAATTAAAAAAATATACATCCCTCACTGGAACAAGCATTGTTCTTCTCTGCAAACAAAAATAGGGCTTACTGTAGATGACAAGACCCTACTGCAGGATTTTGCAATTACCGGCAGGGCAAGGATGGCTCCCTTGCAAGCAGGAAACAGAGTTGGGATGCTCTGCAGCCCCCTAGAAAAAGCAAAGACCTGGGGCTGCTGGCCTTGTGTGGAGACAAGGGAGAATTCACTCAGCAACTCACAAACCTCCCTCTCCAGTTATCACCTCCTCAATCCCCACGGGTGGTCCCCTGCCTCACCAGCCCAGGGATGTTGCTGGGACAGTGGAATAACTTAGAGGTCCTCCTCATACCCACCATATGCAGACATAGGGAAAAGAGCAGGGGCAATGTCAGACCCCTTGACAAAGCCCTCCCCAGTAGCATGCCTAGCTACTGGCACTTGGGAACCAGACCACCCTGTGCTTATGGCTGCAGCCAAGGGGTCTGTGGGGACAGAGGAGGCAAAAGGGAATAGAGATGGAATGAGATGGAACTAGGAAAGATTGACCAAAAAAAGAAAAGGAGGGGAAAAAGAAAACTTTGAAGGGAAAAAACAGGTGAAAGAACAAAATCAAGACAGTGCCCACCATAAAGCAAATAAAACATGAGGATGGGTGAAAATGGAGACTCTGGAAAAGACTAGAGCACCACAAAAAGGAAACAGTATGTCAGAGAACAGAGAAAGAACAGGCACAGGGAGTTTGTGGTTTTGTTCAAATGTTGCTGAAATTTTGGTTTTCTACAATGTCCTTGATTGTTGGTTGGTTTAGTTGCTCTAGCAAGACAAAAACAAAACAGGAAATTCCACAGTTGCCTGAATCAAAAAATGCAGAGAAGAGAGGGAAATGACAAACATTTGAATTATTTTGGCAAAATTTCAAGTGGAAAAATTGAGTCCAGCTGATGTTTTCATTTTTAAGAACAATGATTTTCTTTTAAAATTCTCTTTGAGAGATTTGTCTTACTGGTACTTTATTTCAATTGCTGGGAGAACATCTTGCATTGACATATTTGATCATAACACTAGAGCTTTTTATCACTTTAAAAAGTTATTAATACTGTAACAGTAGTTGTGTTTCAGTATTTGGTAACTTAAAACTTCAAAATCTCAATGAACTCCATCCATATTGAATGCATGACAGCATCTGTCAACCTGAATTAATTTAGAACCAGGCAACACTGACTTAAAAGTTTCTGCACAGGGCATGGTACACATTCAGGCAAAAGGCATGAAATATGCTTTCCAGTACAGTTGACTGTACAATCTGAATCAAAGACAAAAATCAACAATACTATGCCTGAGGTTTTGCAAACACAAAGCCCAAGAAAACAAGTGTTTTGAGTTTCTCAGCATCAACAATCAGAATTTGTCTTTAATGCACAGATATAGAAAATAATATTTTATATGTGTGTCTAGCATGTATGTAGACATTTTTTATTCATATAGCACATAGTCCCAAGCTTTTCAAAGAAGGAAACGGCACCTTTATAACTAACAAACATTTTGCTTACTGTTTTATAGAATCTGAACAACAATGTAACCTCTTACAACTGCTAGCATCACTTTCTATATATGTAACTATGTTAGTAATTTCACTGTCTGATCTTCTTGGTCATAACACACTAGTAAATGCACTGAGAAGCACTGAAGTAAAATTAATTATCTCTTAATAACAAGGCCTCTTCCCATCACCAACTGTTGCTTCCTTGAGGACTGGGCAGGTGACAGTTTAATTCGGTGGCATAACATTCAAGGCTGCATTTTTTATGCACTAAGAGCGCCTATTAACTTCAAACAGGAACAAGCCCTAAAACAAGGCATAAAACATGGAGAGCACAGAAGAATCAATAGCTGTGCAAAACAGTGTTAGTTGATTTAAATGCAACAATCAAGCATAATACCTGATGATAGGCAAGAAAGGAAATATGACTGTAAGAGTCTGCATTTCTCCTTAAGATATGCAAGAGAAAACAAAAAATGTTTCTCTGTATGTGAAATAAACAAGAACAGCTAGATAGCTCTAAAATATGGCAAAACAACAAAATCCTACCTGCAGCTAAAACATGAGATGAAGTTAAACACAAAAAAGAGTAGAAGAAATCTAAATCTTCCTATTTGAACAAGCAATTATATCTCAACTTTTCACCTGCCAGTTCCAGCTGTGCACAGCAATTAAACATATTATACTCAGAGGCTGGTGTTATTTTCTTGTGGGACTTTTGTTTAGTCTGTAAGAGGGCTACATTTTAAAATAATAATAATAAAAGCGAACTTTGTATTATCAGAACTCATGCCAAGCAACTATAGAAAAATTTTGATAGCTCTTTCATTTCCCATGGGGCTCTAATCTGCAACAATTACCTTCTTCCAGCACGTGTATTCCCTCTTTGTGACTGACAGTGAACGTAAAAGCAAGCATAACTGATACTGGCTACAAGCCACTCTGATAAGACCTTTTCACTTAACTATTTAAGGCATTGGCCACTCCTGAGGTTTAATCCTCTGTTCCTCATTTGGACAGAATGCTTATAGATCTGGGATTTTTTTCTACAATGGATTAATTGACCCATTTATTTCTGCTCCCTTGATTTCCTAGCCAATATGATCACATCTGTAGTTGACTTGAGCACACACCTTCATGAGATAAACAAAAATAGTGAGTTACAGTTTTTGTTTGCATATTTCTTTCACTTAACCTATGAATATCAGGTACAATGTAACACATATGGAATAGAATTAACATGCTCCAAATAATGGAGGATTCTTTGCAAACAAATATTCTTCCTATAAAATAAGAAGTCCCTATTTGCGTCCAACACTGGACTCTCTGCTGAAATTATTTTAACAAGATGCTATTGTATTTATTGTGTTGTTAGCAACTTCTCAAGGGTTTAGATTCTTACTATTTTAAAATTGCATAAGTAAGTTAGCATAAAAGGAAAAATATTTTACTAAGACAATTCAGAGCCCACTAAATCAAAATAAATGATCAAGAATCACTTTTAAATGACTACTGGGTGCTATTTTCAGTTTATGACTGATGTGGTTTTTATACCTCTTATCCAAGTGATCCAAGGTATCCTTGGCTTTTGAGGAAGCTGGAAACCACAGAATTATTTCAAAGATGGCAGCGCTTCTTTCAAATCCATGACTGAAAAGAAAGCTCTCAGATCCAATCCCACAAGTTCACATATCAATAGTGTGTACCAATTCCCACAAATGCAAATTCCAGATGGCTGTTGATGTAAACAGCATCATAGCAAAACTGAAGTTGGTGGGTTTCTACAGTACTAACAAAGCTCCCCAAAGAACTCAAAAGAAAAACAAAACAAAACCAAACAAAACCAAAACAACCAGTGTTACCACTGAAAATCATCACTAGGGAAAGAAAAAAACCAAAACAACCTGTGTAAGTGACATGTTAGAAAAGAGTTTAATCTATACCTGTCTACAACTGAATCAAAACCTTTCCTTGCAGCGGAGAGATTGTCCTAGAGCAGTACTGTCTTACAGGATATGTACAACTACCTGATCAGTTCTGTTTCGCAGGGGAAACAGATCTTTTCCAAATGGCTGCATTGAATGTAGTTTTCCATGCAGTTTTAACAGACTGCAATTAAACAGAACAACTGCAAAGATGTTCTAAGCCTTTAACACAACCCACTTTTTGCAAAGACACGGATCTTCAGTCAACAGCAAGATAATCTGTTTAAGTTTTGCTGGCCAACTAAAGTTACAACGATTAGGTAGCTTACTCTTTTTTAAGATTAAAATATGAAGCAGAATATTTGAGACATTATTTTCTTATATAAAAATTCTATTACTTAAATAGATGTGTATCTCTACTAGAACTATTCCCCGGCAATGACCAGAGGGTAATGTGGTATAAAAAAAGCCAGCAGCATCAGATTAGGATAAGATTATTTAGTTCTTCAGTTTTAGAAACAACAACTGATGTTTCGGCTGAAATGTCACCAGCAGAATAATTGTCAAAGTTTAACTTTATTAATGTGACTATAGTAAGTTACACTGCAATGAGGTGAAAAGGGACTGTTCACAGCTACCTCAGAGCTGCTGCCTGTTTGTCCCAATCTTGACTCTTGATGAAATACTTTCTCTGTAACAGATACTAGCAGTTCTTTGGGGAGGCTCTCATAGCTTTTCTGAAATGGTTAAATAGTACAAACATTTAAGAGATTTCAGAGGTGGCTTTCAGTGGAATTTGTACTTCTGAATCACTGAGGGGTCTTAACAAACTTCCCTGGGAACTAGAGGGGAATTTTTTGCTATCTTACTGGCTCAGTGTGATTTCTAGTAGTGAAACTGTTCTAATTTCAAATAAGGTTTACAGATTCAAAACACTACTCAGTGTAACATCACCCAACTTTACAGCAGCTGTTACAACCTTAAATCTTTGTAGCCATTCAAATCTATTTGAACTCCTACAGTCTACTGAAGGCAACAGCTTTGCACAAAGGCTTTACTACACCATACTAATACAATTAAACCTTAAAGCCCCGATCCTTTAAATTATTTCAAATGGACAGGCTGTCAGTCTGTACAAACATCTGTCACAAAGGACCTCCAACACTTCGAGGTCTTACTGACAAGAAACAGCTTAGAGGACTGTAACCTACCTTTGTATTGTAGCAAATAGGTACTTAGGATGTTTTACATGTAACAAAACATCAGTGGGGTAATTGCTGAGCAACTATTTATTCAAACATGAATCTTGGAATTTCTCAAAATTCCTGTCTTCTGATGTTTTACTGTTGTTACTGTGGGAAAAGCAGAGCAACTTACTTGATACATGTAATCAACCGTTCTTGCCCACACCTTCCTGTTGATTACGCAGTTACACACCTAGTAGCCAGGCTGGCTTACTGAGTCTGCTGAGAAATAAGCCCTCCTTAAGGAAAGTACCCTCCAGGGGACTCAGTCCAAGTTACTGCGCAGCTGCACGTGAATCAGTATCACTACAAGTGGAGGAATGAGAGCACGTAATCAGGGAAGAAAGAGAATCAGTCGGAGATCAGTGTCTGCTGACTATAAAAATCACACCCTCAACTAATGACAGTACTAAATGGGCTGTTTGTAGGTAGTTCTCAGGCAGTGTAAGGCATCATCTTCAAAACCAGATTCTGTGATCTACTGCCAAATTTATTCTAGTGTTCACTTAGAAAAGAGTTGGGAGGCTGAAAGCACCTCATGAATTAGTAATAGTGCACATTTCTGTACAGATGCATTATTGTTTACAAATAATGTCAATATAAAAGGACAGGATGTATATCTTAATGCACCAGTTCCTCTTTCCTAGTCAGTCAACAAGCCACATGAAAGGAGCGAGATAGTTTCAACTAAGACATAACTCTGGATGTTGTATAAAACAAAACATTTACAGAATAACCCATTTAATCTACTGTGGTTTAAGAAGCTGAAATAATTTTCAAAAATTTAAACATACTTTTATTTTTTGTTCATTTATGTTATTAGAGATACTGGCTTAGAAAACTGGAGATTTTATGACAGCAGTCTAATAATTAAATTGGGCAGATATTTTGAATGCATCAATTCAGCTTCTCTCTAGCTGCCTCCAAAATTCAACAAATCTATTAGTTCTATCCAATTCATCAGTTTTCAATCATTCCTCTAAAGTTCCTTCTCATCATATGATTTCCTTCATAAAAGCTCACATTCAAATTACTGTCCCATTCTCAGATATCCCCTGTCCTTCTCGCTCATTTCTAAGGTTTTCTCTATAACAAATGCCAGATACATTGTTTTGGGGGAAAAAAAAAACTAATAAAAAAAAATCACCAAATTCAGGAAATGCAGGTTTAATATGAACTCTTAATATTGTTAGCCTAATAAAAATAATACTAAAAACTCTCACAAAACTTGGTAATATTTACCAAAACTTAATGTCTCAGTCACCTTAAAATTCATCAAAACTCTGTAATTGATCATCTTGATGGACATGAATATGGCAAATGTGCATACTATCAGACACATGCACCTACACAGTTAAAGGAAACTTCTGCCAGTATTTTCTTTACTTCCAAAAACAATCTTTCATTTAAAAGTGTTGGACTTCTTTGACTTGTAACTGTAAAATACTGTAGTAATGTATCAGCAAACAAATTTGTACTGTAAATCAGAGCCTTCAGTTTTTCTCATCATCAATAAGCTATATTGCTTATGCAATGGGAAGCTTAAAATGTCACATCCTAAAATATCTGTCAAATATTTAAATTAACTAAACATGATCTGTACAGTGAATAAGATTACCTCTGTCCCGGTTTGAAGTAAAACCGAACCAATTTTGTGTTCTGTAGTTTTACATT
>JAOXJM010000023.1:2335259-2351858 GCA_026413425.1 Tringa solitaria
CTATGGTCCCTTCCAACTCCAAAAATTCAGTGAAATTCAGTGAAAATTCAGTGAATGCACTTCTGCACATAAATTATTTTAGCAAGGCTATAGATACAGTGTGTGGCATCTGTATAACAGAGTGTATCGTTCATTTGCTCAGTCCAGCTCTTTGTCTTGGCAAAAAACTAGAAATTAATTCTATGTGAGGAATAAATCCATAATAACGCTTAAATTGCCAGCAGAGCCAGGAGACAGCAAGGTATATAACAGTGCCAACACTGTCCCAGTAAGGACACCTGACATGCAGATTAGTCACAACAGGCATGTTTTATTGATTAGAGCCTGTCATATGACAGTCCCTCTGCTATTTATGTACAATTAGCATCAAGTTTCATCCTGGGCTATTGCCACTTTGGATTTAATTTTACTTGGATCTGACTACACATGAATGTATCTTTTACAGTTGTATTCCTTGGTATGAGAGCTGTTTTCTCTTGCAATTGATGGGATAGATTTTCAATAAGGGCATAACAATACTGCAATTCATAATTTTTGCCTTTAATCCACTGCTTTCAAAATGCACACGTGACTAGTCTCAGACTCAAAACCCCATTTCAGGCAAGGACACAGACGTGAGCTCAGATTAAGGCTTTCTTTAGCTTTTCACCTACAAAACAAGCTGAAGTTAATACTTTACGGTGATAATTTGCACCTGCTTTATGGCCAGCTCAGGATGAAGGCAGGCTAGCTCTGCCAGAAGCATGAGTAATCTCAACAGAAAATTCCGTGTGTGGGTCAGGCAGCTCTCTCTTAAAATGCAGGGACCAGGGTCCCTGACTATTAAACCATTTTCTCAAAGGATGTCACGTTGCTCAATGCCTGAAAACACTCGAGAGCTGCAGAATGCCAGCCCCGTCTTGAAAAGAGAGGGGCAGAGAAGCCCCACAGGTAGTTGTTTGGATTTCTTCAGAATCTGAAAAACAATATGGTGTCCTTTAACAAAAAACAAAGAAACAAAAAATTCACATTAGTCCTGTATGACTGTATTTTGATTCATCCATTTCGTTGAGTTTGCTAAAAGGTCACAGACAATACAGTCAAACATCAGACTCCGTAGATATGTAGATATCAAACACTACAATTAATAGAAAACTTCAGCTGGCACTCACAGTTAAAAAGGAGGCAGAAACCTAAAGGAAATCCAGGCTTTGCTACTTCACAGACCCAGCACAGTGCCATGTAGAATTAGCCAAGCTACTTGTAGGCACTATCTCTTCATGTTGGGTTTATCAATGCAGAACATGTCTGATCTTGCTCTTTTTCCTTCACTGCCCTGTGGCCAGTCACCACAGCACTAAGTTCAAGGGCATTTAGAGCATTATGGGAGACACTGTGCCACGATACGCCCACGGGACAATACACTGTATTGCAATATAGTATGCTTGCAGTGTAGCGTACTAGTATTTTGCATTTCTACAGGTTGCACATGCATTATGAACCAACTTTAAATTTCAGGGTCTTTTACATCACTATGATAAAATCCCTAAAGAACTAAAGGTAGGGTGGAAGATAAACCTGAAATGTGAACACACACTCACAGAGGAAGAAATCTGCATTGGTCTACAAGATTTGGCTCCAAGTACACATACGCTAGCTGTTTGTTTAAAACAGCTGGAGTTAATATATTCACTTTGGACTTAAGTGATTTCACAAAGTTATCACAGCTCCTGATACAGCAAAAGGGAAGAAAATAGAAAAGTTTGGGTTTTCTTAGGGTGGCTTCCCTGTTTAAAAGACTGGAAATTTTCCATCCAAATGCATATAGTTTCCTACTTTGAGAACATCTCCTACCATAAGCAAGATTTCTTCCCAGACTGGGGCTGACTACAGAGATAAATTCAAACCAATTTTTAGAGTCTCCAGCTGAGAACTGATGGCAGATCCCTTCTACCTCTCTGAAGTAGGTTATAGAGTACTTCTAATCAGTACCAGTGCATTATTCTTTTCATCTGTGGCCACTTACTGGCCAGGAATAGATTTTAAGTACAGTCCATAGCCAAAACATAGTGTTATGATGTGAACTGCAATAAACTATGTTTACTGCTAGAGATGACCTTTTGCAATCTCAAGGAAAGCTAAACAAATCAACAAACCCCTGCAAGTCATTACCACTTTGCCAGGCTCATACTAAACAACCTCATGTACACAGATAGTATCCAAGTTACTCTGAGAGCAGCCTGTGCTAATATTGGCAACTGAAGCTCCATTGAAACACAGTTGTGACAGAGATCACAAATCATTTCTGACAGCATACATGGACTCTGTTCAGAACTGGAAAAGTAATGCTTATTTACAAGATGCTAATTTCTTGCTTTGTCTTGAAGGTATCTAACACTGTTTAAGCTTTAAGAAAAAAGAAACAGACTACCTTTAAACATTCTCAGAGCTTGCCCAAGGTATTCTAAAAAGCAACAAAAGATCATCCTCTTTTTTTACCTTTCTTAATGGAGCTACATATTCAGCTAAGCAGCATGTTTCAGTATCACCTCTAAGTGTTCTATGCTGCAAGTCTGACATATCTTTCTACAGTCAGTCAATACTACAATAAATTTGTGGTGATGCTACCAAGGGCAACCAGAACTGAGAACTAGGTTTTCAAATTGAACAACAGTTTGTATTTAGGGCCCACAAAAGAGAGGGTAGAGAAGGAGACTATTTTTTGCATTTAGCCATGTGTTTGATGGACAAAATTTATCTTTTCACACGATGTAACTGTCCAGTCTGTTAGAGAATGGGATTCCCCATTCCGCAAGGAAAATGGCATCATTTGTGCCTGGAATTTTTTTGCCCTGTGGGTTTCTCAGACAGCACACTTCCCTGCATGTAATGAGACATCTCAACGAAGTGTGAAGTGTCATCTTCAGTTTTCATGGAAAAGACTGTGATTAGATATTTACTAAATGGGGACAGAGATTAATCTCAGAATATTATTTTTATGCCTGTTTCACTGATATGAGAATAGACTGCTCATGAAAAGCAGTCTGTGTCCATTCAAATGATCAGAAACAAGACTAGAAAATAGGTTTTAGCCCCTTTTCCATTTGGTCACCTGGCGGTCAGCCATGGACCTTACTACTATAGTATTTTATGGAGCAGTTCATGAGGAAGGCCTAATGCTAAGAATCTTATGAGTGGCACAGTTCATGAATAGTACAGAAGTTTGGAGCTGGATTGATGTCTAGAAGTTCTCTGGCTCTCTTTACCACAAAGCTGAGTAGCCATTTAAATTAGCCTAAATTAGACTCCCTAGAGATGTCTTTCTGCATAAAAAGCAGATTAGAAATACTGAATAAAAGCATTGAGGTAATGTTTGAAATGCTGCAGTTATTGCATAAGGTTCTCATTAGTGAGTCAAGTAATTCTTTCCTAGACTCAGTGTTAACATGCTGTCTCTCACAAAATGTGCAAAATAGTAGCAAGTGATAAATACTGCTTTTTAGTAGTTTGCAAGACATTTGTGGAGTATATTCCCAAAGCTTGCCTATATGGTTTGGTTTTAACATCTGCTACCAGCTTGTTCTGACCAGCACTGTAAACCACATCTACAGTGATAATCTAGACTACTGGCATTTTGAATTATTTCTACTGCATCAGAATATCTGAGTTTAGTGATACACTTTCCAGATACAGAGCAACCAGTATGGTTATAAGTATTTTAAAACACTCAAAACTGCCAATGTGCCCTGTCTGAAACTTTTAATTGCTCCAACTCTTTTCTTTGCTGATATGAGAGTTTCTACAAAGATGTAGGTATTCAAAAATATCATAAAATACACCTATATCATTGGGTGTATCTAAGCATTACAACCAAAACACTTTCAGCTTCATGATAGAATAGATTATTGCTGGCTTAAGTCTCACAAGGTTCACAAGATCAGCAAGTTCCTGACCACTTTCCTGTCTTATCGCTGCCTTTGTAAATTGCTATGTTCCTCATCCCCTCAGAAGGGGAAGAATGAAGACACTGTACCTCATTAATTTAAACTACAGGCTTTTTTTAGCAAGAAAAAGAATGTCATAGTACGCCTGTTATAGATACATATTTCTGATCAACACTTGTTATGGTGAGAGCTCATACTTAAGGGACTATTGAAATATACAGAACAGTTTAAAGAGAAACCCATCCTTTCCAAATAGCCAGACCCAAAACCAGCTGCAAGACCCTCAGCTCCGGCTACAAGTGTAACATGCATTTCACAAGGTTGGTTTTTTTCTATACTTTCTTTTTATTTTGGTGGTTCACACTAGTTAATGAAACTTGTTTGTATCTGTAGCACACACATTCAGAATGCATCAGGGAACTATTACCTCATGCTGGTCAAACAATTCACTGATCTGTTTACAGAAAAACCATGCTAAATAGCTGGACTGTTGTCATGACCCTTCACCCAGATCTTTTCATAGTGGTTACTAGAATGTAATGTAAAAATAAATTAAACAGCATTGAATGAGTTCCTACTAAAAGCAGTTAGTGTAACTAGAAAGATAAATACCATGTTATGCCTAGCAAATGAAGTTACTTGACAAATAGCTCTTTCTCGTGGATGAATGACAGTTTTACACTAGGCATTTACTACTGATTGCCACTCTGTATCCCTATGAAACACAAATAGCTACAAGCAAATATTATTGCATAACTGCATATGTATGCTCCAATACAATACAATACTCAGTAAAGGACTAAAGACTCTGCAGTCATTTCTTAATGAAGCCCATTCCTATTTCTGTAGACCATTTTTCTCATACTGAGTCATGCTTGCTATCGTTTTTCTGCAGAATTATCATTCTTAAGATCATGATACTTTTCAGTGAACAAATACTGGTAAAACAAACATTTGCAGAATCTGACACTAGAAATAGCAGATTTAGAATAGGGTGATCAAAGCAAATTTCCTTTATTATGTGATAAGATGACCCTAAACTCTCCTCCTCTCCTCAAACTAAAATAGTCCTTTGCAACACTTTCAGGCGCACTCTGTCTTTTCTCCACTGAATCTCTTCAGCAGGTATCACATTTCTGATAGAGCAGGGCAGTTCTTGCAAGAGAAGCGATCTGCAGCCCAGCTAAGGGCTGTAAATTTCCACTGCCCAGCTTGCTCCTCATTGTGTGCCCCAGGCTGGCCTGACCTTTCAGCAGCACAGCCCCTCTCTTTGTGCCACGTTTATGTGCATTCCAGCAGCCCTCCACGCTCCCTGTGCAAGGTTACAACTGGGGGGACAAGGAGGAGGAAAGATGATGAGACAAAAAGCAAGTGAAGGAATTTAAGTAGGAGATGAAATGCAGAAGTGAGGCAATTTACTACACAGTTCCTGCTGCAAATAAGAGATTGATCTGATCCAATTTCCAGTGAAGTTTGCATTGTGGTTACTATAAGCAAGAAGAATCAGGCTCTCAGTTACTTTGTCATGACCACAGAGCACACTGAGAACATGTACCCTTTCAGTCAAATCTCTTACCTAATTGGCACAGGTGAACATGTAACTGATCTTGCAAACTGGGGTCCTAAATACAGAGCCCCCTACTGAGAAGAAATATCTTAAATCCCCACTGCCTTTTTTTTTTTTTAAATAACCCCCCCATGCACTTTTTTTTTTCAGACAGCTTTAGAAGGAAGGATACACATACTTCTCTCTTTCCTGTCCTTCTTACTACTAAATGTTCCCTCTTGATATGGGAAAAATCCAGCTCCTACCCCCTACCCACCCCAGGGACAGCGGCCAGCTATGCTGTTAGGCCCCCCATAAACAGCAGGGGAGCTAGAAGAGGGGCAGCACCATGGGAAGAGCAGGGCTGCACACTGTTGGTACCATGCAGAGTGCTCTGCTCTCAAGTCCAGATCAAGAGAATCAGATATCTGCTTTGAATGAATGCTGACTCCTTTGTCATCCTTTACCTGTCCTTACTTGCCAACATAATAAGCCTTTCTCAAAGGGCTGGACTCTGTGCTAAGTTCCTTTTAGCTCTCAGATCAAGGTTATAAATTGTAGGAGCAGAGAGAAGGCTGACTCAGTTTGTTAGGCTTTAAAATCCAGCTGCCTGCTTACTGTTGTCCTGGAACAGGGAAAGGGGGCTGGTGCCGTACCAGGTATGTGAACAACCCTGCTGTATAAGCAGTAACAGAAGCCATATGAGGTTAAAGAAGGAGCTTGGGATCACTTTTTTGGATGGATGGTAAAAGCAGGGCTGTGCAGTCAGTACAGAAGGTGGCAAAAAATACAAAACCGAAAGTTTCACTTGGTCGGATGTGGAAGTTTGCCTCCAAATGCGCACAATATCAGGAAAGACATCAAGACAGAGAGGAAGGTTTGATGCAAGATTTAGGGAGTCTGTCCCTAGATTGTTAGGCCCTAGCGACTCAGGCTGTGCAGTTTAGTTTTAGTGACAATAGAAGATGTACTTTATTGCCTTACCACGTCTCGTGTTCAGCCTCCACTGTGTTTTTACATACAGAACGTGATCTAGAGTGATTAACTTGATTTTAGTCACAGCAGCATTTTACTCACAGGGAACAGCACAAGACTACTTGCAATCCAAGGCTCTACCATCCTCTCTCTGGCCAACAGAGTTCCCTTGGATGAATGACACCTGCCAAAGCCCAGACCGAGTTGCCTGTAGTGAAGCCATTGAGGCCAGAACAACTTTTCCAGTTATTAGTGATCCACAATAATTAATAGCCTTTCTTTCCCCAAATAAATTATTCACATAAAATGCAGGACTACTCTCTGCCTTTGATTGCTCTCACCAATACAAAACATGGGCATCTTCATCTGCTTGATCCCCTTTCTGAAAATGGGTCCAGTTGAGCACTACACTGCACCACCCTGTGAATTTGGAGCATAGTCTCAGGAGGTCTAGCACTCACAACTGAGTCTGTTCTAAGTGCATATTTTTTCCACTGACAGTAATTTCTATTATTAATTCTTAGATTCTATGATTAATTCTTAAGCCAGTATTATCCCATCATCTCTTCTCCCAAAGGGCATTTATTTTAACCTTGTGACTGAATGATAGACGGTATTAAGACTCATTGCAATTGGCTCTTCATAGCCTTTTGCAGTATCTTAGCTGGTCTTCATTGTGCTAGTCTTCTTCAAGATGTGTCCCCCAATACAAAATAAAACAAACTCTGTGTTGACAAATCTAGGTTAGGAATTGGTGGTTGTTGCTTCTTTTGTCTCAGCAAGGAGAAAGCCTGCTATGCACCATGAATCCTTCTGCAGATGTTTTAATGACAACAGTAGACCTTGGGACCCCACTGCTGGAATTAATGAGATCCTGCCAGTTCCTGTCACATAGGCAGCCCATCTAGAGACAGGTAACACTTTTATCTCTTTGCTAAATAAAGAAGGCTCGTTACTGAAACAACAAAATATAAGATGTCATCAGAAAATAAGGACTTGAGGGTAGGGTTAAATGTGATTATAAAAACAATACAAAACAAATATATTTACTACCACATTGTCTTGAAATGGATGGACTTGCTAGAAACACCCTACCTATTATTATTTATTATCCCACCTATTATTTGGTGTTCAGATAATGCAACTCAGTAGTACAGAACTCAAGTAAAAATTCATCAGCAAAGCTTCAAAGATATGTCCACCCAGAAGAAAGGACCAGAGGAAGATACCTAGCAGAAGATAAAACTGTCTTTTTCCATTCCTGGAATTCCTAAAGGTCTAAGTACATATTCTGCTTCAACTCCTGGCTTCTCTTAATACTACAGAAACCACCATGAATACACCTATATTTGGGGCACATGCAAGAAGACTGTGCTTTGCATGGACACAGCCCATAGAGAAAGGGACTAAAGCATTTTGTTCAAAAGGAACCTTGGTTCATGTTGTATTAAAGAACCTTACAACTGTATGTACACACAGCATATGTAAGCTGTGTGGGAGTTTTGCCAGTTATATCCATGACAGCAGGACTGAAATGCAGAGGAACAGAAAATATATTTTTGTTTTAGGAAAAAGAAACAAAATCATTAGTGAAAAAGCACTATCCATCTGAAATGAATTCACTGGAAATTAGGTAAATAATGGTTCTTATTAAATTAAGGGTCTCTTCTTGCAATGAATAGTGCAAGTGTACTGTGCAGGTATTTGTAAATCCCCAGAATTAGGCTGAGCTGAAAGCCCTTTGGAACTCAAGTCAGCAACACTGTTGTGTAAATTTGTTAAAATTCACTACTTTTGAATAATTGTCATGCAGTAGTCTCTACAAGAAAAAGTTTGTATAAACCTCCAAATTTTGGATCATCTATAGCTGTTTTCTCCCAATTTTCAGGAGGCTGCAGACAAAGCATGTTTAGTATATTAAAAAAGGTAAAAGTTAGCTTGAAAACTAAGAAGCAGTTTCCAATTTCCCCAGAGCAAAGGAGTGGTTTTTTCCTTCCAGCAAAGTAGGTTAGATTTAGATTCCTGCCCAAAACAGCTGCCTATAATACTTCCCACTCTAGTGAATCTAACCCAAATTCATAGTCCTTTACATATTACAAAAAGCATAAGAGTATTAAGAAAAGTCATTAAAGAAAGGCTAAGAAGGAAGATAGGAGTTAGGAGCTTCTTCTGGTTTAGACAATGAAGAAGTGAGATGTGCCAGAGTCCTACTGGATATATATTTTTAGCTTTGCTACTAGCTGGAGCTGGGGACATGGAGCTGTAGCTGTCTTGTCTCTCTTAGGCTGTCAGATACAACTTGATAGTCCTCTAACTGTATCAAAAAACCTCATAGAAAATTCCAGCAGACTTTGAAGGGAAAATATATAAAGAAAAAATAAGAGGAGTTATACACAGGAACTAGAATGTTGGAACTCGGCTGACTTGAAGTTACATGGACCAATACACAAATATATAGTTCACTTGTATGAGCCATTGCTCTAATAATAGTAGCTATAATGTCACAATAATTCAATAATTAACTACCTTCCCCCCCCCCCAAATATATTCATAAATTCATGTTAACCATGCACTTACTGCTGTTCATTTTCCCAGGCATAACAATCAGTCACAAAGAAGCAAAGATGACTACTTTGGGCATCTGCCTGCAAAAAAGCATAAATTTGAAGAACTGAGTATTTTAATATCCTTCTGCGTCACTGCATTTAATCCTGTTCATACTTAGATAAAATCCTGCCCTTCTGAAATTAATACAATTTTTGCTTAAATTGATATCTATGCTTTAAAGTGTCATCTAAGATCAACTAATTTACTGTATTGGTTTTTGTACCTGTGTTTGTAGCTAGTAACATATGTATATATATATTAATACATACATATGCATTTGAATAGTCTGTCCCCCTAACTTCTCAAATTACATACATATTATAGTTGGTGATCTAATTGTATCAAAACTAGCTCAAAAATAAACTAAAAGCCCTTTGCAAATGAGGTAAATACAGCGTAAACTGAGGCAATGTGAAGGGAAGTGTTTTACTAGAAGCAGACCCAGAGCCTCCCCGTTTCTAGGCCACGCGTCTATTCTGTAGGTTACACTTCATCTGAAAATGAGCCCTTGATTGCGTAAGCAAGTGAAGTATCTGGACCTCTGAACGTGATACTGAAGCATACAATCTTCTTCTGATGTGTAAAGTTTTTTTCCCACTAATACTATCTTGGATTTACTCCCTTTGTATAGAACAACCATAACTAGACTATGCCATTGGAGCATTTGTGGATCCACTGTTTATGCCCTTGAGAGACAGACAAGTAAAACACAGCAGTGAAAGAAACAAAGCTAATTGCAGAATAATATTTATAATCAGAATGTACACAAAATATGTTAAATACACAAGTGATAACACTGATGATACTGAAACAACCAAGAATTGAATGTGAAATCTGAGCTTTATAAAAATCACAGAAAATACAATAGCCTATTATTAGGCTGTAGGATACAAAGAGTTTTCAGCTAAAAGGCCTTACGTAACACTGCGCTGGGCTATACGGAAGTTCCCCCCATGCTAACAGCTTTCTTACTCCAGGCTTAACACCGAAATAAACAGCAGAGAAAATCCAGAAGGGAGTATGTGGATTTTTTTTATGCTGTATTATAAGTAAAAGTGATAATGGAATATTGTAATTCTGAATTACTATAGAAAGTATAACTCCCTCCAACATGAGACAAATCACTTTCCCATTCACAGCACAGTCTACAACATCAACTTTGACTGTTAAATTCTGTTAAAACATGACTGACCTAGCTGTAAGAAGCACTTCCAGGCTCTATCAAAATTGGATAAAAAAGTTGCAGGGTATGGTTGGAAAGGCAGGGGTCAGAAAAGGGTTAATGTACTGGTTTGCACTTTGAATTAGCAATGTTTAACATCAGTTATCACTCTCTACAGAGAAGAAATAATAATTTTTAAGAAGTGCTAGATATTTATGGTGAGTTTCCTTCTTTTTCCACACTGTTCACATCAGTTGAAGATACAATTCAGCCTCTGAACTGACATGCAGCTCCTATCCAAACCAGTAGATGGCACAAAGCATTTATTTCACTATGTTCATCACAATATTTATTGTAATGTCATAGAATCAGAATCACCTATTATCTTCAAAATAGTGCAGTATACATCCCTCTAACCTAAGAGTAGTCAATCCAAAGACATTATAATATTCAAATGAGTTAATAGCTAGTTCTAAAAACAGTTACAATAAAACATATAGCACTGAACAAAAATTTATTACATACATATTGAGCAAATAATCCTGCAATAAAGTTATTAAGCAAATACATTCTATGTTTTAAGCTTGTTGCTTATTTGTAACAATTGTTAATAATCTCAAATGCCAAGTAAGATTCATTTTTGCAGTGTTGAACAAGTTCTAACATAAAAAGGCCCTACAGTGATAGGTGTGCAAGAGAAATATGCTGGTGAAACTTTTAATTTCACCAGGTAAATCTATAGCAAAGAATTGACTATAGATGACAATGACAAATGCCAGGAAACAATTGCAGCAGTTGCTAAAGTATCTTGTGCCTTAGAAAATAAATAAAAAACACAGTTTAGAAGAGCAGACATAGTACAAATCAGGTTAAACTCACAAAGAAGGAAAAAACAACCGTTTATTTTAGACCTAGGCAAAGATTTAAAAGAAACAGTAAAAAACATCACACCTTTAAAAAACATAAGAAAATTTGAGAAGGAAAAAAATCAAGAGCTGTAAATATTTGTCTAAAGCAAAAAAAACCCTAATAGCTTATAACCAATCATACAATAACATCTGTGAAGTCCACACCATTTTGCTGCCAAGTGAAACAGACTTATTATCCAGTGTACATGAGAATCAGGAGGGTTTAAATGCCAAAAAGGCCTAAATATTTTCAGCTGAATCAGTTCATCCACAGGCATATTTCTGAGTATACTTCTCTATAAATCATTCAAGACAGAGACAGTCTTGGGTTATCAGATTCTACAGAGCCTCTTTCTCAACAACGAGAAAAATAGATACTAGAATATAGATTGCTTTTATTACTTCAAAAAGAACACAAACTCCTGAAACATACCAGTTGTTTGCTCTGCTATTACAAACATGTTGGAAAGCCTCAGTTCTTGGAAAGAAAAGATAACAAAGGAAGAGAACTACACTGAAATACAAGGCTGGGGCAGTACCTCTCATGTTCTGTAAACAGGATACCTACTCTTGTACAACTTTGTATACTACAAAAAGAAGAATCAGGCTACCAGACACCATTTTCTAAGTTGCAAAGATAACCTATAGCTACATAATTATAGGATTTGATGATACTTAATTGTATATTTTCATGGAAATATTATGACATCATTTCACTTTACAGGGCAAATCACTTCACTTTATAGCTGCTATTCATTGCAGAAGCACATATTAAAAGCTACGCAATCATAGAGTAAATTATGCTAATATCTTTTGGTCAAATTACAGCTTTATAACATGAGAAAAATTACAAATAAAGTGAAGATTCACAGTTTAATTATTTTAATAGAAAGCAATTTATCAAATATTTATGAAAGGAAGAAGCAGACAGGTCTACTGTGGTGTAATATACAAGAAAGAATGTTTTTCTGCACTGAGCCAAGAACTTGTGAACTAAAATGTTAATAAGAGTATCTTGATTCTTTTCCTCGAATCCAGTACAACTGCAGGCAAAGCCCCAGGTAGTGCTTGTCCCTCCCACCTCTCATTAGATCTAGTGATCATGGAGATCAACAGGTTGATCTGAAAGAAAAACTTTGGTCTTGACAGATTTGTTTCCTGCTGAAGCAATCCACTTCACACCACATGCTTGCTAGATCCAATGCAAGGGGAGAAAGGGGGAACATGCAGCCAGGAGTGGAAGAAGTGCTTTCCCATACCAAACCCTAGTTATACCAGTACAGCCCAACTAATGACACTGATTAAGAAGTGAGACAATTTAGTCTGGGACATTTGTCAAGAGGCTATTTTGATGGAAACATTTACAGTTTTACTGATAAAACCAGAAACAACAGATGTTTGCTCACTGCTGCTAAGAAATCATAGTAGCATAACTAAATGACCTTATGAAATTTATTATCATGTTTGCAAAGCATTATTATGACAACACCATTTTGCAGGTTAAATACCCTAGTTTTATTGCAAGGATGGACAGCTGGGCTGTTTGCCTTCATTGCTGAACATCTCAGACATCCACAAAGCATTTCCAGGTTGAAGTGGAGAGCAGTAACCTGGTCAACAACCATAAGAGAGACTTTCCCACTTGTCATCCCCAAAAATCAGGCCAAGGTTCTAAATTAACTTATCTCAGCTTACCTGGCAGTACGTATTTGACCCTCGTGAGCACAGCTACTTCTCTTGCATTAGCTTGATCGCATGATGTGGTGTTTATGCATACTGCAGGAAGACATGCTATGCCTGGTTCAGCATAGCAAAATTTTAAAAATACATTTGATCTGGCAGAGTGAACTTGAATAAAGCACTGCTTAGCATCATGAGACTGCTTTGTTTTGACTCAGTCCTAGGAGCACTAAAACCAGATTCATTGTCCTGCGAAGTCATGGTTCATTCAAATTCCCCTCTCAAAGCAGGCTGCAGTAAAGCACATGTTGCTCAATAGTGCCCTTTGCAAGTCACACACCTTCAAACAGACTGATCATAATATTTCACATCACATAATGGGTCACACAGACTCACAGAATGATTTTGGGTTGGAAGGGACCTCTGGAGATCATCTAGTCCAAATCCCCCTGCCAGAGCAGGTCCACCTAGAACAGGTTGCACAGGAACATGCCCAGGCAGGTTTTGAATGTCTCCAGAGATGGAGACTCTGTCACCTCTCTGGGCAGCCTGTTCCAGTGCTCTGCCACCCTCAAAGTAAGGAAGTTCCTCCACATGTTTAGATGGAACTTCCTGTGTTCAACTTTGTGCCCATTACCTTTATTTATCTACTGGCATAGCTTTGAGAGCCTGCTACCCCTGTTCTTGCACAGTGATTTCTGAAAATACACTATGCCCTCCTCCCTTTTCCTTCTGTATCCCTCTAGAAGGGGAGCTTAATGCTTTGCTGCTGTCAAAGCCTAGAGGATTTGTGGTGGTGGCAAATACCACAGATACATCCTTTGTACACAAAGCTTTTTACCTCCCTGTCACCTTCTCACTGCATGTCATCTTAAAACTCAAACCAGAGGAAGCACCGACTCATTGAAAATTAACTGCTCCTCTGAAGAGGATGTGCTCTTCCTATGAATTGCTGGTTTGCTGAGGAAGGCAATGAAGGCAGCCTTCACAATTTTGATCATTCCACAATGGGATGGGAATCAGAGATACCAGAAAGTTAATAGGAAGCTGAGTCAAACATCTGTCCATCTCCAGGACATGTGAATTCACTCCTGACTGCAGCTACACTGCCTCTTCACTTAATTCACACAGTTTCTCTGTTACAAATTTCTCCTTAAGTGAGCTGCACTGGTGTATATCTGCCAATAGAGCTGTTTATAATGATCCACCTCATTTTGATTTAAATGGATTAGAGAATGGTCATAGAAAAAGCTTAGTTGGCAATTCTGAAAAAAAAAAAAAGTAGTAACAGGGATTAGCAACATCTTTAACTGATATGTAACAGTACTGATGGTCTTCCATGGTGGATACTTGCCTTCAAGAGAAATTTGTTTCCAGACTGAGTAAATTGTCAGTGTTCCACTCTAAAGAGCAGAACAGTTACCTAGTGTTGAGATTTTGCTTCTAACAAGCATCCTGTCAGTGGTGATTTCCTGATGTTGGCAGAAAGCAGCACACAAAAAGTAAAGACAGACTATACATCTTTAGCAGTTTTCTTTTACATGACTCCCAGTGTTGGAAATGTCTCTGATGACTGCACTAAAAGCACATCTTTGTATCTCAAGAAGGATGCCCACAAACACAGAAACAGATTGAAATGTGGATAACCTTGTCAAGCTACTGAGAGAAATCCTGGCCCAAAAGCAGATGGTGGAAAACTGTCTTTCAGCTCTGATTGTATCAATCTCAGCTCAGGTGTGACACTAGATCTCATTCTACGAGGACCAGATTATTTCTCTGCTAGTCTGATCTCCCTCCACTTCTGGAGAAAAAAGAAATTCAGTGGATTTGTCCTTAAGTTAAACCCTTAGCATATAGCAATGCCTTTGCTAAGTCTACACTGTGATTATAAGCCCAAATTTACAGGACAAGCTTCAAATTAAATGGGACAGGGTCCTAACACTATTGACAGAGTCCTGAACTGTAAAACATCAGCATACTTAACATTAGTGTATGAGCACTGAACTTTTACTTCAAAGAGCAATTTGCAATTGCACCAGTAGTAACCTAAGGGTAGACTTATAGGAAGTAGATCTCCATAAGCCGTCATTTTTTTGTTTTTTAATTACACAAGGAGGGAAATGGGAAAAGATTGGTTCAAATTCAAATCCCCTGGTCTCTAAAGAAGAAGGAAAGCACTGGATCAGAAACAGGCCAAAAAAACTACCTCAGCAGGAGACAGAAGGAAGATCAACAAGTGAAATTGCTCTTTGACAATGAGTATTGCTGAGATGGAAAGCACAAAGTACTGGCTGACAAAAAGAATGATGATTAGAGTCACATGTGTTTTAGATAGAAGATGATAGAGCAGGCTGATTTATCCCAGCTGAACAGTAAAATACCCTTGTTATTGGCTATTTCCTCATAAACCTGGTTGAACAGCCCCCTCCAGGCTACAGAAATACTATACATTAACATTTGGGGGAAAGTTTTCTTCCAGTACCAATAACATAACTACTATTCTCCCAAAACTTCAGTAAAAACCTCTATATTAACAAAGGAAATATGCATTACAAAGATAAGTTTGTAAAAAAGCTATTCTAGGTGACTACATATGTATGGGTGTCCAAAAAGACTTTAGAGGTTCCTTCTCCCAACACTGTAACAGAAATAGGAGGCACATTGAGTTTGCAGATTAGTCAGCAGCAAGGTCCAAGAACTTTCCAAAGTCTTCAATTTTATTTTCTGAAGGGACAAAAGACACAGCGTTTATTGTTGCTGAAATTAGCTTCCCTGGGTCAGGGACTACTATTCAAAGAGTGATTACAAACTAGAGAGTTTTTCTCTAGTCAGGGAAAGGAAACAAATGCCATACTGAAGTATTTTAGCAACTCTTGCCATAGAGACAACTTATTGTCTCAGAACAATGAACATAAATACAAAATTAAATAACTCATTTGATAAATGCTGGCTACAATCTCCAGAGAAAAGAAAAAAAAACAAACCCCCAAACCAAACACAAACCCCAAAACCAGAATAAAACCTACTCCTTTGGTGCCTTGTCAGCTTCTCTCTGAAACAGGCTGATTTTGAATGACTCCCAAGGCTACCATCTCACCTCTTGTGACAGTGGTCTTTTAGCTAGTATGTTTGACTTTACAGTTTCAGGTCAAAAATATTTCCTCTGCAAACATAAGCAAGTCAAAGTCCATAGACTTCTCAACTCTCACTTTGTGTGATGTTGTGAGACTTCTTTCCTACATTATTTTCTGACTTGGTAAATTTTTGGGGGCATAGCATCTGTCTTTGGCTGTGTGTGTATGCACTGTGCCTTGAACTACCAGGTCCTAAAAACAGTGTTACCTTCAATCATACAATTTTTATTTATAATTTTTTTTACTATCTCAGAGGTAGAAATATTTTTTTCCCCTCATGGGTAGCTACTGCAAAGCTACAATTAACCTCAATTAATAGAAAGGGTAAATTTTATACAAAGAATATGCTGTTCAGGTGTTCTTAATGAGAGCAGCACTTGGCACTGTTCAATCTGTCTGTAACAGGGAGCTCTGCTGGGGTGAAAATTAAAGTGGCTTAAGCTTAATCCAAGAGAAAAGTAGGGTGGGTTTTTTTCCCCTTTACAAAAAACAATTCCTCTAATAAAAGCTACCTAGAAAAGTTAACAATCTATTTGTACCATGAATACATTTATAGTGCTTAATTGCCCTAAACAGCCTTATCTGAGACCCCCATTCACGCAGAATCACATGGGGTTGGAAGGGACCTCTGGAGATCATCTAGTCCAAGCCCCCTGCCAAAGCA
>JAOXJM010000023.1:2357101-2368815 GCA_026413425.1 Tringa solitaria
GTTGGACAAGATGATCTTGAAGGTCCCTTCCAACCTAGAAGATTCTGTGATTCTCACAAGGGAAAAAGGATTCTAAGGATAGAATTACTACTTTTGTTAAGTCCTAATTTTCCCTTCAGAGTGGAAAGGGCCATCCATAAAGGAACATGATCAAAGACTAAGTTTAGTCACAGGTATGACACAAAAAGCAGCATTTAAAGAACATAGCTTGTCAAAAGCTGAACATTAATTTATGGTGGGCTGAAATCAAGAGACAAGTGAAAAATCTCTAAAGCTTGCAACAGAAAAAAAAATAATCTCTAAATCAAGGATTTCTTTGTGAAAACCCAAAAATACCCCCAAAACCATAAAAATAAAAGCCTTAACAAATTGGATCAAGATTGCTTACACATTAATCATTTACAGCAGATATACACAGATATACTCTGGAAGCTACAAGCTTGTCTTAAAAAAAAACTTGGGAAGAATGTTAAAGAGTTTTTACTTCAGCACAGTGTTATTTGCCTAAAATTGAAAGCTGGAGTTTGCTACAAATTGTTTCTTAATATCACCTCTCGAATAGAAGCCTAAACAGTGGTTCAGTTTCTATTCCCTTCCTCTTTATACCCTTTTCTTTTTCCAACATGAAATTTATTAGTTGAGTGATTTCCAAAATGAACAAGCTAAGGAAACTTGTTCTGGAATTATGGTCTTGTGCTCATCCCCTGGGGAATACATTTTCATTTCACAGGCTATTCAATATAGAACCAAGAAAGTGTCCTGACATATGGATAGCCAAATTGTATGTATGACGGTACAGAAGATAGACAATGCATTAAAAACAGGAGGAACTGCCTAGGTGCAGTTTAGAATTAAGGCTCAGTTATAATGCTGTAACTGGACTGAAATAAGTCAAAGCTATATAGCAGTCTCACTTTAAGGCACAACCCGTATTTTATCTTGACACTGATAGTTTTATGAATTTGGCAGCCAAGAAATCTATGGATTATCATGAAAGCGACATCTACCAGTCACATTAATATCCTTGCAATCATATTGCGATCCACAATCCTAGTTACAGAAGGATATTAGAGACTGACTGTTGCTCCAGAAGGGGCGCTACTGCTATCTGTAGATATAAAGTGGTTTTTTTCAGATATCCTTTCCTCTCTGTGGGCAGTTTAAATCAGGTGAATGACTGAAAGATGTGTATGGTGAAACTGAAGAAGCAGAGATGAAAATCAGTATTATGCAGCCATTGAGCATTGAAAAAGTAGTGTAAAGCACTCTAAAGTTTACAAGCAAAGTTCGACAAAATTATCATACACCCACTGAAATCACAGAGAGGACATAGAGCTTCTCCAATCTCATAAATAGCAGGAATTTACTGAAGACACAGCAATCATCTTTGCTGTATCTAATCCTAAATTGCAATCTGAAGTTATTTTATTTGTTAGACATAAAAGATTGTCTCATAAGTTAAAAATACTACACAAGAGCAGGTAATACCCCAAGCCAATACATTATCACAACTAAGTATTAGCAGTCCCATTTTAAAGAAAAAGTGGACTTAAGTAATAGCCAATTGCCCAGAGGCAATTGTTAGATTTAATATTGAGAAAAGTTTATTGGACAATCACTAGTCTATGCCAATGACATTTAGAGCAATGAACACTATGAACTATTTTATGTCAGATTCCCAAACCACCTTTACAGTTCAATTCTTATTTTAGGACACAAACCCTATTAACTATCTTTTTTGTAATTCTTAAGGTGCTTTAAAAGTTGAAATAGGTTTGACCAAAAAACAAGGCTAAGAAATAGCATAAAAAGCAGAAAAGCCAACTCCCTCCTCCCCTTTTACAACTAGTGAATGTTTCAAAGCTTACCAGATCTGGTTTAACAGAAGGGTGACAACGTTGGGACCAGCTCCTTGCAAGATTTTATTAACCTGGCTTTATATTAGTCACTGTGTTAGCAGGAAAGCTCCATTCTGGGACATACACATCAGACTTCACACCAATTTTCTAACACAAGTCACAGCTGCAGATACTAGAATCACAGAGGTTAGCCTGTTAAAATTTAATTAAGGTGTATTACAGTTCAGTAGTTCTTGAAGAACTTAGACAATTTAGATAGATTTAAGTTACTGAGTAATATTATATAAAAATATTCCTTTTGCATTATATTTATCAATCTCACTGTGTTCACTTGTATATTTACATATTGAGTTCCATAATAATGGTTTTCCATAAAAATTTTGTTAAACTCACTTATTTGAAGGACTTGATTGGGGGAAAGAGGAAAGTTTCTTACCTTTCCCTTTGCCTTTTGACCACATTCAGGCATCGGCACTATTTACATGAAAGTGGCAAGCAAGATTTGGCTAGCAAAAGAATTCCATTGCCAATGAAACACCACAAATACTATGTAGTAAAAAGACAGCAGATGGAGAATTTATCCCTTGTAATAAACACTGTTTTTTGCCAGTTTTGTTTCATTCCTTCTTAGAATCTATTTTTCATGGATTTGTACATACCGTGAAAAGTTATTTTACACTTGTAAGTTTAATGAGTAATCTTTATTTACAGTTATTTTCATTATCTTCAAATCTTCATCAACAGTGTTTACAGTTCATAGCTTTAGGAAGTTTATTGATGAATATATCCCCACCTGTTTTTTCCTCAGCCACATTCTATATATTTCATACCTGTACTCTCTTTTCCTAAGTGTTAATTACTGATCACCTCCAAAATATTGCCCATCTGTTTACAACATACAGATAATGATATACCCAGGCTTTGCTACAATATTCTATGAGCAGCCTCGAAATTACTTTACGGCAGCCACTACCCTACTGCTGTTCAAAGTGATGCCCACAGACACTCCTTAATTATATCATCCTTTCCTTTCCCCTGTCACTGAGAAAAGGCATATCTAATTTGCTCTCCATTTTCTCCCTCAGCTATTACTATTTTCCAAGTTTTCCCTTATACTGGACTTCTTGGCTTTTTTTCCAAGGACACATCAGTTTATATTTTCCCTCTCCACTCAGTTACACTCAATTTCCTGTTTCCAAGATTTTTAGATTATGTTGTATTATTTCTTCCTACTTGGTGTTTGTAACACCTAACTTAAGATCATGTGCAAATGCAGTTAATATTCTTATATGGCCTCTCTGAAATCATTGATCAAAACAGACAAGTTGCTTTCTACATATAAGAATAAATTAAACTAAATGCAAAATTAGTTTGGCCAAACTTAGACAGTAGAGTCAAACAAAAGTTATTGAATAATAAAACTTATACATTGGAAGCTGTCCCAAAAGAAAAAGAAATAAAACAATTAAGAACAGCAGCAGATGCTCAATGAGAAGAGGGATGCTTAGGCAGGATTAGTTCTGCCATTTCTAGAATAACATGAAGTAAGAGTGTAAGGACAGAACTCTTCTACGTTCCTTTCATTAGCCAAACATATTTCCTGGTCCTGTCATGTCAATAATCACAGAACTAAGTTGGGCAGCTGCATGAGAAAGTGGGAACTACAAGGGATCTTTCCCTGGTTTCAGGAGGAAGCTTTTGCAATGAACAGTCCACGGGTAAAGTAAAAACTCTGCAGTCATTCCACCTGCCACACACACACCCCACCCCAAATGAATGGTTTGGGGAAAAGACCTTTACTGAAGAATGAGGTAGAGGCTGAAGTTGTTTACAATAACACTCATGACATTAACAGATTATTTTAGTTGTGCCTTGCCCAGACACCCTTGGAAATTTACAGCTGGCAATTTCCTGAATGCCTCACTCCCTTCACTTCAGCCTCACTCAACAGCTCCCCTCTCTTTTCCTTCACTTTATTCCCCTTCTCTGTATTTTTCTTCCTTCCTTGGTCTTTCTTTTTACTAAATGTACTTCATTCACTCAGTAAAGAAATTATGACATTATCTTGATGTTTTTCTCTTATTTGTATGATTCCTCCCGTTTTCAGAACATCAGCTTTCCTAGACGCTCACCACCTAGTGCTAGTACACCACCCAAGAAAGTAGTCCTGCTTCTGAAAAGCCTCAGGGGACAAAAATTACTGTAGCTAAAGATCTTCCGCTAAACTGCTAAAGAAAATACATGGGAAGGGTGCTCAAAAACCCAAAAAGCTTTCAATAGGTAAAAAATTATTTGCATAAAAGATAAAAGGAAGGAAGAGAGCTACATAGCTCTCTAGCTTCAGGGTAAAAGCTAGTGAACACTACTTGCCCATCCACATAATCTTTATTTCGTGACAATCTCAGATTACAGGAGCTCGTTCCATCATTCATGAACAGCATGTGCAGGGATTAGACAAGCATTCAAAATATACTAACTACCACAAATTGTAATGAAAGGGCCCTTGTGAAGAACAAGCAGACTACAAAAGTTTATTTAATTAATTCTGCCTATGTACTTTTCACCTCCATCTTAGGTTTGTAGTTTTCATGGAAAGCTAAGATTTCCTCAAAAAAGGTAGAAAATAGCTCCTTGGAGTCTGAAGAGGAGATTGCATCATATTACATGGGATTATTTCCACACATTTCAGTCTTCCTTTTGAAAATGAAAACTAAAGTAAATATTCTCATTAATTTCCAACTGCACTCACTCTATGTTATGTATTTCTTCCTCTGCCTAGGGAGTAGTATCAGTGATACTTGCATGCATCCATACACACTTGGAAAAAAAAAAGTATTTATTAAAATAAGAATTAGTTATGTATGTCAAATGAAGAAAATTTTATCACATCAGGAGTCCAACTGCGTTCAAAGACACCAGAAACAAGCCAAATTTTACATACAAAAATATTAGTGAATAATTATATAAACTAATACATAACTTCCAAGTTTTTTCAAACAACTCAGGTTGGAATGGGCATTAGGACATCTCTTGTCCAACTTCATACTCAAGGTAAGATCAACACTGAATTTGGACAAAGTTGCTTGTGGCTTTGATATGCTTAGTTATCTTCACAGTGAAAAATAGCCTCCTCATCTCCAGCAGGAGAGAGTACTTCATATATGCCTATTGTCTCTTGTAGTCCTACCATGCTCTCAGTAGCACTCACTTTTTCTTGTAAGCTCAACTTAGTTACTGAGGCTGCTGGTAGGTCTCCCCTTGTCCATCTGTCTTCCAGGCTTCCAAGTCTAGCTCCCTCAGTCTCTCCTCCATCCTTCTAGCTGGCCTCACATGGAGTTTTCAACATCTTTCTTGTACTGATGGACCAAAAACAAGGCACAGTGTTCCAAATGCAGCTAATGAGTGTCAAGCAGAGAGGCATAATTGCTTCACTTGATCTACTGGTTATGCTCCTGTTGATACAGCCTAGTATGCAGTTAGCTTTTACCACTAGCAGGGCACACTGCTGACCTGAAACCCAAGCAAATTTTCCTATTGATTTCAGCAAGGCCTAAATACCAGACTGAACATCTAATAAAGGAGTCAACAGACAGGGAACAGTGGTAACAAAGCAGCAAGCATAAGCTTACAACAACTACTGATACTATATCTGTCAGAAAAGCTGAGATCCAGATATATTCATCCTGTTAAAATAGCTGCTTTATATATGACTGCTCTCAGTTTCTGAACCAGCCTTTACCTAGCTGCTTACAGAAGAAAGATGAGAAGTATTCTGTTTTTGTATAGTACAACATATTCAGCCACAGCTTGCATAAAGACAGCAGGGCCATTTCTGAAAAAGATTAAAATATGTTACTTGAGATAAGCAGAGCCAGTGACACTGCTTCCTACTATAGGAGAGCTAGGAACTATCCCCCTACTCAAGGACAAGATTTAGCTAACAAACTTGCAAAACTAATAAACACTGTTGTGTTTGTTACTGTTGCAATTTATTAAAAGCACATCTCATTCCAGGGCATTACTGACACCTGATGAAAACATGGAAAGTTGCATCTACTCTTTTGTCTTAAACAGAAATCATTAACATTCAGTTTAACAAAACAACTTCAAGGATTTAAACACTTTTCTCCTGCACAAAAAAACCCCAAACAACAGCAAATAAACAGAAGCGAACCTTCAGCACAGGCCAAAGGAGTTAAAGAATTTGACTTTTTGGTTTCAGGTCAGTTTGTTTTGAACACCAGGGCTAGCTAGAACATCAAAACACACATAGAGACACTGTTTATTCTAAGCACTAGAGTTACAGCCCCGTTTTTAACCCATCAACAGCTTGCTATGTCTATCCCTTCTATTTTAATCACTTTCAGATTCAATCCCATCAACTACAATGCTATCTTCAATTATAAATCACGCTGCAAAACCTACAGATGTGTTAATTCTTACACAAGCCAACCCATCAGCGCAAGATAAACAAGGTGAGTTAAACAAAGCACTTTGTTATCATTGTGACAGATGTTACAGGATGCAGTTATTTTTATGCATGATAAAAAAAGTAAGTGTTCACATTCCAGCTCTTCAAATCCTTAAATGCTGCAAAATTTTTCCAGAGATTTGACTTACAAATTTAAGTACAGGGGAAAAAAAACAAAACAAAACACAAAAACCCCAGCCCTCTGTTGTGACTGCTTTAAGACAACTGTTGTTTGTAAGAAAAAAAAAGTTTCTAAGTTACAGTTTCCATTTATAAAGAGCAGAATAATACAAAATTTGTGAATTTACTGACTACAGAGACATCACACAAATGTGGGTTACAAAGCTTCTACAAACACCTTCTTGAACAAAGGCAAGCTCAGATAATGTACACCTTTCCATTACACCGTCTCCAGCCTCCCACCTCTCCCGCTGACCTATGACTATCCTGATGGTACGGCTAATTTCTCCAGTAATACATCACACAGGACCTAATTTGGTATCACATGGTGTTGTATCTCCTCAGCTTCTGCCTGAAACATAAATGCATATTGGGATACAAGCGTGATTTCCCTAGTCATCCCAGAACTATATAGAAAAGAACCACATAACAAAAACCCACAAAATGAAGATCGAGGAACTGGAATACAAGTTTCAGAACTTGTAAGGCAGTCAAGACCATAGTTATCACAACAGCATAAGCATGTGTAATTACAGTTTATTTATTGAAGTATGTTATGATTTGGTTACTACTAGAAATCTTTTGGTCATTAGTACAGAAGATTACCCTTAAAATGTTAGATGTCACAGAAGGAACAGTTTAAAAAAAAACATATGGAAAAAATACGGGTTTTGAGCACAATCCAGTAGGCTCGCAGATGAACACACTATCTGTACAGGTAGAAAGCTAACAGAAAGACTTCAAAAATATACAACTAAGTTTCCTTTTCGTGACTTTGTAGCAACAGCAGAGTCTCTGACTGTCCAGTTCCTTTCCAGTAGGATACAAACTTCACACCAATGGTAATTTTGCAGTGATCTTTATATCAGTTTATATTTTCTGCATGATCATGCCACATGTCCTACAGTATTAGTGTTAGGGAAGGCAACTAGACAAAAGCTAATTTTCCTGTATAAAAGGAGCCTGTTTTTCAGCTAAACTTTGATTTATTTAGTTTTGACAGACTTTCTCTTCAGTGATTCTCTACCAATAAAGAAGTGCCTGTTCAGACAGGAAACACATCACATCGTTACTTGGTATCTAGTATTGACTACGTAAAATGTGCTCCCTTTCTGGACTGTGATCTCAAAAGCAGCCTCAACTAAAGAAACAAATGCATTGGGGAATCAATAACCTCCTAAGAAGGTATCCTCAGTTCAATTCTGAACTACTGCACATACTTTGCAATTTCATAATTTCACGTAGTATTGTGGAGCTAGTAGCTCAGCTCAATTAACATAACGGAGTAAGCTCCTAGCATGAATATATGAAAACCTGTTGATGGACTCTTGGTTGAATGGGTTAGCTCCCACTTGAACCTACCAACACCTTAAATTCTTTTGCAGGACCTAACTGATTTTTAAAGCAGCATGAAGCTTTACTTAAAAGTAAGCTTTAGGATATTACCAGCAAGCACTCAAAACATTATATACATAGCTATCAACTATAATGCAATCAAAATTACTTAAGTTGTAGAGCATAAATCGCTCCAATAAAGTTACCAACATTCTTTGATAAAACTTCAACATTCATGTAAAAAGACTTGAGAAAAAGCTTTATTAAGATGGAGCTGTAGTTAATTCTCAGCTTAAGAAAACAAATACTATAATGTTTTTACCAACAAAAAAACCTTTCAGGATAATAAAATAGTAAAAAAAGAAAATAAGGGATATTTAGGCAGCTTGAACAAGTAATCATTCTAATGCTATTGAATACTATATGTTTGCATTCATAGCTTATAGCATGATCCCAAAGCCATTTTCCAGATTATTTCACACACCCCCCCCCCCAAAATGGCGTCTGTCTCATAGGTGTCTTACCCTGTCCATTACCATCCCAAGCATGCTATGGCAGAGTATTTCTTTCTATACACACTCCATTCAGTTCGGCTAGAGATTTTTAGTAAACCCATGGGTAAATTATTCCTAGCCAGTTCAACAAAAAACTTCTTAGAGCCTCTAGATGAAAAATAAACAGTAATTGAGAGGCTTTTATTTCATATGCCAGGAGCTCAGACAACTACCAGGGCCGACCACTTGAAACAATAATTGATAAAGAAATTGTACGTGGTGATATAAGAACACAGATCTTACCACGTCTCTCCATTTTCCAATTAATTTTGGTAATTTCTATATTAAATAACAGTCATTAATCAAAGGGCTTGGTTTTGTTAAACTAGTCTATTAACTTCTGTGAGTACTATTTTGCTTTACAGTTTGCTATAGTTTATAGTGTAAGAAAGTAGCTTGGCAAACACTACCAGTATCAAAAATTAAGCCCTATATATCCCACTAAATACACTGGAGCAGTCCGTGGGACTGCTAAGGACAATTTAAACCTTTTCCAGAAGACCAGTACTGGAACTTCCAGATCTTTGCTGTTCTTCCACTTTGAAAAACAAACAAACAAACCAAGAAACAAACCAAAAAACTACACGCACTCCCTAAAATCCTGCAAAAGCAAACATTTTACCCAGTTTCTCAAAGATGACTGCAGGCTTAGTTTTTCATTCAGGACAAAGATTATGACAATGTAAGAAGACTCTGGTCTTATGAGCAAAAGTCAGCATTTCTGAAAGGATCGACTTCTTTGTGAAGTCTCAAGCTGAACACGTACATGAAAGCACTATTTTTTTGTTCTTTTCAACTGTGCAAAAGAGCTTAAGCATAAGCTTCCCTCTTATGCACCTGGCCATAGCACAGGTGAACACCATCTCACAATGCTACAGAACAAGTTTCCTTTGGATACCACCAAGAAGACACGGCATTCTACAAATCAAAATCATCACTTTTATAAAAACTTTCACTGACAGTGCATTGCTGTCCCAAAATCACGTTCAAAGGGAAAGTTTTGCTTTAGACTGAGCGATGAAGACTGCAAACCTTGTTCCTAGAGGACATCTAAATACTTTGGAATATTATTCTCCTCACAGAAATTAATTACTTGTGTAAGTTATCTATAGCTATTATTTTCTCAAATAAAGAGATACAGTTTTTGAAGAAATGCATACGCAGGTATCAAGTACCTTGACTGCATAAGAGGTTTTCCATATGAAAGTTGATAAGCACATTCTTCTGCTCCTTCAGGTAGCAATAGGAGACACAACCATAACCTGTTGCATTTGTGCCACCACTGACAAGCCAGTCCCTGCCCTGAGATCACTCCTGTTCCCATCTGATAAAAAAAGCATTCCTCACACAGTTCAGAATATCTCTTATTTGCAGGCAAACCAACCTTGCCTGAGCCACACCTTAGAAGACAGCTGTGAGAGACTGAGGAACACAGCTGCAGCAGCGAGCTGGATACCCCATGAACCATAGAGGACAGGAAACACGCACCACCCTTCCAACCTGCACAGGCCTTGGTTGAAGGAAGAAAACTGCATAGGTAAGGCATAAGCCAGCACCCACTCCTCCACTGTTGCCCCTTCTACCCACTTTTGAAAGCTGAGCACTTCGCTTCCCATCAGCCTCGGGACACCAAAGCAGTGCCTCATCCCTGAGCTCAGCATCCCCCTCCCTCACCACCCCGCTCCGGAGAAACGGGCCTATGAAGTAAAACCCGCCATTGCCACGGAGCCCCACGACGCCGGCACCCCCTAAGACAGGCCCCTCCCAATCTCATCGCTACACTCCCACGGGAGCAGCGCCTCAGCGGTAATGGGACGCTGCCCGAAAGGCACCTTGAGCCCTCCTGAAGGGGACGAAAGCCCTTTCTCCTCACGGACCAGCCCACTCATCTCGCCCACCCCCCCTCAGGCACGAGCCCACAGCTCCCAACGGTCGCCGCCTCCTCGCGCGCGCGCGCCCGCCCCCCCTTCTCCTCAGCGGCCCCAGAAGCCACGCTCAGGCACGCGCGTCACACCAATCCGCCAACCAACCAGAACGCAGCAGCACCTGCGCCCGCGCTTTGTGAACGCAAGGCGGGTTCGCCTTTGAGTGACAGCTCCACTCGGCCTATCAGCCAGCAGCAGTCCCCCCGCACACTCCCCCTTCCGCGCGCAAAGCGCCACTGGAGAGGGGGCGGATCTCCTCCGCCTCTCCCCCCCCCCCGCGCCGTCGCTCGCTCCCTCCGCCTCTCCGAGGCGCGCAGCAGATCGACAAGCCCTCTGGCCAATGAGCGGAGAGGCCGCTTGCGCGGCGGCAGGGCCCGGGACCAATGGGAGCGGCAGCTGGGCGGAGGCCCGAGGTTTCCAAACGCTCCGCGGCGCCATGGGCTGAAAACTAAACCGAGATGGAATCTCCCAGTCTGAACCGGTTTGAGCCGGTTCCGAGTCTGTGGCATTAGGAGGGGGAGACGCGCCGCGCTCAGTCCCTGCTACCACCACCGCCGCCTCCGCCGCCGTGCGTGTGACCTGCTTCATAGGGGAGCCCGCAGGGGGAGCGGCCGGCGCGGCTGAGGGGGGGCAAAGTTTAGCGCGGGCCCGGGGGGTGGGTGGGATGGGAACGGGGGTGAACTGAGGCGCCGGCCGGGCCGAGGGGAGGGCGGCAGCAACGGGAGTAGCCAGCAGACCCAGCCGTACGGCCCCGGGCCTAGGCAGCCAGCCAGCCAGGCGGGAGAGAGAGCCAGGGCTCCGCCGAGCCGTAGCCAGGGCCACGAGGAAGGTAGAAGCCCCGTTCCTCCACCTCTCCCCTCCCTCCGCCTGGGGAGGCCGGAGCCCCGCACCGACCGCCCCGAGCCCAGAGGAGGGAAGCACGGCCCCGTCCGCTGCGCGGCGGGCGGCCTTGCTGCTGGGGCTGAGGGGAAGGTGCAGAGCTCCGCGCCGAGGGCAGCGCCCGCCCCGGGGGGCGGGGGGCCGCAGGCTTCGGCTGGGTGGCTAGCGCGGTCAGGCCGGGGCCCGCTTGCCAGGGGCTAGCGTGGGGAGGAGAGGAGTGGCGCCGGGAGCACACGCCCGGCAGGGAGGGGGTGCGCTCGGCTTGACCCCCCCCTTCGGGGTTGGGTTTTTTTTCTTTTTTTTTTTTTTTGGGGGGGGGGGGGGCGGGGTTATTTTTGGTGGTTTTTATTTTAAATTTTTTTTTGGCGTGTGGTTAGAAACTTGGCTCACCCACCCCTACTTTTTGAAGGAAGAGGCTGTAAGAAACACCTAGGTAAGTGAGTGCGGAAAGAGGGGGGTGTCGAAGAGGTGAGGGGGGGGTGCCGCCATGAGTAACGCGGGGAAGAGATCG
>JAOXJM010000023.1:2369284-2395401 GCA_026413425.1 Tringa solitaria
AGGGCCCCGGCCCGCCCGCCGCCCCACCGGGCCCCCTCCCCCCCCCCCCCCCAGCACCCCCTTCCTCATCTTCCCTGGAGCCGGGGGAAGGCCTCCCTCCGCGCTGGGTGGCTCTTGAGTTATTTCGGGTGCGGCCGTGGCGACAAAAATCTCAGGCTGGGAGGCGGCGGGCAGGTGAGAGTGCAGCGGGGCGGGGGGTGTCTCGATGGCGGGCACGGCCCGGGGGGAAGGAAGGAGCCCCTGCCCCGCCGTGGGGAGCGCCATGTGCCCCCGTTCCGTGCCCCGCCGCCCGAGGAATTTACCAGCCGTGCAACTTAATTCCTTGGGAAGAGAGGGGAGAGGGGCGGTCGTTCGCTTGCGTTCGGTACTGGAATTGCATGCTTCGGAAAGGGGCAGAGATCCTCTCCTTGGGGTTCTTTTTTTTTTTTTTTTTCATCGCTGCCTCCAGTGAGCTTCAGGTAGCCGGGCTGAAAGTGCTCTAGGGTTCATTGTGAATACTCACAATTTTTTTATTTTATTTTTTTTTTTTACTATTAAAATGTATGTTTTTATTCCTGTGTGCTACGTGCTTAAATGAATCGGGGGTATCATCATAAGCTAACTGTTGTGTTAATCTTAAAGGTCCAGGGTCATCTAGAGTTGGGATAGCTATGTAAACAGTGCTGTAAATGCAGTTCTTTTGACCTTCGGTAGATGTCAGATTCTTGCTATGTTGTAGTTCATTATATATATATATATTTAACTTTTTCTCTTCTTTTGTTTGTTTCCCCGTTTGTTGGCAGTATTGAATAATTGATGAGTGGTGGATCTTAGAGCTGAGGTTTAAACCTGGTTTGGGGTTCAGGCGTGATAGAGGAGAAAAAAGTGTAGGAGTATTAGTAAATCAAAGATAATAAGGTTCACGTGGGCACACTGTTAGGAGTGAAAAATGGAGTTGATTGCAGTTGGTATTGACCACAAAGCCGCCATTTCTGTATTTCAGTTTGGGAGTAGGTAGGTCATTCTGAAGATAATGCTGGGAGTGGCAAAGGGCCCTATTCAAAACATTTCCTTTCTGCTTCCATGTGGTTAATAACTTCTCTTGGTCACGTGGCTCCTCATTTGTACTCAGGGCTGCGTAAAAACCACTGAAACGGGCTTAAATCTGAAATGAATGGCACTATCTGAGGAATGACTGGTTTATGATGTTTATTGTAGTTTGAAAACTGGTTTCCTAGCTCAGGATTCAGCCATGGAGGCCAGATGTGAACAAAAAGGGGCGTGCTTGATAGCATGCGAGTCTGCTGGGAGCATTAACCCCTCTAAGCTGAAGAGCGTATTAATTGGTGCCATTTCCTTCTAGTAGTGCTGCTGGCTGACCCTCTGCGAGGGGAAATTTTCAAGTGTCCTTCTGAGTTAAAAGAACGAAATGAGCCTTCCCTCTGTTTTGTTTCTGGCTTCCATACTTAACGTTGCAACTTTGAAAACTTGAGGAGTTGGGAGGGAAGGACAGATGTGGAGTGTTAGTATATTTTGGTTTCTATTTAATGTCTATTTCCTTCTGTATTTCCCAGTAGATGTTGTAAAAAGGCTGACTGGATGTTAAGATGGAGCCCTCAAAATGATTATGTTAGTATAGTAATACTCACTAAGTGAGGGTTTTTCCTTTAAATGCAATCAAAATGTTTGGGTTTTTTTGAAGTTAATATCTTTCTGTATAGAAATAAACGAAATTACTTGATGCTACTTGCAAATATGCATTTCTAAACAAAAGGTTTTCCTAGTCTGCATGCTACTGTAGGACTTTCACTTAATTAGTAATTGCTTGGGTTGAGACACAGGTTTATCTTGCTCTTTACTTTTGAGCATGGCTTAAGCATGTAAGGCATAGAACAAATTCTTATTTACAAATGAAGTTTTATTAGCAAGAGTAGGTCTGACTTCTGGCTTACTCTAAAAAGGGGGTTCAGGAAGGGTTTCAGATTGTATCTTTCTGAGTATGCAGATAGCTTTAGTGTAACGTTTGAGTAATCTTGCTGTTCACACTTCTGGCTGTATCTCAAGTGAGCAGTTCTATATGAAATTTATAGGTTTAGGACGGATTCTTAGAAGGAGGGTGAAGGCCAGAGAGCTGCTGTAGAGGAGAGGGTAGGAATATGTGTTACAGTTGCCAGTGACTGTGAGCAGAGGGCAATAAACTTGATGAGGTGCTTCCAACATGGAGGGTGATGTGAAAAGGTTAGACTGTAATTTACCATCCACAATTCCGTGGTTCCGGGCTTATTTACTTGCTTTTCGTGATTGTCTTTATCTTGTACTGGTCTCTGGCTGGAAAGCATCTTGCATGCACATCCACAGTCACGCACTCCCCCACCTGATTTCCTTTGCATAATATCGAGGCTGCTATATCTAGGACAAAGAGTTAATGCATGTGTCGCTGCTTTTATAGGACCTGAAACCTCCAGTAGAATTTCATTTCAGCTTGAAGTGATCTAACATGGTATATGAAGTAAACTGCTGACTTAACAGACCCCTTACTTCATCCTCTCAAAGTGCCTTCAAACAGTCAACTTTCTTAGTTTCAATGGTAATTTTTTATTTGTATGTAGTTAACTTGTAAGTTCCCCCCCCCCCGATTTTTGAAAAATGCTCTCTGGCTAATTCTTACTGTGTATGTAGATCACATTCCAGTTCTATAACCCAGCCTTTAGAACTGATCTTCTACATGTGTATGGAAACTGAAAATTTGACTGAGGTTGCTAGCATGGGTTTTGGTTGTAATGATACGTGGTATTTCTGCCAGCAAACTTACTGGTTTACACATGTTTAGGGACTGATAGAGGTCAGTACCTGCTTTGAAATAAGTTTTAGCTTGCAGATAATACAGCGTATTGACTAGTCACACCGTTATCACGTGTTATACCTGCTGAATTTAGCTGGGGTAGTGATGTGTGAATTTTTCAGAAAGAGTTTGTCCTGCTGCTTGCTCAACAATTGAAGGAGTGTTGTATTCAGTGTTACCTAGTACTGCTGCTAATGTAGCTCGTCTCGTTCAAACGAGATGCTTAAGTTGAAGCACTTTTTTTATAACTACATGTAATATTGATTTCTTATTAATTGGTCATATTTTTTTTTTTTGTTTTGCAGTAATCTATGCCAGCAATTATGACAATGTTAGCAGACCATGCAGCTCGTCAGCTGCTGGATTTTAACCAGAAACTGGATATCAATCTCTTGGACAATGTGGTGAACTGCTTGTACCATGGAGAAGGCGCACAGGTAATGTGGACTTAGACCTTTTGTCTATTGACCATGTTTAACCTTAAAACAAATCAATTGAGCAAATTTAATTCACTTAATAAAAATCAGTAATATTAGTGAATTTATTCTGCTAGTGACTGCAATATCAATGGTAATTCATGTGCTCTGGTTTAAAGGCAGGCCTCGTGTAATGAACGTTGAAATGCAGTCAGAAAAATGTTAGTTTAGTGTGTGTTTGTTTCTAATGTGCCTTCTGCTGTTGAAAAGTGTGAGCAAGTAGAATTTGGGGAGGGCACTTCTGCTTGCAGCTCAAGTTCTCTGACTTAGTTCTTCAGGAAGGTTTGAGTTACTTGTTCTTTATTCTCATGGACAGGATTGTGAAGTCATAAATTTAATGTTGGCTTCACTGAAGGATTGTATTTAAAGGCAAAATATTAATTATGTTGCTACTGTATTTGTACTTATAAAGAAGCATGTCATGCATATTTGAAAGAAGACTTTGTCCTTTCTTGTTTCTGTTTTTTTGTCCCCCCATTACTGTTTGTCCATGCACGTTCTTCTTGCACTCTTTTTCTTTGGACTTAGTGTGAATTGTGAAGTCTTAAGTTTATATTGGGGGAATTTGCATAAATTGTCTTGAAAGTGAATCTTGTATTGCTTTTAACTTATTTCCAAAGTAGTTAAAGAAATATACTTAAATGTTGAAAGCAAGTATTGCTACAAGGGTGTTGGCATAGTTCCTTTTCTGGCAAATTTTAATTGTTTGTGCTTAACAAACTGGGGGTTTCAGTGTCAGGCATCTCTTACTAAGATATTCTTGCACAACAATAAGAAGTGAATTAAAATGAGACAAAGTAGCTGATGCTTTTCTATTCCTTCCAGCTGTTAGAATAAACAAAATAAACAACATATACTTGTTTTGTGTATATTTTTTTTTTAGAAAAAGATTTTGTAAGGCTTACTAATCTGAATTCCTGCAGGTTCTGGAATACCTTGCTGTTTTTTGAAATATTTGCTTTTTGAATTTCCTGAATCCAAATAGTTACTAGCTGTAGTTTTTAAAATGATTTTGTGACAGAAAACTGCTTGTAGCTTTTGCCATAAAAATATGGACTTCTGAGTGCTTGTTTTGCCTTACAAAGTAGGTGGTGCTTATAGTATTGTTTGGTTTGAATGGGGTTTAAAAAGTTGGGAAGGTTTATAAGGAGAATAGAAGATTAACACTAAATACAATGATCAAATTGCCATTGTTCTGGTATTGTGAAAAGTTGCTTCACTTAGAACAGCTGGGTATATTCTCTGGTATTTAGAAAATTGATGCAATGAGAAGCACTAATTCAAGAGGTGGCACTTAACAGGCAAAACCAGATTATAATATAACATGTGACATTTTAATGAAAATTTGGTTTGCTATTTTAGGGTTTCCAAAGGTGGAGACACATTTCAGTGAGCCTATGAGCTCTTACATCTTCCAAGGAGTTCAAAAGTTCCTGAAGGAAAAAAGTGCTTCTCTTTGGAGCCTGGCGGCTCAAATCTTGACTTCAAGGGTGACAGGAGTAATAGAAGTTGAGGAAACCAGTTATTAAAATGGGGAGATGAGCAATGGTTTGTCTGCAATAGAGAAATGTTAGGGTGAAAAAGGTTTAGAATGCAGCCTGGATGGCTGCATGCTGAACTTGCTTTCAGATTCACCTGTCTCCTTCTTGGACTTAATTCTTATCTCTGCTTGCAAAACTCTTTATCTGCTGATCTCTGTTAGGCAAGAAAGAAACTCTTTTCTGTCCTAGACTTGTACCTTTTTTCTTTTCCCTTTTTTTCCCTCCCCATTCTTAGTTCTTTTGGTATACTTCTCTGAAAAGAATGCTTGTCCCCAACCCCACCCCAGTGCAACACATGACTAAGGAGATCTTAGACAACTCGTAGATGTTTACCTGGACTCGTCCAGGACTCTTTAATTCTGTTGGTCTGTTAGACCTTCATGTGTCCAGAAGGATTATTTGCTAACTGATTTTCTTTTTGGTAGCAACAATACAGTGAGGCTTTGATCTTGAATTAAGCATTACTGATAAATTTATACTGTTTTTGTGAAACTAATGGAAGTGATGCCCAGAAAGGGGTTAGTGGGTATGAGAGCAAACTTTTCAGTGCTTGTGAGAAGGATATTGAGCATCTGTATTTTGTTGGTGTTGAAATTTGATCCTGTGATAATGTCACTAGTGTTAGAAGCACTAAGGAGGCCAGTATAAAAACACACTCAGGTTGAACCTGGAAATAATACAGCTATTCTTTCCCTCTTAGGCTAAACTGCATCAATAATGCTGATTTTTTGTTTTGTTTTGTTTTTTAAAAAAGCTCTGATGTCATGCTGAGAATATTTTGGGATGCTTTGGGATATTCCTTTTAATATTTGTGTGATACTTCTCCATATAAAATCTACAGGGAGTTACTTGCTAGTCAAAGTCAGTATCAGACTGGGAATCGCTCCACTATCCTCAATTATATTAAGTAGGAATGCCAGTATTGTACAGATATTTTAGACATCCCATCTCTTTACTGTTGTAGCTTTCAGTTTTAATTCGGTAAATGCCATACCCAATTTGTCTGTTTCTTGCTTTATATATATATATACACACATGTAGATTTTGGATCTGGATGGGGTTTCTGTCTTACTGAAAATACATGCTTTCTTAGACCAGTTGATGATTAGTTCAAGTATGTTCTTGTAGTAGACTAGAAATCTGCGTAGCTGTCCTAAATTCTGTTGAAGTTTACCCTAAGGAAAGCTTTAACTGCTTTGTAATGCCATTGAATTCACAGTGCAGTGAAAGAATAAACCAAGTTCTGTTAATTGTGATGTAAAATGTTAATCTTGTTGGCAAGACAGTGTCTGATGCTTGTAGGTGATATAATTTGCAGCAAGACATGTTGGAACACTGCATTTTTACAAATAGCTAACATGATTTGGCTCCCTTAAAAAAATGTTTATGGGCATCCAGGCTTTTGAAAAGGATAGCTATAATGAATTCAGTATTTCAGTGTGTAATTGCTTCAGATGAGGTTTTGTGAGTTACTGAAACCATAGTGTCTAGTACAATAATTGGTAATATCAGTCCCAAGGACGAACAAGCCATTAGTGTGACCAACTCCCTTCCTCCCCCCCAATCAGTTTTTATTATTGTTTTGTAAGATGTTAGATACATCAAGGGATTCCTCAGAAGTAGGGATTGGAGACCTCTAATGCTCCACTCTGTGGTACTTCAAAATAAAATCAACAGTTCCTACATCAACAGCTCTGCAGCATGGTAGAGTACTCCTTAAACCAGCGTTTTAGATGAATGCTTCCAGTAGAAAGTTTGGGTGCCCCTGAATAAAATTCTATCTAGATGACTTCCTTGAATGGGAGAAAACTTCACTCCATAGTATGCTTTCTCTGTAACGTGTACTGTTTTCACATGTTCGCTGCTGAACCATTCAGCATGGAAGAGTGGAAGTAAGTAAATGACTGTCTTGCATCAAGGTGTTTCTGGAGTTTGGTTGTTAATAAACTGTAACTGTCACACAGAAGGGGGCTTAAGGGACTTGTTGTGCCTAATTGAGTTCTGCCTAACTCTTGGATAAATGATTTAAAAAGGCGTTATATTATTGTCTTCACGACAGCATATATTTTCGTCAATAATTTAATATTAATGCTTTTTTATCAAACTTACTTTTAGCAAAGAATGGCACAAGAAGTCTTGACTCACTTAAAAGAACATCCTGATGCGTGGACAAGAGTTGATACTATTTTGGAGTTCTCTCAGAACATGAATACCAAAGTAAGCAAATTAACTTTTATTGATTTGGTTTTCTTCTTTCTTCCATTCATAAACTTTGAGGAAGGTATCTCATTTTTAGCCATAGAGTCTCTTGATTCAAACCATATTCTTTTTTATTATCTTGTTCCCAAAGTTGGCTTTAAACAAGAACTGTAAATGGACAGAATATTTAAACCTCCTTTTACATTGACAAGAGCTTTTCTCCTTTTTGTTTTTTCTTAAAAAAAGAAGAGCTAAATTGGAAATGCAGGTGGTTTTTTTTCAAGGCACATACAAGCGTAATGCCAGTTCCAAAGATTGGTGTGTGTCTGTATACATCTGAGTAATGAAAAGTCTTCTAGAGTCACATTTTGTCCTTGGGTAAGTGCTTGGCTGTTTTTCCTTGTAATGAGAGCCATGTGCACGTGACTGAGGAGACAATTTGTCCCTAGGTCTACTAAAGACAAAATAGAAACCTTATTAGGCCAAGATTTTGAGCAATTGATGAAAGTTAAGCACCCCAAACTCTTTGTAGTATGAGATTAGTCTTTACTAATATGCAGAACACATTTTCTTTGTACTGCTGTTTTAAATCCATCCATCATGGTAGAGACTAAAAGGGGCAGCATTCAGGGTTTTTTCTACAATTTTAAATGGTTTACTTAAGACTTCCGAAGTTTGAACCAAAAAGTTGATCAAAATGTGTTTTCAGTGTCTTAAAGTTGATGATTATTCATCTCAAATAACTGACGTGCATGTTTTTCTGCTTGATACACGCTGTGTTCGAACAGAAAATGATCATGTTTGGGTGGCTTCTGAAATCAGGCGGTATTCATGAAACAGTTCCATTTTTTTCATTGCTCTCTGAAGTTTAGGGGAAAATGGTTTAAAGAACTTCCTCAAAGTGCTAACCTTTAAGTAACAGTGTTTGCCTGTTTGCTTGCCTGGTAAACTTTGCTTTTTATACTGACAGACGTTACTAATGTTTAAGTTGATTTATCAACAGTATTTTTAAAAACTCAAATTTGTCTTGTGAAAAATGAGATGATTAGAGGAACAGAAAGAAAGCAACAGGTAAAGAATTCTTCAATTTACATAAATTGCAAATGATTTGGTGCTAAATTTATGCACTATGACATTTGGCTTTTATGCAATCATATTTTTTCTTTAATTAAAGCTGTTAACACTACCTGATATTAATCATAATGTTCCATTATGTTGATTGCTTGTAATAGGAAGAAAAGGGGTGTCTTCCTGTGCAACTGACACAGCTAGGCTTTGACGGCAGGCCTCCACAAGGTCTACCCTTTTGATTCCCTTTAACTGAATTCTGTTCATCAATTGTTTTTGTTTCTTGGGAGGTGGGAGGGAAAGGGATTCGGTGCATAGAATAAGTAATAAGGGTACCATAGAAATTTCGACCATAGGGATCGTTTCATGCTTTTTTCAGTCTTTGCTGTTACCTGTCCCTCATCTTCATAACCAAGCAGTGATTTGCTATTAGGCAATTAGAAACAAGCAAACCAAGAGCAAATTAATTTTGAAAGTCTTCTGTTTTATGCGCAGTTTAAATGTGTTTGCATGCACTGTTGCAATAGTTGATTAAAAAGTAAGCTTCTGATAATTCAGATGGCAAAACAGGTTGGTGTCAGTGACTCTTTTGGGGGTTTGGTGTGTCTTGTTATCAGGGAAATACCAGAAATTAGAACCGTCAAATCAAATGAAGCTCAAAAACAAAATAAAAACCCCAGAAAGCCCTTTGCAGAGTGTTCAGGCAGGCTGATGAGGCCTTCAAACATGGTGTGGCAAGAAAGATGTGTAGGGGAAGATTGTATACAATGACTTTATTACTGCTGCCATTTCATTTCATGTGTGAGTGTTAAGAGAAATGTGTATTACTAGTACTGAGGAAGAGGTGAACAAGACACTATCAGGGGCAGAATTGAAGTCATGTATGTAGAAAAGAATGAGTAGAAACCTAGACACCAAGAATCTCTTCACAGTTTAAGGTATGTGAATCTGAATTAAGCATTTGAGCAGATAACGAAGGATAGGTGTGGCAAATTGCTAGAGGTGTCTGTCCTTTTCTTTGACTCACAGGAAATCCAAAGACTAAAGATGAGATCTGTCCTTAGTTTGTGTCAGGATTTTTATTTGTTTCTTTAGTGCTTTTCTAAAATGAAACTAGACTTGCTATTCTGGTCTTAAAAGCCAAAGAAGTTGACTTGTACAAAAAAGTTTGGAAGCAAAACTAACGTTTTTGGTTAGCTGTTACCTGAAAGGGCTATTAATACTTGTGCCTGTAGAATGAAGAAATTTAAATAGAGTTTAGATCTGCTTCGGGAAAGTTAACACTGTCTGATATCAAATGTTCATACTTTTAACATTGTTAGAAGCTTTTGTAAGTATATATTGTGAGCCTTGATCAGGTGAAGATGGCATCTGTAAATCTATAGCAGTGGCTGAAATAACTTCCTGTGCAGTGAAGCATTTTGCTTGAGAATGTTTTCATACGTTTTCCTGTATGAATGCTTGCTTTATTTAGCTTTTTTGTAGAGTAATTAAGTAAATTTAAGGTTAAAATCTAGTTGCTAAAACTTTTGCTGTCGACCAAGAAGAAAAAAATACCTTGCCAACTTTCTATTAATGAGTAAATGTCCGTAGCACCCAAGATTATGGAAGTTGACAAAATCTTTTGCAAATGCAGGATGTACACGTGGGAACTTGGGTCAGATAGGGAAGCAAAGGGATGTAGGTTATGCTAAGATGAGAACAGCAAAAACTGTGTTTTAATACAATGTAGTTTGGGACAGTCTACATTGTGGTATTTTTAAATAAATTGAAGTTTGTGATCCCTTTGGTTGAAATAATGATCCTACTTTGTATAACAACTAACCATTTTAAAGAGGAACTCTTATTCTCAGCCAAAACTTTAAGTGTGAAAACTTGCATTTACCTTTCAGGCATTAATGTGATTTTTTTTTTATTTTATTTTTTCTTCCTAATCCACTGCAGATAAAGTAAACAAAAAGCTCCTCGTCCCCTTTTCTCTCCTGTCTATTCATGCTAATGGGGTTTTACGTATTAAAGTTCTTCGATCATATCATCGCAAACTTCTTTCCCTGTTACTGTGAGTTGGCAGTAGGGACAAATGGGCAGAGGGACTGGCCTTACCGATTACTTTGCAAATGTAATGGTTTTGGGTAAGAACATAGGAAACAATTCCTGAAAGGTAAAAGGGTTTCTAAGAGATTATTCACATTTTTATTGTTCTTTGACTGAGCACAAAAGTTCATCTTTAAATAGTAGAAATAGCTGCCATATTGGGGTGGGTATTGAAATTAAATACACCTGTGGGTTGTCTTGCTGTTCCTAAAGTAACACCAGTGAAGTTTGGGAAATACTTTCTTTAGGAAGTGCCAGTGTCAGGACATGTGATGCTAAGACAAATATTTTTTTTTCAGCTCTTAGAGGAACGATAGGAAGCTTGAGACCATCCAAGCTGCTAAATGTTTTAGGAGCCTGGTTGTGTTAATGCTTGAACATACGAGCAGTCATTTATGATGCAAATTCGTATCTGGCTGCTACTTTCTCTTCTCCAGATAGCCAAAATTGTCTGCCAGAGGGCTTTTCATTATTTTTTCTTTTTTTCCCCCTCCTGGTGTGAGCATGATCAAACAGCAGGACTTAGTATAGTGAAGAATAAAACAAGAAAAGAAAAATGCATGAAACATCAGTAAATGGGTGAATAGACATGTATTTAATAAAATTGTTAGTTTAATAATCTTGAAGTCTTAGATGTTAAGTGTGAATGTCTGATTGAATGAGAGTCCTGAAAGATAGTTAGTCCTACAGTAACGTACTCACATTTTGTTCTTCTCCAATTTCAGTATTATGGACTGCAAATCTTGGAAAACGTGATAAAAACAAGATGGAAGATTCTTCCAAGGAACCAGTGTGAAGGTAGGGAGGGATTTTTGTCGTCTCCTCTTCATTTTGTGTATTAACTGATAGTTAGGCTGTCAGTCCCTGTAAGTAATTTTCAGCTTGAAATGCAGTTTGGCTAGTAACTTTTCATTCTGTAGTAAGGCCATCTGTGTTTGTCTGGATAATGAAACTATGTCTTTCCCTTTTCTAATAATTCTCAGTGGGATGGTGAGCACCTGAAATTCTGTAAATGTCACGGGAAGGTAAAAGGTATGACTGATAGCTTTGAAACATCATCGCTTAAGCGTTGTACTGACTTGCAGGCCAAATGTACATGAAGAGATCTAACCCTAAGCAGCTTCTGAAGCTAGGTCCTGGCTTTGAGGTAGGGTGGGTTTTGGTTCTCTGTACTTGGCACAAGAGGCTCTCTTCAGCCTGTCTGGGCTGCGTATGCAGCCCCACCAGTACACTGTCATTTTTCTGGTATGCTGCTGTCTGTCTGGTAGCACGTGTAGGTTTATGTGACTCTTGAAATTGTAAGCAGTCATAATTATTTAAAAATAGAAACACTAAATATATGCATAATCTTACCTATTAATGGACATTCATTCTTTTACACAGAGACATATTACAAAGTCTGCTTTCAATTCACATAAGTGTATATGAAGCTAGACAGCTGTAACTGGTAGTGCAGCGTAGGGCAAACCCAGCCTTCTGTCATTGCAAGGAATCTGGAGGTCTTAAAATAAGTGCTGTGGTTTGATTTTGGTGGGTTTTTTCCCCTCCCTCCTAGCTTGCAATGTGTGTTGAATTTTAGATGTTACCTATAGTAGATGGAGGTACCTCTGTGGTACAGAATTAGTGCTTGTTCACATAGCTTTCTGTCAAGTCATGATAACTTCAAAACATTAAGTGCAGCTACTTCAAGTTCTTGACATTGAATGTTGTCATTGTTCTATACTTGACTTTTTACTAAAAGCTGGTTTTGGAACTCATTAAAGTTATTCCAAATTTCTGTGTTGTGCTGTGAGCTTTTTTTAGCAATGCTAAGATGTGCTTTAAATTTTTACTGCCAGTGCTTAGGTTCTGAAATTGTATTGATTAAAATGTAACTGTACATGTCAATGCAAACAAATGTGTAGAGGGAGACTTCCACATCTTTGTGGTTATGATTTTTCTCACTTCCCCCCCCACTTCTTCCAACTATAGGTTGACAGATCAAGCGTAGCTCTTCTTAAGTGAGGTTTCACATTCATTCTGCTATTGGAAACAGTCTTGCAGGCTTTTAGGGGGAGCAGCTTTGATTAAGGCTCCAACACAACTATGTACTTTTGAGAAACTAATTTTAATAATTAATCTCAACTTGCTCGTAGTCTGGAACATAACAAGATAGGAGTGCTTAGTTTCAGCATTTAGAAGTTGTTCTCATAAAGATTTTGGCTGTGGTAGCAGAGCAGGAAGAAAGTAAGTAGTGGTTACGCGGCTTACCACTGCTTGCTGGTGAAGTGAGGTGTAGTAGAGTAAGAGATGTCACAGAGGTAGACTTAATGAACAAGTGCCAAATGCAGAATATAATTCAGTAATTCTAAGTCGTAAAAGGACATGCTCTTAATGCACAGAATAGATCAGAAATGGTGATAGGATGAGGATGCTGACTGTGCTTTGGATCATATTACCTCATCTGGTCTTGAGATGCCAAGATAATACTGGGTATGTGGCTTAAATGAATTGTGGCACTGATATATTTGAGTTAGTGTTTTAGATTTTTGTGACTTGCCTGTTTGCAGGCATGGTAGTACAGTTTGTCTGGTTCCTGTCGTCTAAGAAGGTGCAATGACTATAGCTTGATACGTTACAATGCAAAATAAAATTACTGTCTGTAGTTGTTCAATCAACTTTAAGTATTCTATTCTTACTTTTCCTGACTTTTGTACTTCTGAAGACTACAGAGGAAAAAAAAAATCCTTCCTTCTAACAAATACATGTCTTTACTTCAACCTTTTAAAATATTTTCCCTTTCACAGAGCCAAAGTATGACTGTGAAATTGACTTTTGTCCTAACACTTTTAGGGGAATTGAGTTAGTTGGCTTTTACTTGTCTGGTTTCTCCTGTACATCAATAGAAGAGGAACCAAGTATATTTAGTGTACTGTGGCATTTGATTTGCCTTAGCTTCCATAGTGTAGGAGGGAGAATCAGTGTTTCATCTCGAATCCAGTTTCATCTGGTCTGTGGTGGTTGGCTTTATTTTTTTGGCTGATGATACTGGCTAGTACAAAGGAGCTGCTCCAGAGCTCATTCAGACAGTTTGATTACCTGGGAGATAAAAAGACTGGTTAAATTGAGGTTTCCTTGATTCTGATTCCAGTCCTTCCTTTAGCTGACAGGATTTTCCTGTTTGAAGTATAACTAGTAAAATACGGGTGCAGGAAACTGAAACTCAATATAACAAAAGTAATGCTTAGTAACAAAGCAATTCATGGAGGTTATAAATCAGTTAATTTTATCTTCTGTCTTACTTTATGAAACTTAACATGTCCAATTTGATTTGTGTAGTAAATGCAGCTGACAAATCTTACTTTTGGTTAAGATGAAACTAAATGAATTTATGGGAAAACACTGTTTTCCCTTTGTAGCAATAGCAGTGCTAAGCTGTCAGTAAAAGGGAAGGTTTTTGAAACAACCTGCCTGAAAATTCTTGGAGAAATAAAATTGTTTCATTAATCACAGAGCTTGAGCTGTAAGCTTTTTAGTGTGGGTTGTGTTTGTTTTGTTGGTTTTTTTTTGTGGTGGGTTTGTTGTTTCTCCACCCCCCCCACCCCAAGCTATACCTCAAGTTGTACATCAGAGTGACTTGTTGGGCTCTGAGGTTAGCCAGGGTGGTGTTATCACTTCTGTCTGAATGCTGGGAGGCTTTACCTTCCAGCCTGGAGTACCAAATGCGAGTAGAAAAATATGTTTTCTTCACATGTGTTCTTTGGACTCGAAACTCCATTCTTAAGTTGGCTTTTATTTTAAAATACCTTTTAGTCATGAGCTATTCTGGCCCTGGTACCTTTTAACTTGTTAAAAGTTTTTTCTTTTCCTCAGGTGTCCTTGATTTTGTGGGTTGAGGATTGTAAGCAGTTTGGGAAATCTTTATCTGCCTGTAATTCTAAACTCGGATTTGGGCAAAACAGTTTACATTTCTAAAATACTTCTGTGATTACTTTGCTTATTCTCATTCTTGAATTTTTTTGTTTGCTTTTGGAGTTAGCAGTTTGAACCAGTTGCTAACCTGGTTATCAGACAAAAGTGGAATTTGTAGAATACAGAACTGGTAAAATTGAGTTAAATGAGATGCCTGTCCTGCGCGTTCAGCCTTCAGATGTTTAGCAGTAGACTGTAGTAATGGGTTAACTTGCTCTTTATAATTTTAGTCTTTAAGGGAATACTTTGGATTGCTCTTACACACATACAAATTATGTAATTTAGTTTTCATTCAAACCTTAGTGAGGCTGCTTTAGTGAAAGGTGAGTGGGTGGCGTATTCCAGAACATCCCATACAGTGGTGAACTTGGCTTATTTCCAGAGTATTGTACCATCATTCTCAAGTAAAAATTCTCAGTTTATTGAGGTGATAGTAAATTGCTTTGAACTCCAATACTCTGTAGAGTTGATTGTTTAATGATGCTTATAAAAGATGTCATTTCATTGAAATGCTATGCTTTCAATAGGACTTTCTCTTACAGTGTGAAAACCTGCCTAGAAATAAAGGCTGCTTGGTTAGTGATATGTTTCATTAATCCTGCAATGTGAAACGAAATTATGTTCTTGTGAACAGAGCGAGCTTGTCTGGAGCGTTTTGGAGTTGGAATGGATAAGTGCTTCTTCATTATGAAATCTGAACTGCTTGTACAACTTTTCTCATTTTGAAATGGGGAAAAAAAAGTGTTCAGAGAGATGCAGTTTAGTGGCTTACAGAAGGTCCTGGAGTTAAGTATAAGGCTTATATATAGTGGAAGCTGCTGTAGAAGAGATTTTTCTGTGGAGTGATTAGTTATTTTAATGGAAATTTCTGACCTGCTTCATGAAGAGATTTTTTTTTTTTTTGATTCTCTGTGTAATGAAGGGGGAATGAGCTACATGGCACATCTCTGTGTGTGTGGAAAGACAAGCTTTATGCCCCTTTTAAGAATTTTGTGAATTAGCTTTTTTTTTCTTCTAAAAAGCAAATAGATAATTGACCGATCGGGCATCACCACTAATGGGGAAAGATGATTTGTGGGACAATATGGGATAGCATTGTTTCTTAAGACTAAAACCGGGATGATATTTTGACCATGTTTTGGGGCTATGTAAACAGTTTAGTATAAGTATGTATGCATACAGACATCTCTGGAGGGAACAATTCAGCTTTAGGATTTGAAATTCTAATTTTGGTTACAAAATAATGTTAACTTGCTGAGTTACATTGTCCACCTGCTTCACTTAAGCCTCTTTTTCAATATAAGCAGAGAATTTGTTAATTTTAGAAAACTAGTGTAAATTTGCATCTGCAGCATCAGTTTATCATAACTTTCAATGCTTGTTAAATGCTTATGCTCTGTAACTGCACAAAAGGATATGCTTTATGTCTTAAGTACAAGTAGTTTGTCTACAGGTGTGTACTCACTGATGTTTGTTGTGCATTCATGGAAACAGGCTGTATTGACTCACTATAGGAACACCTCGGAGCTCAGGTTACACAGCCTAGATGAGATGTAATTTCTTCTAAAAGTGCATCCAAAGATGAAACTGTCGGGTATTTCCCAAGTTTAGACTGCAGGTTTTACTAATGTTGGATAATGGGACGATCTTCAATGTCCCAGTCCAGCTCTAACCATTGCATGGCTTGGGTCACCTGTGAAAATACCTTCCCTCCAGAAAGGGTTTCAATTTTATCATATGTTTGCCTCTCTGTATAGGAGCAACTTTCACATAAGGACTACAATATCTAATGCTCGTCCAGAAACTTTGTAAAAGACCTTGAATTAAAGTCCTTGTTCTATGCTCCATTTTTGGTATTTTGGACAAAAGTACTTTTTGTAATTGGCTTACCAGAAAATGCTATCAGTGGCGCTAGTCCAGGCCCTTCCGACAGTGATGATGTCCAGCCTTTCTGATAATTAAACATAGTTAGATGTTGGAGCTAGGCTGATATACTGCTTAACTGCTGTAGATGAAGGTGTTCTTCACTGGTGTACGTTTTGATATCTTTTAGCCAGTGCTGGTGCTTCTCTGGTCCTTTATTGATCTGATTCAGGGAGCTAAGCTGATAGGAGATAGTAGTTTCAAAACTGTTTTGAAACTACTGAACTTTTTTGTAACTGTTTTTCTACTCATTCAGCCTCTGAATGAGTTCTTGAGCTCATGCTAGGACTGCCAGTGCTGCGTCAATGAGTTTTAGAATGAAAAACTAAATCTGCTCCCTTTGGTTGCAGGTTGTCAGATCAGCATAGTTGTAATGTTAGACGTAATTCTCTTTTATTGGAAGGTCTGTTTTCCAGGAATATCTGTTGTCTCCTGTTTGACTCAATGAAGGGTCTGAACTTGACAGTTGTGTTGTCATCTTCAAGACTTAACCAGATGCTTCTGTGATTTGAAGGGGACGTTTTAGGCAGTAGTTCTGTGGCTTGTGCAAGTCCTGTGCCTGCCTCTTTAAAATAACACTTCCTTAAGTTTTCAAAACACACTGATATAAGCCAATCCAGTGGACTGCTACCCTTGAACAGCTTCTTGGACGTGCTCTGCTGAAAATGGAAACTAGCTTATGTGTTGATTTTTGTCAGAATATAAAGTTAAAATATCTTTCTTCTACTGAGAATTATCTTTCCTGGGGAATGATAAAGAAATGAGCTATTAAATATGGAACAGAAACCACAATACTTCAGTTTAAAAAAAAAAGAAAAAAGTAGAAAATGCCATTTCAGGAAAAAAAAAAAAAAGCATTAGAGAATTGGATTGCTGCTGCTTTTATGGGATTTGGAATATGACTTTGTTCACTGGATGGAAGACCTTAGAAGCCTGAAGCATGGCCAGTGAAAACTAGCAAACTTCTTAGGTTGTCTCTTTGAGCTGTGGTCACCATTTTTTTTTCTCCATGGAGAAGCTTTGGACCTGAGCAACTGTTTTCATTTGCTGGTGTCAAGGCCAGATCGATGGTGGCATATCTTTCAAGTTATACCTAAAAAGCATAATACTGTTGATGCAGGAAGATGGAAAATATGCAGCCTTGCAGTCAGAAGTCTAAGAACAATGCTCACTTTCTAATTCCTTTTTGAAATGCAAATAGTTGCACCCTTAGTGGTTTGGCAGACAGTTACAATAGTTTAGTTTCTGGCACTGCAAACCTATTTCTGTACCATTTTGGGGGCTTTTGTATCTCATTTGTTGAATTACTTTAATGCTTCAGCAACGCATGTGGATTTTTACCTTTAAAATGCTAGGACATGCCTATGATGTCAAGCTAATGCTGGTGCTTGTTAATAACTGTTACCCAGTGACTGACAGTGATATTTATTTTGTTAATGACCATTCTTATGGAGTAGTATGGATTGATCCCAGTTGATAATGACAAATAGTTTCATTTGTAATTGGAATTACCTGTAGAAAACTCCTGTCGAGTGGCTCAAAATCTAGACCTAGTTTTTCCAAATTTTCTGAGAATTCAATTACTAAACTATTTCTTTTAATCCTGTTGCTCAGGCCCAAAATACAAAAGAAAAATGACTAATTCTAATGAAGTCTTAAAAATGTTTTAAAATTTAGAATAGTGGCTGGAGGAAACAAAGTGTCTTCAACATAAAGCATTATTCTCAGTAGTGACAACTAAAATCTTTAATGTATGTTTCGCCTGCATGAGTTAGTTGACTGTGTTGTTGAAGAAATGATTGAAACCAGATTTTGGGTTCATCAAGTTGAATAGCAGAACCTACACCTATTGTGAAAGTTCATGATGACAAGAAAACACCCAGTTTGAAAGTGTTTAATCCATGATGTGCTCAGATCGATCATTGTGTCAAAGCCCTGTTGAAGTACAGCTATTAATAATGTTCATCTCATTCATGACTCCAAGAAAAGACAAGTACAGAGGATCTGGAGTGAGATGCTTTTGTACAGAACGGTTTTAGATACATACGTTGTGATGAGAAGTCACTTGGAAAGCCATTTGTTTCCATGTCTTCAGTCATTGGTAGGTTAATGGTGAGGAGGGAGCTGAGGATGAGGTAGCAAAATCAAACTTGAGGCAGTATAGCTTGCTACAGCGTGAGGTTTTTGTGTGTGGTGGAGCTGAAAACCCCAAAGCAGTTTAAAAGCATTTGTAGAAGAAAAACAACAAAATGACTAATTTAAATACAGTCTGTGCCCCCAGTTGACAAATTGTTAATTTAAGCAAAAAATGCAAAAGCAATAAGTAAGAATTTATTCAGACTTTTTGTAATCCACAGCACTCATGTGTGCCACAAAAGCACAGTAGGCCAAATCCAGGTGCTTTGTACTATAGTGATGAATAAAGTTTTCAGTTTCATTCTTGTAAGATCGTGCAGGGAAACCTTTACTAAGCTCTGGCACGGTGTTTTACTTCTAAACGCTGTGCATAAGAACTCCTGTGTTTAAAATGTATTAGCTAGGTAACTGGAGCATCGCTGAACTTATTTGTACAGTGAAGGTGGAAGATGATGTATGAAAGCTTTCTGTGCACTTCTGGCTGACTTGGCATTAAAACTGGAATTGCGCTCAGAAAGCTGTATTTATTCTTGGGAGTTCACTTTTAATAAAAAAGCATTGATCAAAGAAGATGGAGGACTCTTGTTTGTATTTTGTCTTGCCACTCTATAAACATTTGGCTGAGGCAGTAAGAATGTATCTGCCAACTTTGGAGTTGTTAGGAATGATCTGAAAATGAGTATCGGGTAGAAATACTTTTCACTGAGGGAGTCCTACAGCAGCACTTGTAAGTACCTGTGGCAATGTATGTCAGTGTCTGGACACTGCTGATGCCATCTTTCTCTCATCAGTTGGGTGTAGTGCTACCAGTGCAGGGTTTCTCACCGTTTCTTGCTGCCTTTAGGAAGCTGATAGATTGATGTGGTGCAAATTACTACGAGTACGCTCTGATCCCTAGTCCCTTTTCCTTATGTTTTATTGAAATACCTTAAGCGTAAAGCCATTTTGTGCATCTGAAATGCCCTCTTGCAGAATTGATACGAAGGTGGATTTTTTTCCATACAGCACCCAAGTCAAGAGGGATACTCACACATGCATATATGTTCCTTAGAAGTGTTTCTTTTTAAAAACATGTGAAGAATCTAAGTTCAAAAATATTTATTATGACACTCATGGTATCTGTCATAACTGCAAATAAATTTCTAACTCTTCTACAGGTATTAAAAAATATGTTGTCGGCCTAATTATCAAGACCTCATCTGATCCAACATGTGTAGAAGTAAGTGAATTCTTTTCAGGTGAGGAAGGGGGAAGGGAATATTATGCATTACTTGACTCCTTATCTTTTATTTTCTAGAAAGAGAAAGTGTATATTGGGAAACTGAATATGATTCTTGTTCAGGTAAGCTAAAGTTCATAAAGTTTTAAATCTTGTTATAAAATGTTTGGCTTTGCATATGTATCTAACATGTGGATGCTTCACTTTTCAGATCCTGAAACAGGAATGGCCAAAGCACTGGCCAACTTTTATAAGCGATATTGTGGGAGCAAGCAGGACTAGTGAAAGCCTTTGTCAGAATAATATGGTGATCCTTAAGCTATTGAGTGAAGAAGTATTTGATTTTTCCAGTGGACAGATTACTCAAGTAAAAGCTAAGCATTTGAAAGACAGGCAAGTATATATATTTAAATCCTAATAAATAGGGTAGACTTTGTGCTTGCTGCTAAATAGTTGCTTTCACTTGGAGCTTTTGAGTGAACACTTACAGCTTTTATTTCTCAGACTGATCTAAGGTCTTTCCTTAAAGCTGTACTGTTACGTGATACGAAACTTACTTTGTACACGCAGATATTTCTACCCTACTGCGAGTAGCATCTTTTGACTGATGGTCCTACCCTTTTAACAGAGCATTTCCAAGCCAGAATTTGCAGGCACATACTTTAAGCTACTTCAAAATACGCATTATTACTATGAAAAATCGTAAAAGGCTTCTGAATGCCTCCATGGACATAGGTCTTTAGGAACTGTTCTGTGAGTGTAGACCTTTTGATTGGAGTAGATAGGATGTTTCATGGAATGTGGAAATGCTTAATTTTTAATTATTTTTTTTAACAGCATGTGCAATGAATTCTCTCAGATATTTCAACTGTGTCAGTTTGTGATGGTAAGTCTTACTTCTTTAATGATATTTTTAAAAATTCCCCCTAATCATACCTAACAAAAACTAACAAAATAAACACTACTGGTTGTTTACAGGAAAACTCCCAAAATGCTCCCTTAGTTCATGCAACTTTGGAAACTTTGCTACGATTTCTGAACTGGATTCCTTTGGGATATATATTTGAGACCAAGTTAATCAGCACACTAATATACAAGGTACTCATGAAAAATTGACAGCTCTTAAATTTGAATAAAAGTTGCAAAAAAGTTTAGTGTGCAACACTCTTACAATACTCTTATTTGTTTCTTCTCTCGATAGTTCTTAAATGTTCCCATGTTTCGAAACGTCTCTTTGAAGTGCCTCACAGAGATTGCAGGTGTCAGTGTAAGCCAGTATGAAGAACAGTTTGTAACACTCTTTACATTGACCATGATGCAGTTAAAACAGGTAATGTTTTCAATAAACCTGTCTCTTGACTGTTTCATTTTGCAGAATCAATTTCTGTAGAACTTAGTTCAGTTAACAAATTTATATTTATTACAGAGCTCTTGATAAGACAAACAGTATTCTTTAGTGGTATTTATTACTTGATCAGAAGGTGCTAAATGTATTTTTCTGACTCTAGATCACAGCTGTATTTTTGCTGCATTGATTTGTTTAGATTAATTTAAGAGGCTTTGTGAGCACTTGGGCTGTCTGCTAGGGAAAGCTGAGTGAGATGCAACTCCTAAGACCTGAACTGACCTAACTTCTGCAAGTTGCTGGTTAATTTTTGAAACCGATAGAAACGTTTGTCATAAAGCCATGCTTTAAATTTATATAATTTAATTTAATTATATAATTTAATTATATAATTTAATGATTCCCTTCTGAGCAGCTCAGGTACATGAATTTGTAGCTTTTCTTATTGTATTATCATCTTAAGTGAACAGTTACATGGGTTTTTTAACAATTTTTTTGTCTGTTTGTAATGTTGGTCTATCTTAAAGGTTCTTTAGAACAGACACGCTGCTGTTCCTCCCAGCTTCAAGTGGAGCTGTAGGATTTTTGTTCAATTATATTTAAATTTAAAGGCAGATTTTTGCGTACACCAAAGTTATTTTTTGTGTTAGGTGAACATTACTTCCTCAGTTTTGACGGATGATACTCTTGATTTTAAATGCCAATGTATCTGGCCGAAGTTTTGCCTCAAAACATCAGTTGAATGCAAAGTTGGGTATTTGGCATGTTTTGCAGCCTGCTGGTTTTTAGCATGACTGTTGCACATGAATTTGATGCAAACTGTTGCATTTATTGCAACCATGTTCCAGTATTTGTTGTCAATTTCGAAGTACTAGGGAGGAGATTCTTTCATGTTGTTTTAACATTATGATGATGTAATGTTTTGAAACTTAATGTTACTAGGGACAGGTAACAGACATTTTTGGAACATCTTTGCCTGATGCCAATTGGAAATGTCTGCGATGGAGTAAAAACTTTACTTGTTTAAAGCTGCTGTTAAAAGGGGTGGAAAAAGGTTTAGTGCATCAGAACTTTCCTACCTGTTTGCACTTTCACCTTACTGCCTGTCTTGGGGTTGAGCGTGACATGAAGGAGCTGTAAGGCTTTTTTCTAAGAAAGCCCTGTAAAGAGGGCTTTTTTTGCCAAAAGAGCAAAATGTTTCTCAATATACAGTAGTTCTACTTCTGCATAAAGTGGGAAATTCTTGATTATATCTCTAATCTTTTTATTAGATGCTTCCTTTAAATACCAATATCCGACTTGCATACTCAAATGGAAAGGACGATGAACAGAACTTCATTCAGAACCTCAGTTTGTTTCTCTGCACGTTCCTCAAGGAACATGGTCAACTTATAGAAAAAAGATTAAATCTGAGGGAAACGTTAATGGAGGTAAGTGGCTTGGTTTATCTGGTTTCAAAATGTTGCGTCTCCTCGCACGCAAAGGATGCAATAGTAATGTAATTTCTAGGTCATTGTAAATTCCTATTTCCTTCATGTAATTAGTAAATTCACATGAATAATTCAAAACCGCTTTCTAAATTTTTGTGTCCTAGTATGCTTTAATGGCACTCTATTTTCAGTGATCCTGTAATACTAATACAATGTCTGAAGACCATAAGTCTCTCTCTCTCCTTCTTCTTTAAAATAATTTCATATACTTTTTTTCCATGGGTCTTTGCTTAGCATATTTTGTGCTTAACTGTCCTATAGAGAAGGTGTTGTGATGACTCTTATCAGTCTGTGTGAAGCAGCTGGTTTCCAGGGTATAGCACATTCTCTAGTTCAGCGCTTCCATCCTGGTGTGGTTTCTTGCCTAATTTGCAAAGTTTTACTGAAAGGCTTTAAATATAATCTTTACTATGTAATGAAGACTGTGTGTGTCAGTAGCGCTTAATGGCAGAGTTCTGCCAAATGACTATGCATTGCTTTGTTTTGTAGTATTACTGGTCTTGGGTGAGGACCTACAGGCCTCCATTATCAGTTATCTTACTGCAGTTACTGAGAATGAGATTTACAGTTGTCCTCCTTCTCTGCTTGTTCCCTTCTTTTCTTGGATACTGCTGCATTCTTTTCGATTTAGACAGTAAAGTCAGTAAAGAGCAACTTCACTGCCAAAATTACTGGAATCTGTGGAAATTACTGGAAATTCAGCTAAGTGTGAAGTTTTGGACAGGTTTAAATTCTAGGTGACCACTAAGCACTTCATACTATAGTGAGCCTAGATTACAAAATCTAGGGTTTTTTCAGCTGTGTTTTTTTTAATTGTGAATAAAAAATTTGCTGAGGGTGAGCTGTTCTGTGGTGACTCTTTTGCTAGCTCCCTCCCACTGCTGAGCTCCAAGGGGATGAAAGTGGCTCCATAGCCCCTTGAAGCGCCACTGCCTGTGCCCAGAGTCAAGCCCCGTGCAGGTACGGAGGTGACAGGGTGAGGGACTGCGCTGAGACACAGGGAGTAAAACAACACCGCAGTCTGAACCTGGAGCTCGGGTCCCATGGGGAGGGGGAAATACATCTTGCAGGTGGATTAGCTTGGACCTGACAAATGCCCATCTGAATTCTGGTCTGTTTTCCAGCTAGTATTCTCAATACGCTTCTTCTGGAGGTAGCCCTGTACACGTAAATGTATGCTAATTATTTGGTTGCAAATACCAAATTGTAGTTCATTTATAAGATGGACTAAGAGGAGTATAACTTCTTTTATTTTAAAGAGAACAGCTATCAACAGTTCCCAAATAATTCCTGAGCTTGCAAGTAGTAAGCTTGCAAAAGAACTGAATTGAGGGAGCACAGTTCAAGCTTCTACTTCTGTTGAGGCTTTATTAGGAAGACTTGTGTAAACGCTGTTGCATGTTCGGTGCAATTGGGTGTAAGTTGGAGTGCAGTTTTTAGGTGTTGGCCTTCCCTCTTGTCTGGTATAACTATGTTAAATTCTCCTTAAAACCTGACATCTACAAAACTCAATTCTGAACGACTAGAAGTGTTCTATGGGATGTTGAAATGCTTCACAAAGTTCCTAGGCTGGCCGAAAAGTAGTGCAAATTTCACTTTTGTAAGTTGCAGTGTAACAGACCACAGTTACACAGTTACTTAAAGTTTTATGTCATTCTTACCTCTTTATTTCTGCACTTTGGATGGATCAGATCTTCTGACGCTGTTCCAGGGATTCACTGGAGCTGTGTAGACTCGTGAAGGAAGCTACATGAGTTATTACAACTGAAATTACCAAGATAAATTGGTGTGTGTAAGACTAATGCATGGCTGTGTTGAATCCCTCTTTTGACACTGTAGATAGAGATGCTGAATCAGGTCTTTACCATCTAAAATGTTCCGAGTTGCTGTAGTACCTAAGCTATGAAAATGTCCTCAGGTTTCATTGTTTCATTCTGTTCACTGGTGAGCTGTTGCTTTGATGTCTTTCACCAGAGGACTGAAAGATAAGCTGGGCAAAAAATGTTTGGCTACATAGTTCCTATTTCTGTGGTTGGTATCTTGGTCTGTCAGAATTGAATCAGTGGCCTTCTCTTCTCAGTCTCTCTATGGCTGTTCTGTCAGGAAAGAAGTTTAAAATGTCCTGGTAGACGACTGCTGTGGAAAGCAAGTGAGCAGGATGGCTTTGGTTGCCTTCAGTTCTTCAGGGTCTGAGGATCCAGAACAACAGAGCAGTGCTAGTCTTGAGGGTAGCATTCATTGAAACAGGCTGTTGAGAGCTTTTTTGAGGCTCTAAAACAAAATGCCTTGCAGAAGCTCCAGAGACTGAGAGTTTGATAACTTACAAACAGGCTGATTTGGCTATGGCAGTTTTTGAGATGCCTTTAGCCTGCTTTAGATTTAAGAATTGATACACGCTTTGAAAAGCTGGTCACAACTCTGACTTGTAAGTAATGTCATTGCAACATTAATGCCTCCTGTGCCGAACTTAGGTATTAATTTGGCATTTTATCAATATTTGGATAACTGCACTTGAAGCAATGTGGTTTTATCTCAGAAATAATTTGTAATTGGATGTTTAAACAACACTTTCCCAGGCTCTTCATTATATGCTATTGGTATCAGAAGTTGAAGAAACTGAAATTTTCAAGATTTGTCTTGAATATTGGAATCATTTAGCTGCTGAACTCTACAGGGAAAGTCCGTTTTCAACATCTGCTTCTCCGTTGCTTTCGGGAAGTCAACACTTTGATGTTCCTCCAAGAAGACAGCTTTATTTGCCTGTATTGTCCAAGGTAATCCATGCTTAAGTAAAGTACTGCAAAGACTTAGATAATATTCCTGAATTAGGGATTTTGCTTCATGTAAGGAGTGACATAAGAAAACTTCTCTTGTTTTGAGTAGTTGGTAACTGATGCAACTCTAGTTATTTAATTTGCTGTAATTGTGAAAATACTTCAATGTAAGACTTAATTTAAAAAAAAAATTTAAACCGTTTCTTAACAGGTAAAGGCTGGAGTGTTACAGCTGGAGGAAAAAAAAAAGTGTGTATGGAAAAAGTGGTGTTTAAAAGACTCCCTAATACGACATACACATTTTGAAGCTCTAGATAGTGTACTTCATAGGTTTGGGTTTTTTTAACTACTCAGCTTGTTCATGGAGAGAGAGAGAAATCGGCAGGCTCTATTCTTAATGGGGCTCGATTCTTAATGGCTTTTTAGTTAACATGTCTCTATAGGATGATAAGCACAAATCTCATGAAGTGCTGGATGTATTCTTTATATGGGTCAGACTGCTCTGGAAACATCCTTGTGTGTTTTCACGTTACAACTTGATTCAATTTTAACTTTGCTTTGTGACGTACAGGTTCGGTTGCTAATGGTTAGCCGTATGGCTAAACCTGAAGAAGTCCTAGTTGTGGAAAATGATCAAGGGGAAGTAGTACGAGAATTCATGAAGGATACAGATTCCATAAACTTGTATAAAAATATGAGAGAAACACTGGGTAAGTGTATTTTTGCGCTGTAGGTCTGTGCCAGCTTCATGAGCAGCGTGCACGTTACAGGATGTTAGCTTACGATATGAATTACTGTGTGGATAAAGTGATTATTAGTGAAAGGAAAAGCTGTGAGTGCACTGAAGAACACCAGAATCAGTATCACAAGAGCATTTAATGTAGCAAGTACATTTTAATTTTAGTGTGTGTATACTATTACCTTTAAAAGTCTTACGTTCAACTATGACTGTTTATCAGTGAATTGATAGTCCCTGTGTTTTGTAGTGATAACTTAGGGGGTTTTTTTGAGGCAAGAAAAAAACTTCAGAGTCCTAACTGCAACTTGTGGGGGGGGGGGGATTAGAATTTTAAAAAATTT